>VBSK01000424.1:0-318287 GCA_006112555.1 Tuber indicum | reverse complement strand
AGAAGGGACCTCTGGCAAGGCCTGGGAAGTGGACCAAAGTCAATCCGTCAACTACTCAGGGAGTTACTAGGCTTAAAGATGTGACATCTTTAGAATAAACCGTAAGTAAGGACGTTTTTGTACAAGGTCGAGATAAAATGTTAGGAGGTTCGGGAAACGAACCAACGCATTCACTCCCACCCTCTGATAATCAGATGAGTCTAGAGCACAGGAAATATACCAAAGAATCCAACACGTCTTAAGGAGTGTTGCAACTATGATGGGGGTGTACCGCAGTTGTAGGATTTATAACTAACACAATATGAAGGTCCACCCTCTCTATATAGAACAACCAGGAGTTGCGACCAAGGGATAATGAGAGTATCAATAGAATGACTCTCCTCTATGAGAGAGAGTCATCGGAACCAATTCCATTGGTTAGTTGTTGAGTTATCACAATAGAAGTCATCGACTCCGGAATATATGCAAAGGCAACTTCGTATCAAGACGATCCTCTTGATAGGGGGAAAGGGACTATTGGAGTCACCATAGTTCGACTTGAGACTGGCTACAGGGTCTAAGGACACTGAGGATCGGATAATCACTACTGGTAACAAGTATGTCTTCCAGATAGGAAGTTGTAATTAGCGAAGAGGGTGTGATGGTTTTCAGGGTCTCCCAGTGTTCGCACCGTTATGGAAAACTCAATGTTGCGCATCAGATTGGAAGTGGTACATATTTTTGCATGTTAGTTAGGTGTAGTCCACCAACACTCAGATGTAGATATAAATATCGAAGTGCCTACCAAGCTTTAGACATCATCAAGTAATGGAGAAGAGACCTTAACAATATAATATTGTTCTTATGATTCTATCCTACTTTCTAGCACTCTAGTAGTCATAAACAAACGAGTTACTTCCGAGCCTTCCCAGACAAATCTCCGTCTAAATCAACGAATCTCGATTGGCGTAGACAACTTTAAGTCTATATCAGTTGTCTCACCCCTAACAGGCGGCTAGTGGTGTAGACAGCCGTATATGCCAGCCAACGGATATGCCAGCGGCTAAGAGAACAGTTGTAACGAGACTCCACTGAGTACTATTACAAGTAGCCAAACCTACACCCATACCGGAGTCAAGAGACTACCGCGGTAGGGCTGGCGGTTGACTTAGGTCTACCAGGTGGAGGTACCGGTGGTTAGGTACCTCAGTCGGGCATGCTAGGCCATACCAATGGTACATAGGTCCTAGTAATGGTTGGGGGTTACCCTACTCTGTAGGGTAACCCAAGTAGTCAATTTGGGAGTTACCCTGAATTACTCGACGGAGAGTCCAGGTAAAGTTACCCTACCTTCGGACTAGGGTTACCCTGCCTTGGGCCACGGGTTACCCTGCTATGGAGTCAAGTTACCCTACCTTGAAAGTAACTTGTTACGCAGGACTTCGGGGGAAGTTACTAGATTGTTTGTCACGCGAAACTACATAGGGTGTTCGATTCTCAGGTTGTGCGGATCACTCCCGCACAACCAGTTGAGCTCCGAACAAGCTGTAACTTGGAGGTGTGGTTGCTAACACCCCCCTCCGGCCCCGTTATAAGTCCCTAGCGTCATGGGCTACAGCCTGAAGAGTTGCTGTAAGTCTAGCAAAAGTCTCCCGGTGGAGATGCTTCCATAACACCGTATACGTTCACGCCGTCCGTCCGACCGGAGGCTGTCCGCAGGATATATGAGGGGACAGAGGAGAACCTGGAGAATAGCCTCCAGGTGGTTTCGTGTAAAACGGACCAGAACTGACGGAGTAATACTACTTTGAAGTTAAGAGTAGTATGTGAGGTTACCGGAGGCCAGTAGGCGAGGTAACCGAAGTCCGTTGCCCCGAAAGAGTAATAGTATTGGAGAATCGTTAAGGACTCTAAGACACTAGTCTGGGGCCACGATATTACCTACTTCTAGGAGGGTTGACTGTGGGTAGCGCCTATTGGTAGTCAACCTCCGGAGTGGTCTATCGGGGGAGCTATGTGGCTATCTTCCGGAATGATATGGAAATGAGTAGAACCGGATAGATGTTCAGGGGCTGCGAATGCTTGTAGAAGACTAAGTGTATATGGGTAGAGAGTTCCATAGTTGGTATAGTATCCGCACGGGCATGACAGCTCGCCACTGGCATGACCACGATATGAAGAGTTTTTACTCCTGCGGTTGCATTGGAGATGCAGCGGCTAAAACACTTCTATCGGCAGATGTTAGAACACCACCGAGTGGTCTAGTTCGCTACGGAGGATCGTTGGTCCCACCCGTAGAGGTTGGCTAGACAGCCCACGGGAGTTGGGTGCTCGCGAACGCAGAGTAGTGATGGGGAGTAACTGGCAGCATACCAAACCTACTTAAGTATATGCGAGTTCTCCTCTACTCTGGCAATCAACTACCTCTCGAGATCAGGACTTAATTGAGTAAAGCTGCGGCTTAACGATATTAAGTTTTACCGTTTATTTTTTCAACTCTACTGTTGATTATCTTTATCTTATTTCTGAAAGAATACTTCGGTGCGGTCGCATCCTCGGGATCCATCTTCCCAGAGGGAGCCCCCGTTACAGTATATCGTTAAGCGAAGACCTCGCTTAACTCTACCTACTCTTGAGATTTGTTGGTATTGACCTCCTTGAATTGACATAGTTTGAGTACGAGTCGCTGGTCTGGTACCAGAAGCATCGGGTGGAAATTACTATGTCAAACCAAGCCGGTCACTTCGATCCTGCCGCGGCGGCAGCCCACCAATGGCATATGCGGCGTGAAGCATTTGCGGATGCCAAAGGCCTTGGTTGGGAACCCATTGAACTTGTCCTTAATGCTACCAATATCGACCTTCCCGACGATGCCGAGGAAATTGTGGTCGAAGACCCTGCGCGGTTATTCGAATCGTTTACACAGCAGAAGCTTGCGATTCCGGTAGTGCCAGAAAGGCAAGGTCAAGGGTTTAGTCTTGCGGATTTTACTAGGGAAGTCATGGAACCCTACATCCTTCTTGAAGTCACAAAACAGATGAAGGAAGCTCAAAGCCAGATGCATTACTGGAATGAGCAGGCGCAGACTAAGTTTAAAATAGAGATGGTTACGGCGGCTACGGAGTGGATGCGGAAACAACAGAAGTTGTTTATACGGCAAATTAGTGACACACTTGCGCTAGCCAAGAGGATAGCGGCGTTGGAAGAGGCTGCCCGTACAGGGCATCAGATTGATCATGACAATGATACGATCATGACAGTGGCACCTCCGATGGAGAAGCGTCCCGCGGTCAACTTTGCGGAGACCCTAACCGCTATGTTGACCAATCCCTCATATCAGGCATACTTGACTGAATTAGGAGTACAGATAGCGGGTCAACAGCCACGAGCTCTAGTCTCTCCTCGTCGTTCCCCCTTCCACGAACAGCTCGAAGAAGCACTCGCCCCGGTATCTCAAAGGAGAAACCGACGGACTCCTAGCCCTGCTACAGGCTCTCGTCCGGGCGATAGTGGTCATAGGGTGGATAAGTCCAGAGTCCCTCCTCCACCTCCGCAACCTGGTCGGGATCAGGTAGACTTGACAGGAGTCACTGATACCCCGACACCCTCTACCAATGTCCCTGTGCCAGACCGACCTTACCAGGCGGCTGTGAATACACCTCTCCCAAAGCCAGGACAAGCTCCTGTTATCATTGAACCTGCTCCCCTGCCTCCCATGCCTTCCATGCCTAAGTTACCTGGTGCGCCCAGGAAACCTACTGATACAAATGAGTTTTTTGACAAACTTAGGCAAGGACAATATAACAAGTCGGGGGTGAATGGGGTATGTGGGGTGCTCCGGAGAAAGAACGGGTCCGAAGGCCTTTGTCGCCGGGGGTTACGGCCTTCTGTTACACTGGTTGTACGGTCGTGGGAGGACCTCACTTTCCAAAGGCCGCACATGCGCTCAACTGTCCTAACAGTCGTTCGAGTCAAGTGTACCGGAAGCCGGAGGAGGAAGGTTCGAAGATGAAAAAGCCCAAATGTTCTTATTGTGGTTCACGGTTGCACGTGGGACCTCCGGCAATGCCGGAAAGCTGTCTGGAATTCCAGCAGTTTGTTCAGGGTCGGTATGGGGTAACTCCGAGTGCTTCTGGAGCTATTCCATTACCTGACCCACCTCCAATGCCTTTGTCTCGTCAGGGGGTGGTTCCCCAAGAGGACAGACAACAGGAAAGGGAGGACTCCTTTGACGGGTATGATAGACCCTCTGGAGGCCCTGGCAGGAATGCCGGTGGTGGCGGAGATCAACTCCCGCCTGGCGGAAACGTTGGTGCTGGTGGAGACCCGGGTGATTCCAGTTCCTCCAGTAGCAGTGATGACGATGATGCCGACTCCATACCCGATTTCTCTGAGTTTCTGGGGAGGCGGAAGCCAAACTGGAGCGAGAAAAAGAAGAGACGCTATGACCGCGGAGCACGAAGGTTGCTACGAGCTTTCTTGCAGATGAGTGGGGCAGCTGGAGCTAGTCAGCCAGCCGGTAACTCCACCCCTTCAGGGGGAAAGCCAAGAAAGCCCGCGAAGTTAGGTGATGTAACTCCCTTCAAAGGAGATACAACCGATACCCAGCGGTTCATTAGCGATGTGGAAATCAAGTTCGAATACTTCCGAGAGTCAATCACGGAAGATATGGACAAAATCAGCTTGGTTATCCCTCTTCTTCAAGACACTGCTAAAACTTGGTACATGGGCCTACACCGGTACATCAGTGAGGATGGTGCACGCCGGGTGGGTATGCCGTTTGATCCCAACCATGAGTTTCGTACATGGGAAGGATTTAGGAAGCGGCTGATGGCAAGTTTTGGTGCCCATGTTGATCGGGACCGCGCTCTTAGCGAGTGGACGAAATTGCAGATGAAGCCTGGGCAAGTAGACCAGTTCTTAGACTCGGTAATGGATCTGATCGTTCAATTGGGGTATACGGACCCTACGATGATCAAAGACAAGATCCGGATGACAATGACATCCCAACTACGGAATGTCTGGGCACAAAAGACACCTCATCCTACCGATGTGTCCGAGTACATGGACCTTCTGCGGAAGACGGGCCACGCCCTCCAAGACAATATCACTTTCAGCGAGACAGTTACGAAAAGCCGAAGTGATAACCAGGGCAAGAGCGAGGAGAGGTTGTCAACCTCGAGGAAACAACCGAAACGGAAGGAAAAGGGTTCGGGTAAGCCCAACCCTAGGCGCTCCTTATCTTCTGCGGGTACATCCCAGAAGCAAGGGAATTCTGAGCATGCTAATGCCCATAAGAATATCCCGTCTACGCTTATCGATAAGCGCAAGAAGGAGTCGCAGTGCACACGATGTGGAAAACCGGGTCACTTTTGGCGGAAATGTTTCTCCACCGACCCTGTTGTTAGTTCAGCCAAAGGGGTTAAAGCGATAACCAAAAAGAGGAAGGCTGAAGATGCAGAAGTCAATGAAGCATCAAACAACAAAGTCCGTCGCATCGAAGCAACACCTTCAAAGAAGTTATTGGAAATCCGAAAGTCATCTCCCGAGATTATGGAGGTTGATACGGATGCTGAGGAATAGGTAAGTTCCTTTCCTTGCAGCGAAATAACAAGACACTGACATAACTCTAGGAAGTTATGTGAAGGGCTCCGAGAGTAAGCATGCCCCGAGAAATCCTGCAGTCAATACATAGACTGACCAGGCCTCTTAGATGTTCTGGGCCGCAGCGGTCTGCGAAGGAACGAGGCAGGTGGAGGATTTGGGTCAGCACGGGAATTCTCTTTTGGTGTTTGTCTTGGTTTATTTCTCCTTTGTATTCTTGTTATGTTACTGCGGGAATATATCATTTCCTTACTTCGATGGATTATTTCCTTAGTATTGGAAGCGAAATTGTTTTCTTTTGTTAGACTAGTTCTTTTCACATCAAGCAGGCCTTGATTCGAGCAATGAAATTTTGTTATCAAGTTTACCTGAGGAGGGTTCAGTACCCGAAATCATGCTGGCGTGATAGTAAACACCCTAGCTATTGATATACCGTGATTTGAAACCTTAACATTTTGACCCGTTGTGGCCACTCTTGTGTCGAAAGGCAAGAGACTCCGTTAAACATGCTTCTAAAAGAAAACTCAAGAAAGACGGCGCGGCTTTCAGGCCCCCCAAAACATATAAAGTCTATCCGAGTTCGAGTTAGACTAGAATGGCGTTGTGGCACGAGAGACAGTGCAGCTGAGGCTGTGTTATTGTTGGATAGTGGCGCTACTGGCGCAGTGCTTAGCACACGATGGGCTAAGGAAACACAAGTTCTTTGTGTCCGGAGAAAGGTTGCTGCTCCAATAAAGGATGCTAGCGGGAATGACATTCCTAACTCAGGGCTTCATTACACTAAGACCCTTAAGATGCGTATTGGCGATCATGTCAATGACATGAGATTTGAACTGGCGGACATGTCCGATAAGAAGATTGATGGTTATCTTCCAATGTCGTAGCTCCATGAACATAATCCCGACATAGACTGGGAAACACGCAGCTTCACTTGGAGGTCTGTATTGTGTAAGGCTAGATGCCTTGTGGGCCAGAGACGGTTAGAATTTATAACCGAAGAAGAGCTATTGGCAGAAGACCAGGCTCAGGTATATCTTCTTGGATATGCCCAGTTCACAGGAGAAGACGGGAAAGACATTGCCCTAAGTCTCCTCCCTGAATATAAGGACTATGGCGATATATTTAGCCAACAAAGGATAGATGCGTTACCAGAGCACTCAGAGTATGATCACAAGATCAAGTTAATGCCTGAGACAGCACCTCCCTTTGGTCCTATATATCCATTGTCTGAAAACGAGCTCAAGATTCTGAGGGAGTATCTCAATGCGATGCTGGCAACGGGAAAGATACGGAGATCTAGTTCCCCTGCCGCAGCCCCAATCCTCTTTGTACCCAAACCTGATGGGTCATTGAGGTTATGTATTGATTACCGAGGGCTTAACAAGATTACGGTGAAGAATAAATATCCTTTACCACTGATGAATGAGCTGCGTGATAGACTTGGAAAAGCCACTGTCTTCACTAAGTTGGACTTGAAGAATGGCTATTATCTCCTCCGAATGGCAGAAGGAGAAGAATGGAAGACAGCTTTCCGCTGTCGTTATGGGTTGTATGAATATACAGTAATGCCATTTGGGCTATGTAACGCCCCATCTACTTTCCAGAGTATGATAAATAAAATCTTTCATGATTTATTAGACGAAGGAGTCATCGCCTATATAGATGACATCCTAATATACT
Organism: Tuber indicum; assembly: GCA_006112555.1. NCBI lineage: Eukaryota > Fungi > Ascomycota > Pezizomycetes > Pezizales > Tuberaceae > Tuber > Tuber indicum. The sequence goes on along the minus strand of VBSK01000424.1, from coordinate 311,024 downwards.
CAGAGACCATCGAAGAACATGTCTCACTCGTTAGGCGAGTTATGGAAAGACTGCGCAAGGCTAGGCTTTGTGTAAGCATTAAGAAATCTACATTCCATCAAAGAGAGCTAGAATTCTTGGGATACCGTATATCCAATCGTGGTATTATGATGACCACGGAAAAGGTGAAGTCAATTGAAGTTTGGACTCCACCAAAGACAGTTGTTGACGTTCAAAGCTTTTTGGGATTTGCAAGCTTCTACCGTCGGTTTATAGAGGGCTTTAGTAAGATAACAAAGCCGTTAACTGACTTAACGAAGAAGGATACCAAATAGGAATGGGGTCCAAGGCACGATGAAGCCTTTAGTCGCCTGAAAGCGATGTTCATTGCAAGCCACATTCTAGCCCACTTTGATCCGGAACGGTTAACCAAGTTGGAAACCGATGCTAGTGATTTTACATTAGGAGCCATACTCTCACAGTTATGTGAAGATGGTAGATGGCATCCGATAGCCTACCATAGTCGGAAATTCTCGCCAGCTGAGATAAATTATGATGTGCATGATAAAGAGATGTCCGCAATTGTTGCAGCATTCAAAGAATGGGATCATCTCTTGCGCTCAGTATCGGATCAGATAACTATTTATACTGATCATAAGAATTTGGAGTACTTTAATAGTACTAAGATACTGAATCGTAGGCAGCATCGCTGGGCGGAATTCCTACAACCATTTAATTTTAAGGTTGTCTATCGGGAAGGGCGCCTTAATGGGAAGGCTGATGCATTATCGAGGCGTTCGGAGTACCGCCCTGAAGGGGGGAGTAATTCTGCGAAATTGGGTCAAGAGCAGATGTTTTTCCGTCCTGGACAGTATTTAGATAGTCAGGAGCGGGACATCTTGCGACCACAGTTGTTGCAACTGTGCCAAGGCTTTCGGTTGAAGTCCGGAATGCTTGATGACATGAAGGTCGCGATAGCAAAGGACAATACTTATCAAAGTATTTACAAGTCCATTGTTCAAGGGGACAAGAAGGTTGACCCTAATTTCTCATTAGAGAAGGACTTCCTACTTTATAAGAAGCGATGGTACGTACCGGGGGATCAAGGGCTAAAAGAACGGATCATGCAAGCGGAACATGATTCCCGTCTAGCTGGACACTTCGGGACTTATAAGACAATTGGCAAGGTTAAAGCCAACTTCTACTGGCCAAAGATGGAGGCCTATATCGAAGACTATGTTCGGTCATGCGACACCTGTCAAAGGGTAAAGACAGTCAGACATAAGAAGTTTGGGCTATTAGAACCTATAGATGTTCCTATGAGGCCATGGAACGCAATATCAATGGACTTCATTGTGGCGTTACCAGAATCCGAGGGTTTTACGAAGATCTGGGTCATTGTTGATAGATTCTCAAAAATGGCGCATTTCATCCCTCTCGCTACGGAGGTACCTATCAAGGAACTTGGTCTTATATTTCTCAAAGAGATCTGGAGACTGCATGGACTCCCAGAATAGATTATCTCTGATCGGAATACTCGATTTACTTCTAAGTTTTGGGTTAGCTTGATGGGACTACTTGAGGTGAAGCTCAATGTCTCTACCGCGTTCCATCCCGAGACCGACGGCCAGACTGAGCGGGTGAACCAGACACTGGAACAATATCTAAGGAGTTATTGTACCTACCAGCAGGATGATTGGGTTTCGCTACTACCGTTAACGGAGTATGCCTATAATACATCCACCTCCGAGTCAACCAGGTTATCTCCTTTTGAGATTAACTATGGATTTTCTCCGAGGACAAACTGGTCTGGAATTGTTCCTGACAATAAGGGGATTCATCCAAGTACGGAGCTGTTAGTAAAGGATTGGGAGGGTACATGGCAAGACATACGGGAAACATTACAAAGTGCTCAAGAGAGGCAACGGAAATGGCATGACAAGAAACGATTACCATCTCCAGAATATGCCACACTAGAAGATGTCGAAGAGGGCAGAGCTATAAAGGCTGATCGGGTAATGCTGAATCGCAAGAATATCCGTACAAAGAGGCCTATGGAGAAACTAGACCACCAAATGTTTGGTCCCTTTGTGGTCAAGCGACGTGTTGGTACTAGGGCATATGAACTCCAGTTGCCTGTGCGTTGGTCTATCCACCCGGTATTCAACGTTGGGTTATTAGAGCCCTACCGAGAGGATCAGACCGGGAGAAGGGTTAAAGATATCCCTATCCCTGACATAGTGGAAGACGAGCCAAGTTATGTTATCTCGGGAGTGTTAGACAGCTGGTGGTATGGTGGAGTTAAACAGAAGTTCCCTCATCGGTTTGTCCAGTACCTGATATCGTGGGATGGCTATGGACCTGAAGATATTTTTCTTGGGAGCCGTTTGAGATGCTGGAAGGAACCGGTATACAAGCCTTAAGCGATTTCCACAAAAGGTATCCATTTAAACCTAGGGACCATAGGGTTGTAGATGTACCGAGTAGCGGAAATAAGAGACGTCTTTAGATCGGCTCGGGTCGAGCCTTATAGAAGAGGGGAGTGATGTAACGAGACTCCACTGAGTACTATTAGAAGTAGCCAAACCTACACCCATACCGGAGTCAAGAGACTACCGCGGTAGGGCTGGCGGTTGACTTAGGTCTACCAGGTGGAGGTACCGGTGGTTAGGTACCTCAGTCGGGCATGCTAGGCCATACCAAAGGTACATAGGTCCTAGTAATGGTTGGGGGTTACCCTACTCTGTAGGGTAACCCAAGTAGTCAATTTGGGAGTTACCCTGAATTACTCGACGGAGAGTCCAGGTAAAGTTACCCTACCTTCGGACTAGGGTTACCCTGCCTTGGGCCACGGGTTACCCTGCTATGGAGTCAAGTTACCCTACCTTGAAAGTAACTTGTTACGCAGGACTTCGGGGGAAGTGACTAGATTGTTTGTCACGCGAAACTACATAGGGTGTTCGAATCTCAGGTTGTGCGGATCACTCCGGCACAACCAGTTGAGCTCCGAACAAGCTGTAACTTGGAGGTGTGGTTGCTAACACCCCCCTCCGGCCCCGTTATAAGTCCCTCGCGTCATGGGCTACAGCCTGAAGAGTTGCTGTAAGTCTAGCAGAAGTCTCCTGGTGGAGATGCTTCCGTAACACCGTATACGTTCACGCCGTCCGTCCGACCGGAAGCTGTCCGCAGGATACATGAGGGGAAAGAGGAGAACCTGGAGAATAGCCTCCAGGTGGTTTCGTGTAAAACGGACCAGAACTGACGGAGTAATACCACTTTGAAGTTAAGAGTAGTATGTGAGGTTACCGGAGGCCAGTAGGCGAGGTAACCGAAGTCCGTTGCCCCGAAAGTGTAATAGTATTGGAGAATCGTTAAGGACTCTAAGACACTAGTCTAAGGTCACGATAAGACTTACTTCTAGGAGGGTTGACTGTGGGTAGCGACTATTGGTAGTCAACCTCCGAAGGGGTCTATCGGGGGAGCTACGTGGCTATCATCCGGAATGATATAGAAATGAGTAGAACCGGATAGATGTTCAGGGGCTGCGAATGCTTGTAGAAGACTAAGTGTATATGGGTAGAGAGTTCCATATTTGGTATAACATCCGCTCGGGCATGTCAGCTCGCCACTGACATGACCGCGATATGAAGAGATTTTACTCCTGCGGCTGTAGTGGAGATGCAGCGGCTAAAACACTTCTATCGGGCAGATGTTAGAACACCACCGAGTGGTCTAGTTCGCTACGGAGGATCGTTGGTCCGACCCATAGAGGTTGGCTAGACAGCCCACGGGAGTTGGGTGCTCGCGAAGGCAGAGTAGTGATGGGGAGTAACTGGCAGCATACCAAACCTACTTAAGTATATGCGAGTTCTCCTCTACTCTGGCAATCAACTACCTCTCAAGATCAGGACTTAATTGAGTAAAGCTGTGGCTTAACGATATTAAGTTTTACCGTTTATTTTTTCAACTCTACTGTTGATTATCTTTATCTTTACTTCTGGAAGAATACTTCGGTGCGCTCGCAACCTCGGGATCCATCTTCCCAGAGGGAGCCCCCGTTACAACAGTGAGCATGTCGAGCAGCATCCACTACTTCCAACACCGAACTGGTCAATTGTTTTCCTTCATTTTAATTTTGTTTTTCATTTCATTACATGGAAGTCTGCACCTCAAGATATCACAACATTAGGAAGAGTGGGAGTGTTGGAATTTGGTTTCCTAATGCGGGAGAGGAATCTTTTGTTTAGGAGAGGAATCGTTTGTCATGAGAATGACAAAGGCTCGACAAGGAAAGACTTGAGAAATATGAGCAACAAAGGAAAACTGTGGAAGTGTAAATGGGAAGACAATGGAGAACACAAGCTGAGGGAGTATATAGTATAAGGATATAAGAATGGAAGGTGGCAGATGAAATTAAGCATTCTCTCTCCTACGAAATATCTCCATATTACGACAACGGGCATCCGCATTCTTCCGAGTGACGTAGCATGATTGTTTGCTTTTCAATGAGGGGGATCTGGATGTTTATTCCATTGACTAATGAGACATACAGGTTCATGACTCCTCTCCCAATCCGACGCGGCTAAGCAACTTTGCCCGATAAAAACTATGAAATCCGAAGCGCCTTTCGTTGAAAAGTCACTTTAGCCATAGCATAGACCTACCATAGACGGAAGGTCCGGAATATGCATGTCTCATCAGTCCAAAAATTGAGGTGACTAGAATGGACCACCAGGGTATACGTCAACAACGCCTCCCCCGAGTTGAGTACTCGAGTGTTGCAGGGACGTGGCACTAGTATCTTATCCCGGTATACAGAAAATTCAAACGCACAGTCCGATTCTGCACTGAGATATGCATCCAAGAGGTCATTTTTTCACCTACCGGTACCCCCCCAGAAGCGATCCTAGTGAACCCCATCCTATTGGGCCCCAAGCGACGATCCCTGCTCGGAATGGAAGCGGAAACAGTAAGCAATGCACAATCACCAGGGTGGGGGGGAGTGCTCGGGTACTTTGTAAAAGACAAGATACCATACCGAATGGTACTAGGGATTCAGCAGTTACAGGTAGATGAGTTGGTTGATCAGAAATTGCCCTGCATCCACCATATTCAATGCTTTGAACTTGTCGAAAAGTTTTTAAGATCTTTGGTTGTAATCCCGCTGGGCAGTGCCAGGATAAATCTATTGAATTAAGTTATATTTGTGACACAATCCCAATCCCGCTGGAGATATCTCCTCGTATTGGGTAGTATTGGCTGATATTAGCAACTAGCTGTCAATATGTGTTGGTATTGAAGATATTTGCAGACATCTGAAGATATTTACAGAAATCCGGAGGTAGCATCGGATATCTGTGGACATCTTCAGGCACCGTATATTTGACATAACATTTGCTAAACACATTGCAGATGTAGTAATTCTAATACCATGGTTTTCGGAGACATATGCTTCTGTGTGGTGGCATGCATACTGGTGAGTAGATGGGGAGTTTGAGCAGTTCTCGTGAGCTAGCATACAAGTGGGTATCGCGCTTGTGTTTGACGTACAAGTATATCTCCTCTCAGCACACATATCTTTCTACATAATAATATCATATATCCGTCAATCTCCCCGCTCGAATAGATACGTTTTTTTACCCACTTCCAAGCCGGTCATCTCTTTCCTTCAGTGGCTTCCATCGGCGACGTATATTTTCTTTCTGCCCCAGACAGGACACCCATCAATAATATACGCCGAAAGCCTACCCGGGAACTGGTCTTCTGTGGGCTTAGATTTCTTCCCGAACAACAAAATTGCAGACATTCCGATCCCTACTTCATATTTTGGCCCGCCATGGAGGCGAAATTTTCATTGTTGTGACCATTCAAGTAGCATTGGTGCTACATCCCGCTAGGTATTGCACCACTGTATCCCACCACCAAGAACTTCCACCGGCAATTAGTGAGACCTTGTCTACCCAAGAATTTAACATATTAAAAATCTAAATCCCTGCAGGACATCCTCTAACTTGCTCAGAAAGCTTGCCCATTCCTATATTAGTACCCGATATATCAGAACCTTAACATTCAACCGGAGGCCGTGCCGTTCTCAACAGGCTTTCCAGGCCTGTCTCCGCCTCGCCGAACATAGAGATATGATACAATACTCTCCAAGTGCAAATACCCGCACCGACTTCGCCCGGTACCCAAACCACCGAAATCAAAAATATTAGCATCTTATGATGAAGCTACGTGAGGTGCCTTCGAGGAAATTTTATGGGCGTGAATTCTGTGACCCGATTAGTACCCAGACTCGTAAGACACCAATCACTCCCAAAACGTACCGGTACTCTAGCACTACCGGTACACAGTACAGGTACAGCCACCTCCCACACCCGAGATATCCACCATACCGGTATCATGGATACAGGTTCCCCGCCCCACAATTTCCAACGGGAAGCTAGATTACTATTTCTCCCCATTTGTAAAAGACAGACAAGTTTAGCCGGATCTTAGCATACCGGTATGACCCTCAACAAGCAATCAACGAGTGTGCCCGAATATAATAACGTAGTACAGTAAATTTACAGTCCAGGTGATCTGGTGAATCTTTCCCCTCAACCAGGAACAATCCCTGGTTCTACTGGTAGTCGGAGGAAAACCTCCGACTGCCAAATTCTCGGATTTTAGGCCCCGGAGCTTAGCGGCTGTCAATCCTCGCTTCAGAGAATAAGATTTGTCAGATCCACTGACGCAGTCATTGTTCGTTCATGATACATCATTTGAATTCTTTGGCTTTCCCAGAATCATCCCCACTCTCCCAGTTCATCTAATCACACCGGTACTTGAAAAGGCATTTCGACGCCTACCCTTTTTCAGCAAAACAAAAAAGAAAAATTTTCAGCTCCATTCCCCTTTGATGGCGGATATATGGCTTCCCGCATCCTTCAATTTCTAAGCAACTCTAGGCTCAAGCCAAAACAAATTCCTTGCCCGGAGGATCTGCTATCGTAGAGCCTTTCTCCCATCTTCCCTATCGACATTCCCCTCATGGCATCGTTGTGCCTTCACCAAAACCAGAGAGTCCCTTGAAATCCACTATCTCTACCGGTCCTATCATCAGGAGCAAAGTTTTCCCTAAAGGATTAGCCTTTCCCTGACACTCGTTAGCCGATACCCGCAACCTTGTTCACTTCTCGAGCCACTTCATAGCCGATGCTGGACAGGTACAGCTTGAAAAATTTATGATATCATTTTAAGAGCAACACGCGGGGCCAGGGCCTGTGTTATCGGGCCCAAACACCCCGACATCCGAGCAGCCGTGCAGTACAGCGGCATCCGTAAAGCATCGAAAGCCCCAAATCAAAGGTTTTTCTTTTTTCCAAAAAAAAAAAAAAAAAAGCCCTCATACCCCTCCCTGTACCTCAAGATATACTATTAACAAGAGAACTGGAAGAGCCCCTTCGATAACTACCTTCAGATATGCCTTTAGGATACGCCTTTAGGGATACTATAGAATTTATCAATCTGCTCCTCTGAATAATAAAAAAGATAGAGTGAGCAAAGATCTCCCAATAGCTGAGGGTGCTTGGAAGAGTATAAACCCACAAACGCGGCCACAGATGAAGGGATGCGGAAGCAGTGCTTAGGGCGACAGGAACATATTCTGAACTAGCCCTTTTTTACCATCAATTTTTTCATGATCCCTCCTTTTCCCGCTCAGATACTCAGTAGTGTGGCCCCAAGTCAGTTACTATAATGTGTTCCTACGAATTCCCTAAATAATTCAGGCCTTCGAAGGAGTTCATAAACTCGAGCCCCAAGCCTTCGTTGATTTTTATCACTAACGGCCCCCCTCCTTCGTGCTAACACTGACCCAAACTAGCCGCTTAAACCTTTAACAAACCAGGAATCTCCCCACCAGTTGCCGCGGCAGCTCCCAACCCCGAGCCATTCCCAGGCACCAGCTCTCCGGTCCCCCAGAAAGCGCCCGTGAGGGTGATTGATGACAACCACGAACCCTTAAACAGTCCAGCCTCTCACTCGGGCTAGTACCGCTATCTTAGGCGCAAGTATAAACCGATCCTCAATCATAACCTTCTCAATCTTACACCAGTCACAAGCCAGGACCCTATCCATTGCCTGCCAGGACCCTCCCAGATCGCAACAGATATTCCTATCCACACCAAGTGCTAGTGCTCCCTCGTAGAGCTTTGGCTCTTCAGAAACCGCTACAGTGGCGACCCCAGTCTCGAGAGCGGAAGCGGAAGCTCCACCCCCGCATGATATCCCTGTACCTCCAAGCTTCCCCGCGACGCAAGATGAGCCGATAGCACTACCCAAGGAACTCGGTGGGCTCTCCCCACGGTCCATGTCTTCGTCTTCAGATGGCGAAGTTATAACCAATGGAGGCTTTCGGAAGGAAACCACAGGTGGGGAGGGGTTGAACCCGAAGCAGAGTTGGTGGCGGAAAAAGCGCCAGTTCAACCCCTTGAGATGGGGGCCTGTGCCCCCAATTCCAACCCAGATGTCTGTGAGCAAAGAGGCAGATGCGGGTTTTTTGAGTAGGGTTACATTCGCATGGATGGGACCGTTGATGAGAGTTGGGTACTCAAGACCACTCGTGCCAGCCGATATTCCATTAGTGGCGCCCAACCGAAGTTCAAGGGTCATTACGGATAAACTTCAGGCTTCGTTCGACCGCAGGAGAAGCCGGGGTGATCAATATCCATTGCTATGGTCGCTGAATGAGGTCTTCTTTAGGGAGTTCTGGCTCGGTGGGTTTTGCAGATTTGTCGCCGACTGTTTGTTAATTTTTGCGCCGTTTGTGCTCAAGTGAGTAACTCATCACCATGCAGACCAGCAGGTTCATTTTTACCGTTATCTGTACGTCTATTAACCAAAGTGTCTCAGATATCTCATTCAATTTTCGGTTGAAGCCTATACCGCTTCCGAGCGTGGAACTCCTGGACCCCCTGTTGGTCGAGGTATTGGCATTGCGTTTGGCCTAGCTCTCATGCAAATGTTTGGATCACTATTCATTAACCAGTTCCTATACCGCGGTATGATAGTTGGCGGCCAAGCACGAGCCGGACTCATCGGATTGATATTCTCCAAGTCATTGAAGATCTCCGGGAGAGCGCGGGCCGGTGGCACATCAAGTCGGAATAACGTGAGCGATTCGGAAGCCACTGCGGGACAACAGGAGAAGGATAAGAAAGACAAGAAGAATAAGAGGGATGGGGAAGGAATGGGTTGGCCCAATGGTAGGGTTGTCAATTTAATGAGTACAGATTCCTATAGGGTTGATCAGGCGGCTTCCTGGTTTCATTTATTATGGACTTCAGCGTTTCAAATAATATTGACATTGGTATTACTACTCATCAATATTTCGTACTCTGCTCTTGCCGGATTTGCACTCCTTATCTTAGGTGTGCCGGTGCTGTCGTGGGTCGTCAAGATTTTGGCCGCACGTCGAAGAGCCATGAATCGAGTTACCGACAAGCGAGTAGGCTTGACCCAGGAGATTCTTCTAGGCGTGAGATTTGTCAAGTTTTTTGGATGGGAAAAGAGCTTCCTTCAGAGACTTGAGTCGCTCCGGAATACGGAAATCGGTGCCATTCAATTCCTACTGGGAGTGAGAGCCGGAATAAATGCTGTTGGGATGAGCCTTCCCCTTCTTGCTTCAATGCTAGCATTCATTACATATTCACTCACCGACAATCACCTTAACCCTGCATCCGTATTCTCATCACTCGCCCTGTTCAACGTCCTTCGTTTGCCCCTAAACCTTCTCCCCGTGGTCATTGCCCAGACAATTGATGCTTGGGTGTCTATCCAGCGGATGCAGGAGTACCTACTCGCGGAAGAGCTAAGGGATGAAACCGTAATTTGTGATAACACGGACTACGCCATTGAGGTTTCCAATGCGTGCTTCACCTGGGAAAGGTTGCAGGCTAAGGAGCGGCACGATTCGGATAAGACTAAAGGTGAACTAAAGAAAGAGAAGCGTCAGCAAAAACAGCACAGAAGGGACGAAATCGCAAGAGCACGAAATGGCGAACTGGAAGCCGGAAGTGTTTCTGCTGCCACAACCACGGAGGAGCCCTTCTCCCTCAAGGACATCAACCTCCATGTTGGCCGTCAGGAACTAGTTGCCATTGTGGGCTCTATTGGCAGTGGCAAGAGTTCACTGTTAGCTGCGCTGGCCGGCGACATGAGAAAGACCTCCGGGAACATCAAACGAGGACCCCGCGTTGCCTATTGCCCACAGTACGCTTGGATACAAAATACCTCCGTCAGAGAGAACATCATATTCGGGTGTGAATTTAAAGAAGATTGGTACGCAGACGTGATCGACGCTTGCACACTGCAGCAGGATCTAGATATGCTGCCCGATGGCGACCAAACGGAGATAGGCGAACGCGGGATCACAATTTCCGGTGGACAGAAGCAGAGACTTAATATTGCAAGAGCAATTTACTTTGATGCCGACATCGTATTGATGGACGATCCTCTTTCTGCCGTCGATGCTCATGTGGGCAGACACCTATTCGACAAGGCCATATGCGGACTCCTCAAAGATAAATGCCGGATCCTTGCAACGCATCAGTTGCATGTCATCAACAAGGTGGACCGAGTTGTATGGATGGAGGATGGGCGGGTAGAGGCTATCGGCACATTCAATGAGTTGATGGAGTCCAATGTTGAATTTGCGAGAATGATGAGCGAGATCGCAACAGAGTCAAAAGAAGACAGAAAGCCCCTCGCGGACGAACAGATCGAGGAAGAGCCAGCGATGGAAAAGCCCAAGGACAACAATTCTGGTGATAAGGGTAATGGGCCGCAGGTAAAGGCACTCATGCAGGCCGAGGAGAGGGCAGTTAAGAGTGTCCCTTGGAATGTATACAAAGCGTACATCAAGGCCTCTGGAAGTTACCTCGTCGCCCCCGGGGTTGTGTTTCTCTTGGTTATCTCCCAATCCTGCAATATTGTTGCGACGCTCTGGCTCAGTTGGTGGGTCAGTGATAGATTTGGGCTTTCCCGGGGCACCTACATTGGGATATTCGCTGCTCTTAGTATCGCACAGAGTCTCTTGATGTTTGCCTTCTCCTTTGCACTTACGATTGCTGGCACGAGGAGTAGTAAAGTACTCATGCACGAAGCCATGCAAGCAACTTTAAGAGCTCCAATGTCATTCTTTGATACCACTCCCATTGGTAGGATTGTCAACCGCTTTTCTAAAGATGTGGACGTGATGGACAACAATCTTACGGACGCCATGAGAATGTATTTCTTTACACTGGCAATTATATCATCCGTTATCATCCTCACCATTATTTATTTCCACTACTTTGCTATTGCGCTGGTACCATTGGCGATTGGATTTATTTTTGCGGCATCATACTATAGGGCATCGGCCCGCGAGGTCAAGCGGCATGAGTCGGTTTTAAGGTCCGTGGTTTTCGCAAAGTTTGGAGAGGCACTCTTAGGGACGGCTTGTATCAGAGCGTATGGCCTACAAGACAGATTCATCGATGAGATTCAAAAAGCAATCGATGGAATGGACTCGGCATACTTTATCACATTTGCGAATCAGAGGTGGTTGAGTTTGAGACTAGACATCATCGGCAATCTGTGTAAGTTTTTCAAACCCCCCGATGATTATTTGTAGTCTCATTCACACCTATTGCCATCTCCTAGTGGTCTTTACGACAGCGATTCTAGTGGTTACATCCCGATTTAACGTTAACCCGAGTATTTCTGGAGTCGTGTTGTCATATATCCTTCAGATTGTAATGGTGCTGCAGTGGATGATTCGTCAGTTAGCCGAAGTCGAAAATGCAATGAACGCAACGGAAAGAATCTGCTTTTATGGGAACTCACTGCCTTCCGAAGCCGAGCTGCATAAGGGTGCTATTCGGCCCTCTTGGCCAGAACACGGTGAAATCACGATGCGCAATGTAGAGATGCGATACAGGGACGGTCTACCACTAGTTCTCAAGGGATTCAGTATACACATAAACGGTGGCGAACGTATCGGGATTGTCGGTCGCACAGGTGCAGGGAAGAGTTCGATCATGAGCGGGCTCTTCCGGCTCGTCGAACTAAGTGCTGGTAGTATCGAGATTGACGGGGTTGACATTTCCAAGATTGGACTCCACGACCTGAGGAGCAAGTTGGCCATCATACCGCAGGACCCGACTCTCTTTCGCGGAACGGTCCGGTCTAATCTGGATCCATTTGGAAAGCATACTGACGAGGAGCTATGGGGGGCGCTCCGTCAGGCAAATCTCGTCGAAGATGTGCCAGCTGATGGCGCTGTGCCGAGCGGGAGAATAACCCTAGATGGGGTCGTGGAGGAGGAGGGAATGAACTTCTCTTCAGGGCAGCGCCAACTCATGGCTCTGGCAAGAGCTCTTGTGCGGGGGAGTCGGATCATTGTCTGTGACGAAGCCACTAGCAGTGTAGACATCGAAACAGACACGAAGATCCAAGAAGCGATAGCAAAGGGGTTCAAGGGGAGAACATTGCTCTGTATTGCTCATAGATTGAGGTATTTATACCCCTATTTCGACAATATGCTCTTTCATCCATCACACGGATAACTAACGGGTATACAGAACCATCGTCAAATACGACCGGGTATGCGTGATGGATGCCGGGAAGATTGCAGAAATTGGCACACCTCTCGCGCTTTTCGATACAGGAGGTATCTTCCGGGGTATGTGCGACAGGAGTAAGATTAGGAGGGAAGACTTTTTCACAACTGGCGGCGATTCTGGGGACGGGTAAGCGCATCGAAGTGGGTGGGCATAGAAGTGGAAAATTTTGAAGTGGGGAGTAGGGAAACAATTGATCGGAGATGCGGAGAAGCATTTGGAAGGTTTATAATAGTGCCGGGAGTGCTTCCGATACATTATCGATATTTCATGTGATAGATTTGGCATGTACGATACTTGTATCATACCAACCTCAGGAAGAATGTTTCAGTTGGGCTTTTGTTCTTATCTACTACAAGTGACGAAGTGCGGGTTGGTACCCGTCCAGCAAAGCTGCGTCCATAAAGTTCCACTACTCATACCCTTCGAAGTACTTCTCGCCTTTGGAAACACTTCACTGCCCCTCTCTTTCCACTACTCGATAAACCAGATTGTGAGAGGTTCACAACATCCCCAGAGGCATATCCGAAGACAGATATCTAGAAGGTTTTTGCCATCCGTTGTTAATAGGTATTGTTCCTAAGGTACAAGGAAGTATAGCAGGAGAACTTTACAGACATGGCTACGGAGCGCAGTACTCGTACTATAGTTAGTTATTGTTTACCCGCATATCGCACATAGCATAAAAGACAAGGAGAAGTTCAGTGCTGAACACGACAGACAACAGCACCCGTACTATACAGGTTGGAATTCAATGCGCCAAGGGAGTTGCATATACTCGAGTACCGTACCGGTAGTTGACTACAGGTCAAGGGGGGGGTTACGATGATAGGGGGTAAAGTAGTATAGAAAGCCAAGTTAATGGATAGAAAAAGGAAATCTCCCTCCTTCATTCCTACCCAAAAAATTAACTTTCCTGCACGGGTGGAGAATTTTCATTTTACAGGAGGGTCCCATTTGGGATCATGGACTACGGTAGACTACCAATGGAAATTGGGGTTGTCTTGAAGTCTCCCTTGTTCAAATCGCTCTTTCTACCGTAGCCGTAGCTAGCATGCTTGCTATGGATCTTCCTGTATGCTACGAATAATCTAGGGACTTGAGGTTTCCTCGATGGATCTGGACCTACACATACACTAGCACAAGTACCCGGTTTTTAGAGCCCGGACACAAGGGACAAAAATTTGTACTGTACCGTACCGGTATGGCAAATTGTCTGTGCACATCTGTGCGCCAACGCTAAATTCAGACTCAAATGTTCGGGTCCTTAATGCAGGGTACTTGCAACGCTGTTGACGGGTGGGAAAGCCAGTCAATGTCAATCGGTATCCAATCAAAGCAGTGAGGAAAAAGAAAAGAGGTCCTGCAGGAGAAACTTGTAACAATCCAGTTAAACAAAATGCAGAAAAGAAATCCGGTTAGTCGGGATTTACCGGGAGAGAGACAGAGAGCTCACTGCTCAACTACGGCGATATGAGCGGGCAAGATGGAGGAGAGGACGCAGGTGTTGTGTGGCAAGATAATCAGGTAATGCGGTAGGCAGGCAGCGACGAAGCCGCAGCAAGAGTGCTCTAGTACTTGTAAGAGCATTGAGATACAAAAAAAAAGATTTCTACAAAGTTGACCGTGTCTGTCTCTCAGCTTGTCCCGGGTACGGGGAAAGAAGTACTAACTAGTGCTAGTAGGCAAGTTGCCCGAAAATTGGGATTATAGAAATAACTTCTACTCAAGTGCCGATACCAGTACAGCAAAAAAAGCCTAAACCCACTTGAGTGACAATACAAAACACACCCGCCCCCTGGTCCTGGGTACTTCCCTTTCCCTTTGTTTTTAAATTATGATAAAGCTTCTTGCCTGGGACAAGTACTCGTACAGTACCGGTATCTATGTCCGCCCGGCTGTCTATACTGTAAGTTCCCAGTGGATCTTTTCGCTCTGCGAGTTTGCTCTTTCTTCCTTCTCTCCCAGCCAGCGGACAACCGTTGTCTGCTTGTCTGCCTGGTTGTCATTCCGTCCCTTGAGCAGATAAGACAAGACATAACTGTACTCGTACAGTAAGCAAAAAAAGCACAACAATGTGGCAGCCGCGGAATTACTCTTCTCACAGTATTCTGGGGAACGGGATGCCAGCCGCACCCCCATTAATCAAGCCTCAGTCAGTTCCAAACCCAACCCAAAATCTCTCTCTCACTGCTGTATTGTACCAATGGTTTCGAAAACCACCACCGCTCACCCAACAAGAGAAAAAGAAAAGAAAAGCAAACCCCCCCGCCAAGTCTAAGTTACTCCATACCTGACACCCTTACCCTAGCCCAATGAAGAAAAGAGGGAGAAAAAAAAAGAGGAAGAAAAAAGAAAGAGTTCCCATCTTTTCCCTTCTATCCCCTACCCCCATCTACTTAACTCTCCGATCCCGACAATTTTAGTACCGTGGCATATACACTTCCCAACTCAAGTCTCTCCTTCATCCAGCAGCAGGTAGCAAGCGGCACAAACAAGCTACGACAAAATGCCATCATCCCCGCCGACGCCTATCACGATTATCACGGGCTTCCTTGGGTCCGGGAAAACAACATTGTTGCTGAAGCTTCTACCGCAATTACCGGCGAATTACGGGCTTGCATTGTTGAAGAATGAGTTTGGCGATGTGGCGGTTGACAGTCGATTGGCTTCTCAAGGGTCTATCTCTGGAGTGAAGGAGTTACTGAATGGATGGTTTGTTATTCATTTCCTCCCAAACCCAACGCAATCGTGGGATAACCAATTGACTTGTGAGCGGGGGGTTGTAGTATTTGCTGTAACCTCATCGGGCAATTGGGAAATGCACTTGTTACATTAAAAACCGATTATAAGCCGAATAGGATTGTAATCGAGACTTCCGGGAGCGCTTTTCCCGCTACACTTGCTATGGTTTGCTCCTGCCGCTATCCCAGGATTCACTTATTGTGCTAATGGTCAGAAGGAAGTAAACCGTGTCATCTCCGAAAACCCAAACTTCTTCGTCCTGGACGGTGTAATCCTGGTAATCGACGTGGAGAACTGGGCCGGTTACGTCGACACCTCGTACACCGCAAAGCTACAAGCCCGGTACACAGACCTGATAGTTCTGAACAAGTGGGAGAGTGTAACAGAACGACGGGAAGACGAGGTGCTGGACAGAATTAGGGATGTGAACGAAGACACACCAGTCGTGAAAAGCGATAAAGGATGGGTATCCAAGGACGTAATATTTGGCATTGACAGCGGTCTAACGAGGGAACTGTCCGCAGCAACAATAGCACAGAACCACGAGCACGACGAAGGGGGTGGGGAGGAGCATACCCAAGAAGTAGACGTTATATCCATAACACTACCGTACCGAGCCGAGGAGGGCGGGAAGTGGATTGATCTGGAAGCACTCGATCGGTTCCTAACGTCTGCGCCAAAGGATGAAGTCTACAGAATAAAGGGATCCATATTCTCGCATACAAAACCGAAATCTGACCCACCAATAACAAAAGACGCGCACCGGTTTATCCTAAACTGGGCATTCGGTCGATGGACCTTCACAGCCCTCACAAAGTCTAGTGTGTCCACAGTAATTGAAGCACCAGCCCTACGTCCCGCCACCTCTTCATCCGCGAATTCCACCGCGCCACCCAGCCCGTCGGAAGAGAACCAACGAATCGAAGTAATCGTCCAAACAAGCATAAAAACCACTGTGGAGCAACGGGACCAAAATGACGATGGACAGGAATGGGACGGCGAACCGGTGGGCAGGTTTGTGGTCATCACGGCCCGTGGTGAAGGCGAGCGGTGGCGCAAGCGGATCGAGAAGGAATCATGGATCAAGTTTGACTCGGACATTTTGGAAACTGGGCTCGATGTTGTCCAGATTACGTGACTTACCGGACTACCAACACGGGGGAAGGAGGCATGTGGAGATGGAGAAAGCGGTAGAAGAGGCGGGGGGTTGGTGGCGTTGGGGCTTCTCTGGGCTTTTATGGTATATGCTGTTTTCCAAAAAAAAAAAAAAAAAAAAAAAAAATTTGGTTTGATTCTATGAGGCACGCGGAGGCAGGACTAAGCGGTTGTTGCTCGAGGATGGGGGTCGGAGAAACGAGGACCGTGATGAAGGGAATTCTGGGAACTGTTACGGAGCCCCGTAGTGGTCAAGCATTATCACGGGAATGGAAATAAAAATGGCCAATTAGCTCTCTTACAGCTACCTCGCCACATCTATCATACCCTGCCTGTTGAACCAAAATGTGATTTGAGCTCCAGTGATCATCACAATAAATCACTCGAAATAGTAATCCCACAGACCCACCGTTCCTTCCACAGCATCAGCATTGTCTCTGGTATTATACCGTATCCCAAGATCCTCTTTTTCCCGGGAAGGGAAGGAGAGGATGAGGCCTCCTTTCATCAGCCATCCACCTTGAAGCACTGTTCGGATCTACCGGTACGATAGGATACAGTACACTAAATAGATTCTCACTTCATGGGTGATATGACGTACAAAGCATTGCTTACTCTTCTCGGGGACTTCTAGCGTGAAGAGCTAGATTTCCCGCCGTGATGTATAGTGATGCCCCGGCACTTTATTCCCAAGGTATCATGTCATGTCATAACAATGGAAGGGAGGGATGGAAGAGGGGTAACGCTTCACGAAGCTTTTAGTGTGGTAAAAGGGTTCGGCCCCGTCGCAGTGGGCGAGGGTGTAATTTAGTGATTGATCGCTAAGTATTATTAGTAGTAGAATCGCACAAACCTGGGAAGGGGGTCGGGAGGCAGGCCACTGTATGAAAGTCTTGTTTTATATTTTGGCCCTTATTCACCCTTCCCCCCCTGTTGTTCTGGTAGGCCATAGCTTTAGTACCGCAAAACCTCCTTTTGTTTTGTAAAATCCACCACCTCGGGCCACTCCCAATCTCCGTGACTAAATATTCTATAACCTATGGGGTCAAGCACAGCCTTGCACCAATTAATGGGATTTCAAATATCCCACGGGGCAGGTGGTAAGTGCGGTAGAGTGTGCTGTCGTTGGGTCAGGTTCTTCTGCATGTTTGATGGGTCTGTCGGGGTAAAGCATAGTTGAGTAGGTAAGTAGTATACGCTTAGGTATATCCTTCTAGTAGTATATTCTGCCCAAAGGAGCGGGTTGAGTTGTTTAAAGTAGCGGATGCAGGCAGGCACAAGACCATTCCTTAGGGAAAATTTTCTCCCGAATCTATCTACATTACCTGTAGTTGCTCGTAAAGGAATAATTTGGGCCTCCCGCTAACCGCTCAGTTAGGTTGTGAATCGAGCGCATACCCGGAGCCAGCAACTATTTGCCAAGTGAGATGACAGCAATGAGTCAATAAGAAAGTCAGATCGTCTGGGATATCTGTCACTCTCCTACCCTAAACTACCGACCCGAATAAACCGAAAGTCGGAGGTAAGTGTCCAGTGCAGCAATTAAGGCTGTTCCCCGCCCAAGCAGCGGAGTTTCCCTTGAAGTGAACACGATAGCATACAGATTTGGCGGTCATTAAACATCACTCGCAAGTCCCTCCTTCTCACCTCACATACGGTATCATATCTCAGTTGTGCTGTTAGAACTAGACGTTGGTTCGCACCTCTCCCGATCACCCAGCGAACAAGGAGCTATTCCGATCCTACGGATCTACGTATCGGAGATATTGTGTGGAAAAATATATCTAATTCGCAGGTGTGATAAATGTCCCGTGTTCTTCGGTCGGCCAGCCAGCAGATTTCTCCTTACATTGGACTCTGGACGGCGATTGAGAGGGAAATGTTCATCAGCGCTCACTCGGAACGTTTCTTTTTCTTCTTTCTTTCTTTCTTTTTTTTTTTTTTTACTTCCCTCTTAGAAGACCATCTGATCACATGCAGGAATTAAGTTATTTCGTGCGCCACGCATGTCCCATATCACCGTGAACCTTTACATATTTACCGGACAAATACAATTCGAGATAGATTGAATCCATGAAGTCGGTAGCGAATTACTCGGTAGGGAGCCCGAAAACAAAGTACTGCTTCGTGGGGGATTTTTTTTGGAGGCAACCAGATCTAGAAAATTTAGGCTCGATTGCGAGCCGCGTTTTTTTTTTTTTTTTTTTTTGATTCTCACTTTCTTTTTTTTTACCCTCTTCGTTTTATTCGTTATGATACCATCGGCAAGAATAACATTTGACCAAGAGAGCGAGAACATTTCTGCCTGAACCACGGGAAAAGCTCGTCAATGGTGATAATGATATTTCGCCCTTGCTGAAAGTGACGAGTCAAGTTTGCCCTCCTCTGTGCTAGTACCAGTATCACTGATCTCTTTTTAATTTCTGCACTTTATGAGGGGGTTGCTAGAGATCAGCGCCATCATACCCACAGATTGAATTCATGATGGGGGCGCATTTTTACCCAGGGACGTCGGCTTACTCCAACTGGCAGACCCCGCTCTGTTGATTGGGGAGACAATAGCATTGGCAAACCGTACTGTTCGTGTGTGCCGTATTGTAGATCCAGAAGGTCAAAGAGGAGCTCTCCTCCACCGAGTTGCCGTCCTTATCACACGGCCGCGGCGCCGCGGCCCTGAAAAAGTTGACACTTCACATTAATAGTAATTGGCTTCCTCCCCGCCCGTTATTCAAAATCTTAAAACTGATCAGCGCTCCCGACATCGGCCCGGCAATTGCGTCCGTGAACTGCACTCAATACAAGTAATCGGTATCAACTCCTCCTCTTCAGTGCTCTACTCGTACAGTATGCACGCTGCCTTAGCGGGCAGCAAGCATACCGGCAATCCACTTCCTGCGAGCTACCGTATTCGACTTGCGATTCGCCATGTCTCCTGCATCGGAGGATTCACCCTCCTTCCCAGTCCTTCGTTATTGGCCTGGGGTTGGGTAATTGGTTGGCTAAAGAATTATTGCTCTTCTGAAAATTTTTTAGCAAGCCCCCCCCCCCACATCGCAAATCCGTTGTGTGCACTGAAACTTATCCATGGGGCTTTTTCGCATTTATCCGGCTGTTCAAACTGTATACCAAGTGACGCTATCGTGCGGTATGCCTCCAATATCCACACGCCGAACGCGGTGTATCATACTTGCCGCACTATACTCGAGTAGAGGCTTAGATTTCAAGAATTGATATCGCTCAGCCGCACTGCCTTTATCCGGCACATTTGTGTACAGTACTCGAGTACTGGAGGGGCACATGTATGGTCATCTAAACCCAATTGCTATTATTCGCAGCAAATGCACAGAGTTCCGTGTCGTCAAAGCCCAAATAGGTATCTATCACCGCACCTCGACACTTCACTATTGAATGACTCTTCATGCTGACCGGTGGGTTGATTGAATCGACGAAGGACACCTTCCCCAGCCGCAATATGATGGGCGAACTCGGTAGTTTGACACGGAGTTCATATTTACGTCCGGTGCGGCGGATTACGGGCACCCGTGCTACGTATGATTCAAATACAGCGTCGTGATTCACTTTACTCGAGTACGAGCGCTGTACCTCTTAGGTTCGGAACCCTTGGGTCCTACCGCCAGGTCACTGCGCGGTCAGAGCTTCTCCAAGCTAAGTTGCGGGTTCAATATTCGGCAGGAGTATTTAACCCTCCAAGTTACGAATTAAGGTTCCTTAGTGCTCAACCCTTGAAGATATTGTGGGAACGCTCTACTTTACAAATGAGGGATACCCTGCTTTTCCTTTATAAGCTTCTAGAGGGGTTCGGGTTAGTGGTATGTTATATCGGAGGCGAATCCATCCAATTGTTAGAAGTCAGGACGCTTCACACAAGAAAAGCACCTTGACGTAATTCAACGAGTTCCGGAAGTACAAATTATGAATCTCCTCTTTCAAAGCGCGTTGGGTTTGTAAACTCGCAGAGCTAGCTACTCTCTCATATCAAAAGGTTTCAGCAACATACGAAATTTTCAGGCGCACCAAAAAGTCTTGGGTACAGCCACGGGCTCTCGAGACCCGTTGGCAAGCCTGGTATTCAAAGCCGCTGAGACTGCCGGAAGACCCGAGATATGCGCTCCATCACATTTTTGCTGCGGCACTGAACTACCGAGATTGACTTATAGCCCCCTGTGATCATTCATATCCGACGCAGAGCAACCCTTGCGTTGTGCCGCCCAGTGATGCAGCTGGCCACATCACGGCTTCGACGCCTGGCAAGTGGAAGCCAGGTGATCGGGTGATTCTACTCCCTAACATGTTCCGGCAGCAAGCCTTTGACCGGCGAGATTTGCGCATGAACGGGTCCCTTAGAAATGGAAACCATGGGCGGGGGATTGACCTAATGCGCAATTATCAAAGAGGGCACTATCTCTGGTACACCTGCTAATTCAGGATGGGAAGAAGCTGCAGCACTGGCAGCTACACCGGAGCAGTGATCAGCATCCTATTTTACGGGTAGCGACCTACCCAAGCAGATGGTATTGCACTGACTTAGGGGCTGGAGGCATTTTCAATATAGCACTTCAGGTATGCTTGACAAAATCGGAGGAATGCTAGAAATACCGCATCTCGAGATCAGTTGACCAAAGCTGCTGGAGCCACCGCAACTTCGCCGCCAGCCGATAAGGTTCAGATGTCGAAAATGATTGTGGTGAAGCACCCACCCAGCTACAAAAACGCACCCAATTGAACCAAGGCAGCTCTAGATCTGATCGAGGATATCGACGCCGACTGCGTGATCGGTTTGGGAGGGTCATCAATTATTTCTTGTAACCTACAGGTGGGGCCCGCCCATGAGGTCTCGTAGATGTGGTAGAGGTTCCGGGTGGATTCAGGGATGACAAGGGGCCTGATCTTGTTAGTTCCACATTATTCGGAGCCGAAATAGGTGAGTCAAGACACCTAAATAAAGGCTAGCCAGCATCCTTACTAAATTTGTTTGATAGTACTAGAGTCTTGATCGCCGTCAAGCTAGTGTTTGAGAACTATTTCCAAATTGTAGAGACATGATATCCTCCCGCATATCGGGAGCGTTTTGGCTAGGGCTAAGCGGAAGATGCATGTTTGGAAGTCTCGGACAAAGGGTTGCCGGGAAAAGTGTGGCTGGAGTTCTATGATACAGATGCCTTTGAACCCCCAAATGACCGGCACCCATCACTTCCAGAGTTCACCATCTAAAATACTGGTGTATCCGAGCTAAGAATAGGCACCTCCCCTAGAATAGCCCCCCACCGTCCTATAAAAAGTATGGTGTTTTTGCTGCTTTCCAATGGGATGCATCCACTGCCACCATAGTGGTGGTAACAAATATCAGTAACTTTTGTAGTGATATTTTTCAACCCCAAGGCCAAATGACTTCATCAAGCATTTAACGCTACTTTGTTTTCTAACTGCGCCGTGCAGTGCTACAGGTAGTCCCATAATTCGGTTTGGTTCATGTCAGCTCAATTTCGCAGCTAGCAAAGAACACATCTAATTTCTGGTGATAGCCACTGTCGTAATTATGATACAATCACTCGCATAGGGTATTAGCATCCGCCACTGGCACGGTCTTTCAAGCAGCTAGAACATTATGCTTTTTGTGTTCGGGGGTACTATTCCAAAAGAGGCACCCATTCTTGGCTCGAAGACACGAGTACAAATAAGAAAAGACCCTCAGATAACAGACCTACCGTAACCTGCATACTAACTGTTGTCCAATGCGTGTCGGAAGAACGATGCAATCAGTCGTTCTCGCAGCTTGAGAAGCTGCCAGCCGACCCGGATGAGCAAACACTTTCTACGAGTACACTTGATTATTGCATCAGCTAGCGCATATTTGCATGTTGTAGGATGGGTGTCTTCCCGGAATACGCATGAGATGGGAAACACCAGATTCCTCTGCCCCGCTCCCCCAAATTATTGGGAGCAAGACCGAGTGAACATTCTTGATCAACCCCCCCCCCTCCCCCCACCCACCGTGAAAGCCACAACAAAGGAGTTGTTGAGAGTCAACAGTTTGGCTATGTGCGATACGATATACCCCCCAATGGGTTGGCGCTCAGTCGCCGCCGTGTCGAGCATAACCTCCACGCGAGACACCCAGCACGATCACTCCACAATCATCCACTTGTGGATAACGTCTTTCCCGGGGATGAGGCTCTTCACCGGGATACGCCTCATCATGGCAACCATATGAAAACCAAATCTATATTTGGTTATTGACATACTACATAGTTACAATAACATTTTGAAAATAGATTAGAAAGTACTATTAAATATGCAGAATAAGAATCTGGAGTTTTTATTTGATAATATGCTTTTTTTTATTTTTATTTTTTTTATTTTTATATCATGTATTCATTGTTTGGTCAAGGTACAAGAACATGCGTGCAGCGCTAGCTATGGCAGAAACAAAACCCAAAAACAATCAACTAACAAAAGAAAAAACCAAAAACCAGATCCTCCGATGGTGTCCAATAACCGACGCAGTGCCTACACAGGACTCATAAAGGAAAACTACTAACTAACTAATATCGTAACAAAAAAAACAAATCAAAACTCATAACAACAACAAGTAGTGAAATCAAATAGGAGACCTTCCACCACTTAGACCATTTGGCGACCCAGCCAACGACAACCGAGGCGAGGCGGGAAGGGAAGGGGAGGGGGAGAGGGTAGGCAGGCGGGGGGCATATTGTACATACATGTCGCGGGGGAAACCAGTCCTGGTAGCGGTAAGGTATCGTCCGAGGCCCAAAAGCATCGGGATCGAGGTCCATAGAGAAGAGTCAGGTCCAACATCCGTTATCCCCTGGAGGTGGCAATCATGGGCGGCAGACTTGGCAGAATAAGACAGGAGGGCATGCTCGAACGTCTCGTCCCCCTCCTCGCACCAAGGGCAGAGGGGAGCGGGGTCAGTGTCGTGCCATGAGGGATGGGCAGCCAAGTAGCTTTTGCCGGCGCGCATCTGGTGGAGCCGGCCTGAAAGGAAACGCCCCAGGCCCATAATGGGGTGCGGGTGCAGGGTGGGGCCGAAGAGGTAGTAGGGCGGGGGAGGCGAGAGGAGGCGCCAGGAGGTGAGGAGCTCCTCGCGGCACCGAGCCTTGAGCGAAGCGTAGAGGGCTGGGGCCCCAAGCGGGGCTACCTGTAGGGGGGGCAAGAGGAGAGGGTTTGCCAGAGGGAGGGGGGCAAGAGGAGAGGGTTTGCCAGAGGGAGGGGGTCACTCCGACCACCGATAATGAAGTGGACGCGGTGGGCAACTGCATCGACAGGAAGGTGACGTTGATTGGGTGGGGAGGGCGGTTTGGCGAACCATCTAAGGGTGGTGTAGTTGGGGCCGGCCCAAGGGTGGCGGCCTCGGACGGAACTAGGGAGGCGGAGGGAGTTGGGTGCCCAGAAGGGGGACGTAGTCGGGACGGAGTAGTCCAGGCGGGCAGAAGCCGGGTTGATTTCTGGTGGCAGGCAGATGAGACGGACCGCCGCTAGCCGCTGTAGGTGCTTGATCAGGAGGTCGATTGGAGGGAGGGAGGCCTCACAGGGGAGAATGGCCGTGTTGGTGGAAGCGAAGCAGTTTGTAACCCACCTCTGCACCTGGTGCCAGAACGCTCTCATCTTGTCGAGCATTTTGGCGTTAGGGGAGAGCAGGTCGCTACCGTAGAGGAGGATGGTGCGGACAAGGGAGGAGGCGAGTCGGTGACATAGGTGGGGGGCGAGCCCCTTGCCTGGACGGGAGAGGCGGTCTATTGTAGAGAGGGCAGCCTCAGCCAGTGCGAGGCACCTGGTAAAGTGGGAGGAGGTGGCACGGTCCAGCGCAGGAGTCGCTGGCTCCAGCCAGTAACCCAGCCACCGAAGAACTTGGGCCAGTTTGTAGGGGATGGAGTCAACTGAGACGGGGATGGGAGATGGAGGCCCCCTCTGCTGGGGCGTCCTCCAGTGCATTAGTTCTGTTTTGGGGAGGGAGAAGGCAACACCGATGCGTCGTCCTTTTGATGTTAGTGATGACGCGACTGCTTGCAGTTTCTAGACATTGCGCCTGTAGGAAGGCGAAGCTACTGTTATAGCGAAGTCGTTGACGTAGGAAAGGATAATGCCGTTGGGGACCGGGAAGTGGAGGGAGGAAACATAAATCAGGAAAAGAAGAGGGGAGACAGGTGATCCCTGGGGGGTGCCGACCTGGACTGGCGAGAGGACTTTAGGAGAACCTTGGTATAGGAGGCGGCAATGTCGGCTATGCAGGAAGGATCGGACCCACGAAACAAGGTAGGGTTGAACGCCCTTTTCCCGAAGCTTGCCACACAGAGCAGCCGAGTCGACGTTATCAAAACCCCCCTTGACGTCAAGGAAGAGTGTGGAGGAACAGAGGCCCATGCTGTGCGAAAGCCTGACCTCATGTGAGAGGGTAGCAAGGGCGTCAAAAGTGCCCATGCCAGATAGCGAACCACATTGGTTAGGGTGGACGAGGCCAAGGGCCCGAGCAACTGCGGCTAGCCTTACAGCTACCACACGCTCCAGGATCTTGGACAGGGTTTGGAGGAGGACTATGATGCGAAAGGAGGCTGGTATATCATAGGAGGCCTTGCTCGGCTTGTCGAGTACAATGCCGTTGGCCTGCTTGAGGGATGAGGGGTGAAAACCGTACAGCAGGAGGGGGCTCAGGAGAGAGGTGAGGATCTTTGGATTTGTTCCGTGGACCCTTTTCCACATCGAGTACGGGATGTGGTCGGGGCCAGGGGAGGACGAGCTAGAGCTGGATGCCAGGGCCCTGGAGATCTCTTCTTTAGTGAGAACGTCAAGGTCTTTGAAGGGGCGCAGGATAGTAGGAGGGGAGGAGGATTCTCTGGGGGGGAAAAAGTGGGTCAGGAGGGCGGTGTTGACAGCAAGCGGAGTGTCAGCATCCGGGAAGGAAGGAAACTGGTCAGGAGGGCGTCCCATCGCGAATTGTTTGGCTGTCCATACAGTCTTCGGGGTTGCAGAGGAGAGGAAGTCGTCCCAGTACTTTCGCTTAGCCTGCTTGATGGCCTTAAAGTAAGCGTTGCGGGATGTCCGGGCCTCAGCCTGGGAGGCCACACTTGGGGCCTTGCGGGCCCGACGTGTAGCTGCGTGAAAGGAGATTCTGAGAGAGGAGAGAAGCGGCAACCATCAAGGTTTAGAGCGGGTCGACATGCGGTTGAGGGGGGTGTGCAGGAGGAGAGTGGTGCGGAGGTGGTCAACATTGCTATTGAACCAGATCGTGGCTGAGGCCAAGGTTGGGAGGGTGGGAGGTGGAGAAACAACAAATAGCTTAAGGGCATCACCAAGGGCAGTCCAATCGGTCTTGGCCTAGGCTGGTGTGGGGGCAGGGGGGCGCAACAAAGGGGTGGAGAGAGAAATGCAAATCGGAACGTGGTCAGAGCCGGTGGACGGGAGCGGGGTAGCCCATTCCTCAAAGAGTTGGGCTGCTGCGCTGTTGGCAAAGGAGAGATCAAGAACGGAGGGTCTGCCCACGGAGGCAAAAGGAAAATAAGTAAACACATCAGGGGTATTCAGGAGGGAAAAGCCATTTATTTGATAATATGCAACTACTGTTCTTATATACTTACTTTATTTTGAATCAGTTCAGATATAATGTCTGTTATAATAAGCAGCTTTGAAAGTTAAAAAGCATTGTAATAATGCTAGTTTGGGTCAACTGCAAGATTATGTAGGTCATGTATTTGATGTCTTAACAGCTGGATATTTATTGGTGGCTATTTAGGAAAGTATCAAGACTATAAAAGAAAGTAAAGATAAATATAGATAGTAAAGAGTAGATCAGAGGATATCTACTCTGGTAGATTATAAAATGATGTAGTATCATACCTCTCTGATTCAAACTTACAATGTTGGGTATTCCTCAAAAGTGTGAATACCTAGAGATACTGAAAATCATTACACACTTTTTGGTAATTACAATTTCTTTTCCTGGAGAACTTTATTACTTCTGGTAGTAATTATCCAATCTTCAGAGTCTCTAGACCTGTAGCTGAGTTCTCAAGTGAAACTATGTTGGCCTCAATTGTCCTTTCTGATAACAAGAGGATCAGTCTCATTACAGAGTTGCATCTGCAAGTATGCTGGAAGTAAGGACTTCTAGTTATGATAACTCAACAATTAACTAATAGATTTTATCCAAATAACTTCTCTCATGTAGAGGAGAGGTTCTTCTATAAGATATAATTATAATCCTTTGGTCAGCAACTCCTGGTTGTTCTATGTAATGGAGGTTGTTCATTGTGAAGTATTGGTAATAATTCTCTCAACTATAACAAAACTTCTAAGATAGTTGCAACACTCTGGAAAGCTAATAGGCTTCTTTGGTAGTGGTCCTCAGGAGGTCTAAACTCTTTTAGTTGTTAAAAAATGCATGTGAATGTATTGGTTCTTTATATTCAATCCTCTAATATTCAATACAGCCCTCACAGTTATCCAGTCCGTCCTTGACGGGTCAGAATGCTGGAAGACGACAATGTCTCATCTTTAGACAGACTGGACAGGGCGATGGCAGTCGGATGGCGCTAGTCGTGGATTTCCTTTTATGAATACAATATCACCCCATTTTGGGTTTTAAATTTCATTTATTTGGTTACCTTATTTTTGTTTTAACTTATTATAACACTAGTATGTATCTTACTAAATAGCATTGAGTGCATTGACCAATGTTAACCGACTATCATTGGATGGCGCTTGTTCTTGTCCTTGTTGTCCTGTTCAGTCATCTTCTGACAGCCGTCAATGGTAGTCGGATGGGAGGGCTGAGAATACTGATTCAATATCATATCTTCATATGAAAATGTCCTATTATTTACAGCCTATGTAAAAGATGTCCCATCTTTGAAGCCTAGTAACTGTTGAAATTTCTTCATTCATTTCATAACTATATTTTCTTGATAATAGCGTATATTCTCTCACACTTAGTGTTTTGGCATACCTGAACACCATATACATTACTTCAGCTAGGATATGTTTCTTATATTATTTCATTACTATTCAGTAATAATGACTAGGGATTTACACATGTATTACTTTCTTTGGTTTACGGGATATTTTATCATCTTTACATATTTTCTTGGACTTTACAGCCGTGATTATTTCTTCAGACTTACTGTAATTTCCCTCACACTCTGTTAGGAGTACCCGATTCTGATAGCCTAGGAGTACCCTAGGTAGGGTAACTTTACTCAAGTTCGAGAATCTTAGTCTCCAACACCCCCCTCCGGCCCCCTTACGGGGCCCGCGTGTCATCATACACATCAACCTTAGTTGCGTTCTATGACTATATGGTCACAGAATTAAAGGTGTCAGAACATACCGTATACATCGCTGCCGTCTGTCCGACCGAATGCTGTTCACAGGATATATAAGAGGGGACCTCTGGCAAGGCCTGGGAAGTGGAACGAAGTCAATCCGTCAACTACTCAGGAAGTTACTAGGCCTCAAAGATATGACATCTTTGGTATGGGCTGTAAGTAATGGGACGTTTTCACACAAGGTCGTGATATGAATGTTAGGAGGTTCGGGATAACGAACCAATGCATTCACATCCACCCTCCGACAATTAGAAAGAGTCTAGAGCTCCTGGAAATACTACCAAAGAAGTCAGTGAGCTCTGAGGAGTATTGCAACTATGATATGGGGTGTACCGCAGTTGCGGGATTTAAGACCAACACAACATGAAGGTCCACCCCCTCTACATAGAACAACCAGGAGTTGCCGACCGAGGAATTATGAGACTGTTCAATAGAATGACCTCTCCTCTACGAGAAGAGAGTCATCGAAATGAATTCTATCGGTTAGTTGTTAAGTTATTGTAACTAGAAGTCATCGACTCCGGCATATATGCAGAGACAACTTCGTATCAAGACCGATCCTCTTAATAATGGAAAGGACTATTGGAGCTAACATAGTTCGACTTGAGAACTCGGCTACAGGTCTATAGACTCTGAGGATTGGATAATTACTACTGGTGACAAGTATGTCTTCCACGCAGGAAATCGTAATTACCGAAGATGGTGTGGCGGTTTTCAGGGTCTCCCGGTGTTCACACCTTCGTGGAGAACTCGACGTTGCGAGTTAAAATCAAAGAGGTATATATTTTGTATGTTAGATAGATGTAGTCCGTGAACACTCAGACACGGGATATAAATATCGAAGTGCCTCCCAAGCTTAAGACATCATCAAGCAACGGAGAAGAGACCTTAACAATATAATATTGTTTTTACGATTCTATTTTACCTTTTTGCACTCTTAGTAGTCATAAACGAAACGAGTTGCTTCCGAGCCTTCCTAGACAAATCTCCGTCTACATAAACGAATCTCGATTGGCCTAGACAACCCTAAGTCTTTACCGGTTGTCTCCGCCTAACACACCCTCGCTGATTCCTGCATGCTTTACGGGAATATCTTGGCAGATTATCAGGGTCAAACACGTTCGCCCTTATGTTTTTCCTACTTATATTACAGTTTTACATGGTTACACTTATGTTTCTCCCTATTATATTTCTCTATTACATGGGGTTTACATGGAGGATGCAAACCTGTATAAATAGACACTACTGCTCGCTTCATCTACAAGAGAATTAAGGACAAGAATCTCTACCAATCTGTGTTCATACCTTTTAGCTCCTTGCTTGAAACGTGCCCATAATATCCTCTTAGTATTATGCCAGTATAATCTATATTGCTATTAAGATCGTAACATTCACAAATTCAATAGTAACTTCCTGAGTTGTTTGTAGATTGGCTCTGTTCCACTTTCGAGTCCTTGGTGAAGGTCTCCTCTTATATATATCCTGTGAATAGGATCTGGTCAGGAGGATAGCAGCGACATTTACAGTATTATTCTGATACCCTCAATTCTGTAGCATTATCATCACGGGATGCAACTGTAATTTATATGTATAATGACGTGGGGGCCTGTAAGGAGGTCAGAGGGGATGTTGAAGACCAGGAATTCTGATTCTGTATAAAGTTACCCCACCCAGCATATTCTTAGATTATTTTATTTGGGTACTCCTAATACTTAACGTCATGTACCGGGAAGTGTCACAATACCGGGAAGTGTCACACAAAGCAACTATGCTGTTAGGTGGAGACAACCGGTATAGACTTAAGGTTGTCTAGGCCAATTGGGATTCTTTCGTATAGATGGAGATTTGTCTAGGAAAGCTCGGAAGCAACTCTTTTCGTTTATTACTACTAAGAGTACAGGAAAGTAGAATAGAATCGTAAGAACAATATTATATTGTTAAGGTCTCTTCTTCGTTACTTGATGATGTCTAAAGCTTGGGAGGCACTTCGATATTTATATTCCATGTCTGAGTGTTCGCAGACTACATCTATCTAATATATAAAATATGTACCTCTTCAAATTTTAATGTGCAACGTCGAGTTCTCCATAAAGGTGAGGACACTGGGAGACCCTGAAGACCACCACACTTCCCCCAGTAATTACTATTCTGTGCCAGGAAGACATACTTGTCACCAGTAGTAATTGCCCGATCCTCAGAGTCATTAGATCTGTAGCTGAGTTCTTAAGTCGAACTATGTTGACTCCAATAGTCCTTTCCGTTGTCAAGAGGATCAGTCTTAATACAGAGTTGCCTTTGCATATATGCCGGAGTCGATGACTTCTAGTTGTGATAACTCAATAACTAACCGATAAAAATCATTCCGATGATACTTCCTTTGTAGAGGAGAGGTCATTCTATCGAATAATCTCATAATCCCTCGGTCGGCAACTTCTGGTTGTTCCATGTAAGGGGGATGGACCTTCGTGTTGTGTTGGTCATAAATCCAGCAACTGTGGTTCATCCCATATTATAGTTGCAACACTCCTTAGAGCTCATTGGCTTCTTTGGTAGTGTTTCCAGGAGTTTTAGACTCTTTCTAATTATCGGAGGATGGATGTGAATGCGTTGGTTCGTTGTTCCAAACCTCCTAACATTCGTATCTCGATCTTGTGCGAAAACGTCCCGTTACTTACGGCCTATACCAAAGACATCATATCTTTGAAGCCTAGTAACTTCCTGAGTAGTTGACGGATTGACTTTGTTCCACTTCTCAAGTCTTGCCAGAGGTCCCCTCTTATATATCCTGCGAACAGCTTTCGGTTGGATGGATGGCAGCAACGTATATGGTGTGATTCTAACACCTTCAATTCTGTTACCCTATAGTCACAGGACGCAAATAAGGTTGATGCGTATGATAATGCGCGGGTCCTATAAGGGGGCTGGAGGAGGGTGTTGGAGACTAAGATTCTCGAACTTGGGTAAAGTTACCGCACCTAGGGCACTCCTAGGCTATCTGAATCGGGTACTCCTAACACATGCCAACCACATTTAAAGAAGGCAACAACTCGATCAATTCTTAACCAAATTGGACCAAACAAGATGACTTTAATTGAGAAAGGATGGGAGAACTTGTTAATGCCTAAAATTTAAAAAAGATAAAATCTCCTATGGAACAATACCATACCAAAGTGAAAAAATCTACTTAAAACCATTAGAAAGAAAAGAGAGTAATCTAAGGTACAGGAGCATGCAAAACTATTTATAAAGTAGATATAGGTAATCTCCAATAGGTAGAGCTAATAAATAAAGTAATATTTGATAGCAGTTGAAGGTTATAGACTACAGAAATAGCAAAGAAAAGTGTTAATTTAAGAGTAAAATGATAGAAGTGTTAGTAAGATGCCCAGAAGTTGAAAGAGATAGCTCAGGTGATGGAAAGTGAAATAGAGATGTAAATAAGGGTCAGTAGACTCAGATTATCAGAAATAATTGGAATTTATGATATTTTTGTAGTACAGGAGCTGTTATAAGCAGAGTTTTTGTAGGACAAGATTGTTAGGCATAAAGAAAATGCACAGACCTCTCGGTAGGGTAACTGCGCACAGACCCTCATTTATTGAAAGCCTAACACCCCCCTCCGGCCCTGTTCTGGGGCCCGCACATCCTTAGCGAGATTTCGAAGAGTTGCGTCCCATGACTATAATGTCATCTCATTGAAGCCCACTTTATAACACCATATACGTCGTGGCCATCCGTCCAACTGGAAGCTGTTCAGAGGATATATAAGAGAGCACCTCTGGGTACCTCTGAGAAGTGGAACCGAGGAACTCCGTTGGAGGCGCGTTGAGTTATTAGGCTTCAAAGTTAAGCATCCTAACTACAGGCCGAAAGTGACGGGACGTTTTCGGTTCGAAAATCCGCAACTACTCCTACAGTGCCCCAGAGGCCATAGGGGATAGATATGACACCAATACCTATCTGAAGGCCGCTGTATGTTGGTTGGTCCTGGAAACGGGATCCCTCGAGAGGTGATTCTCTTTGAGGCGAGGCGGACCGAGCGGAAGCTGCTCAGACTCAGAAGACCTAATAGGCGGTAGACATACGTGTGCTGGCGCACCGTCTACGAAGCCTGCATCATGCATAGGTGCCCGACACATACGCAGGCCACTATGTGAAATCGGAAGAGACTACTGGAACGATAGTCAAGACAACTGCAGTTTCGGACAGAAGTCTATTCGGCTCTATAAATCGAAGACCGGTCGTTTCAGGATAATAACGCATACTATGATAAGACGGTAAAGAATTTATAAGGACAAAGATGGTGTGCAAGAATTCAGGGTCAAACGGTGTTCGCACTTGTTAAGACTATAAGACGTTGCGTACGGGGTTGGGGAAGGTGTTAGGCGGAAGCCGTCTCTGAATACTGGTCGAGAAGACTTAGGCCTGAATCTTTCGTAATAGACAGAGATTTGTCTAGGAAGGCTCGGTGTCGTTCTTTTCGTTTATGACTACTAAGAACTCGCTTGATTGATAAGAAAATATTTTTATAAAGATTCGTGGGTGAAACAATGTTATATTGTTAAGGTCTCTTCTCCGTTGCTTGATTCCGTCTAAAAGCTTGGGAGGCACTTCGATATTTATATCCCGCGTCTGAGTGTTCGCGGACTACATCTAATTCCCCTATAACTAAGTACTTATCCCAGATTGTACGCTAACGTCTCATAATCTTAACAAGTGTGAACACTGTTTGACCCTAAATTCTCACACACCATCTTCGTTCTCATAAATTCTTTTCCGTCTTATCGTAGGATGCGCTATTATCCTCGAATGACCGGTCTTCGATTTATAGAGACGAGTAGACTCCTGTCTGAAACTGCAGTCGTCTTGACTATCGTTCCAGTAGTCTCTTCCGATTTCACATAGTGGCCAGCGTATGTGTCGGGTACCTATGCATAATGCAGGCTATGTAGACGGTGCGCCAACACTCGTAAGTCTACTGCCTATTAGGTCTTCTGAGTCTGAGCAGCTTCCCCTCGGTCCGCCTCGCCTCAAGGAGAATCACCTCTCGAGGGATCCTGTTTCCAGGACCAACTAACATACAGCGGCCTTCAGATAGGTATTGGTGTCATATGTAACCCCTATGGCCTCTGGGGCACTATAGGAGTAGTTGCAGATTTCCGAACCGAAAACGTCCCGTCACTTTCGGCCCACAGTTAGGATGCCTAGCTTTGAAGCATAATAACTCAATGCGCCTCCGACGGACTTCCTCCGTTCCACTTCTCAGAGGTACCCAGAGGTGCCCCCTTATAGATCCTGCGAACTGCTTCCGGTCGGACGGACGGCAGTGACGTATATGGTGTTATGAAGTGGGCTTCAATGGAATGACATTTTAGTCATGGGACGCAACTCTTCGAAATCTCGCTAAGGACGTGCGGGCCCCAGAACGGGGCCGGAGGGGGGTATTAGGCTCTCGATAAATGAGGATCTGTGCGCAGTTACCCTACCGAGAGGTCTGTACATTTTCTTTATGCCTAACAGAAGGTACTTTGCTATAGGAGGATTAGAAGTAGTCCGCGAACTGTTAGGCGGAGACAACCGGTATAGACTTATGGTTTTCTAGGCCAATCGGGATTCTTTCGTGTAGACGGAGATTTGTCTAGGAAGGCTCGGAAGCAACTCGTTTCGTTTATGACTACTAAGAGTGCAAGAAAGTAGGATAGAATTGTAAGAACAATATTATATTGTTAAGGTCTCTTCTCCGTTGCTTGATGATGTCTAAAGCTTGGGAGGCACTTCGATATTTATATTCCGCGTCTGAGTGTTCGCGGGCTACATCTATCTAGCATACAAAATATGTACCTCTTCAAACCTAATGCGCAACGTTGAGTTCTCCATGACAGTGCGAACACCGGGAGACCCTGAAAACCATCACACCATCTTCGGTAATTACTATTTCCTGCCTGGGAGATATACTTGTCACCAGTAGTAATTATCCGATCCTCAGAGTCTATAGACCTGTAGCCTAGTTCTCAAGTCGAACTCTGTTGGCTCCAATAGTTCTTTTCGTTACCAAGAGGATCAGTCTTGATACGAAACTGCATCTGTAGATATGCCGAAGCCGATGACTTCTAGTTGTGATAACTCAACAACTAACCGATAGAATTTATTCCGATAACTCTCTTCTCGTAGAGGAGAGGCCATTCTATTGAATAGTCTCATAATTCCTCGGTCGGCAACTCCGGGTTGTTCTTATGTAGAGGGGGTGGACCTTCGTGTTGTGTTGGTTGTAAATCCCGCAACTGCGGTACACCTCTTATCATAGTTGCAACACTCCTGGAAGCTCGTTGGCTTCTTTGGCAGTGTCTCCAGGAGCTCTAGACTCTTTCTAATCGTCGAAGGGTGGATGTGAATGCATTGGTTCGTTATCCCGAACCTTCTAACATTCATCTCATGACCTTGGGCGTAAACGTCCCGTTACTTACGGCCTATGCCAAAGATGTCTCATCTTTGAAGCCTAGTAACTCCCTGAGTAGTTGACGGATTGACTTCGTTCCACTTCTCAGGTCTTGCCAGAGGTCCCCTCTTATATATCCTGTGAACAGCTTTCGGTCGGACGGACGGCAGCGACGTATACGGTGTTATTCTGACACCTTTAATTCTGTGACCATATAGTCACAGGACGCAACAAAGGTTGATGTGTATGATGACGCGCGGGCCCCGTAAGGGGGCCGGAGGGGGGTGTTGGAGACTAAGATTCTCGGTTTCGGGTAAAGTTACCCTGCCTAAGGTACTCCTAGGCTATCGGAATCGGGTACTCCTAACACAAACACTCAGACGCGAGATATAAATATCGAAATGCCTCCCAAACTTTTAGAAGAAAACAAGTAGCGGAGAAGAGACCTTAACAATATAACATTGTTTTACCTACAAGTCTATATTCTTTCCATCACTTTACATGAGTTCTTAGTAGTCATAAACGAAAAGAACGACATCTAGCCTTCCTAGACGATCTCTGTCTATTACCAAAAGATTCAGGCCTAAGCCTTCTCAAGACATAGTTAGAGTCGGTTTCCGCCTAACAAAGATATTGGAATCAGTTTTATGAGAGATCTAGTAACAATTAGTTATCTACAAACTCTAAAATACTCAATTATAAGGTGGAAGCATATGGCTAGCCAATTGAAAACTTCTAGTATGAAACTAGAAGTCATTTGAGCGATGCATTTCATCAATTAGAGGTGTAACTATGCATATGTTTTAAGTTTCAACTACTGTTAGCGCTTATAGGTACATATTGTTTCCAGTATCACCTTACTATAAAAGTTTAAAGCGAATTACCAGAAAGAGGATTAAAATAAATATATTGCTTTCTTTTTGGAACCTGGAATAGCTAGGTTAAGCCTATTAGAAATAGAAGATATAGTTTATTGAAATAGGTAGTATACTACTATTATAAGCATAAATCCTTCAGATTTTTATAGTATCTGAACTGCAATAAGTTAAGAATATCTACTATTATAACTAGTCAAAAATAGAGTACTATTGGAATAGGTTATGTCCACATATAGTAACTTCATCTTAGAAATTGGATATTTACATATGATTATAATTTAAGTACACTTTCAACTTCTCAAAATGTAGTATAAATTAATCACAAATGAATATTTTCTTGCTTATATCAGTAAACAAGTATTCTTTAACTATATTTATATAATTTGAAGTATATAGATAATTGTACTTTATAAAGTTAACAATAAAAGTTATTCTAGTATAATTTATTAAAAATCTAATAACAATACCTCAACTACTGCTAAAACATTATAAATTCCAATTATTTCTGATACCCTATGTCTATTGACTTCTAGCTACATTTATGTCACAATTCTCAACTCCTGAGTTGTCTCTCTCAACCTCCGAGCATCTTACTAGCACTTCTATCATATTACTCTTAAATTAGCCCTTTTCTGTACTACTTCGGTAGTCTATATCCTTCAACTGTTATCAAATATTACTTTATTTATTATCTCTACCTATTGGAGATTACCTATATTTACTTTATAAATAGTTTTGCATGCTCTGGTACTTTAATTTATCCTCTTGTAATGAGACTCCACTGAGTACTATTACAAGTGGCCAAACCTATACCCATACCGGTGTCAAGAGACTACCGCGGTAGGGATGGTAGTAGACTTAGGTCTACCAAGTGGAGGTACCGGTGGTTAGGTACCTCAGCCAGGCATACTAGACTATACCAAAGGTACATAGGTGCTAGTAAAGGTTGGGGGGTTACCCTACTCTGTAGGGTAACCCAAGTAGTCAATTTGGAAGTTACCCTGAATTACTCGACGGAGAGTCCAGGTAGAGTTACCCTACTCTGTAGGGTAACTCGGGGTGCAGTTACCCTACCTTTGGACTAGAGTTACCCTGCCATGGGCTAAGGGTTACCCTGCTATGGAGCCAAGTTACCCTACCTTGAAAGTAACTTGTTACGCAGGACTTCGGAGGAAGTGACTAGATTGTTTGTCACGCGAAACTACATAGGGTGTTCGAATCTCAGGTTGTGCGGATCATTCCCGCACAACCAGTTGAGCTCCGAACAAGCTATAACTTGTAGATGTGGTTGCTAATACCCCCCTCCGGCCCCGTTATAAGTCCCTAGTGTCATGGGCTACAGCCTGAAGAGTTGCTGTAAGTCTCTTAAAAGTCTCTAAGTGGAGATATTGCCGTAACTCCTTATGCGCTCACACCGTCCCTCCGACTGGAAGCTGTCTGCAGGATATATCAGGGGGAGGAGGGGAACCTGGAGAATAGCCTCCAGGTGGTTTCGTATAAAACGGACCAAAGCTGACGGAGTAATACTGCTTTGAAGTCAGGAGTAGTATGTGAGATTACCGGAGGCCTATTGGCGAGGTAACTGAAGTCGGTTGCCGCGAAGGTGTAATAGTATTGGAGAATCGTTAAGGACTCTGAGACACTAGTCCGAGGTCACGATAAAACCTACATCTAGGAGGGTTGACTGTGGGTAGCGCCAATTGGTAGTCAACCTCCGGAGTGGTCTATCAGGGGAGCTATGTGGCTATCTTCCGGATTGATATGGAAATGAGTAGAACCAGATAAATGTTCAGGAGCCGCGAATGCTTGCAGAAGACTAAGTGTATATGGGTAGAGAGTTCCATAGTTGGTATAGTATCTGTACGGGCATGACAGCTCGCCACTGGCATGACCGCAATATGAAGAGTTTTTACTCCTGCGGTTGCATTGGAGATGCAGCGGCTAAAACACTTCTATCGAGCAGATGTTAGAACACCACCGAGTGGTCTAGCTCCCTACGGGGGGATCTTTGGTCCGACCCGTAGAGGTTGGCTAGACAGCCCACAGGAGTTGGGTGCTCGCGAATGCAGAGTAGTGATGGGGAGTAACTGGCAGCATACCAAACGTACTTAAGTATATGGGAGTTCTCCTCTACTCTGGCAATCAACTACCTCTCGAGATCACGACTTAATTGAGTAAAGCTGTAGCTTAACGATATTAAGTTTTACCTTTTTATTTTTTCAACTCTACTGTTGATTATCTTTATCTTTACTTCTGAAAGAATACTTTGGTGTGGTCGCAACCTTGGGATCCATCTTCCCAGAGGGAGCCCCCGTTACACCTCTTTTCTTTCTAATAATTTTTAGTAGACTTTTTCACTTTGGTCTGGTATTGTTCCATAGGGATTTTGTTATTTTTACATTTTAGGTATTAACAAGTTCTCCTATTCTTTCTCAATTAAAATCATCTTGTTTGGTCCAATTTGGTTAAGAGTTGATTGAGTTGTTGCCTTTTTTAAATGTGGTTGGCATGGTTGTAATATGTGACACTTCCCGGTACTGTAACACTTCCCCGTGCGTGACGTTAGTCCTCAGACTACCAATCTGATTTATTTTTAGTATTATTCATATTAGTAATATAACTCATATTCAGACTGTAATACTCTTCTTTTAAATAATTCTTAATATAAATAGTTTTTAAGAATATTTATAGAGATCTTTCTTAGAAATTGTATTCAGAAAGTGAAAACTACTATAGTTAGTGTTCCATTAAACTCTTAATTCTAAAATTCAAGTATGTACTATGGAATTTGTTTAGAAAAGCCTGAAGCATTTGACTAAATAATCAAGTAATTTTAGTTGCATATATTAGGCTTGGTACAAGTTTAGTAATATTATTACAAGCAGGAAATATGAATCAAAATTAAAGAATTCCTTATAACAATTAATCCTTTTCTTAAACCTAAACTGGAAATATTTTTCTAACAGATCATCATCTGCTCTATCAATACATATAATAACATAAAAAAACCTAATATTTCAAAAGATTGACTTTTTAAGCCTACTGTTGTTAGGCGGAGACAACCGATATAGACTTAGGGTTGTTTAAGCCAATTGAGATTCATTCGTATAGATGGAGATTTGCCTAGGAAGGCTTGGAAGAAACTCATTTCATTTATGACTACTAGGAGTGCAAGAATGTGGAATAGAATTGTGAGAACAATATTATATTGTTAAGGTCTCTTCTCCATTGCTTGATGATGTCTAAAGCTTGGTAGGCACTTCGATATTTATATCCCGCGTCTGAGTGTTTGCGGACTACATCTATCTAACATACAAAATATGTACCTCTTCAATTTTAACTCGCAACGTTGAGTTTTCCATAAAGGTGCGAACACTAGGAGACCATGAAAACTATCACACTCTCTTTAGTAATTACTATTTCTTTTCTGGTAGACATTCTGGTCATCAGTAGTAATTATCCGATCTTCAGGGTCTTTGGACCTGTAGCTGAGTTCCCAAGTTGAACTATGTTGGCTCCAATAGTCCTTTCTGTTGTCGAGAGGATCAGTCTCAATATGGAGTTACCTTTGTATGTATGCCGAAGCCGATGACTTCTAGTTGTGGTAACTTAACAACTAACTGATAGCATTTATTCTGATGACTCTCTTTTCATAGAGGAGAAGTCTTTCAATTGAATACTCTCATAATTCATCGGTTGGCAACTCCTGGTTGTTCTATGTAGAGGGATTGGACCTTTGTGTTATGTTGGTTATAATTCCCGCAACTGCAGTGCACCCCATATCATAGTTGCAACACTCCATGGAGCTAGTTGGCGTCTCTGGTAGCACCTTCCAGGAGTTCTAGACTCTTTCTAATTATTGGAGGGTGGATGTGAATGCGTTGATTCTTTGTCCTGAACCTCCTAACTTTCAAATCACACATCCATGTGCGAAAATGTCCTGTTACTTATGGCCCATATCAAGGATGTCATATATTTGAAGCCTAGTAACTCCCTGAGTAGTTGACGGATTGACTTCATTCTACTTCTCAGGTCTTGCCAGAGGTCCCCTCTTATATATCTTGTAAACAACTTTCGGTCAGACAGACAGCAGTAACATATACGGTGTTATTCTGACACCTTCAATTCTGTGACCAAACAGTCACAGGACACATCTAAGGTTGATGTGTATGATAACGCGCGGGTCCCGTAAGAAGGCCGGAGGGGGGTGTTGGAGATTGAGATTTCTGAACTTGGGTAAGGTTACCCTACCTAAGGTATTCCTAGGTTATCAGAATTGAGTACTCCTAACAACTGTACAGGTTCCTGATATAAATGGAGTGAACATCTGAGGGCCTGGGGTCCCAAGAGCTGAAGCCACTTTGCCATGAATAGTGAATTATCCCTGTAAACATCAAATGTAGTTAGCTGAAAATAATAAAAAATTGCGGGAATTCAATTAAAAAGAGAATATAGTTCCTGGTTACTACATATTGGTATCAACTCGGTGCGATATTGTGAATGTATACATACCGACCACTAAACTAAAGACAAAACCATTGCTAGTAAGTAAATTATTCCCAATGTTAGAGAATTATGAACAGAGACTCACATAAATATAGAGAAAAATAGAGAAGCCAAAGTGTGAATGGGCATCCTATAAACAGTAGTGTACTATTCAAACCTTGCGAAATTCAGCGGGCTAGACCTACAGACAGATTGCCGATGACCAGAATCTTAGTCTCAGCACTATCTTCAACATTTGCCAAGCCCCCACTACTCCTATGAAGCTTAAGAGAAGGGTGTTTTCCGTCGACATACCAATACGTCGCTGCCTGGTAGCTACCGCTACTATGAGTGCTGCCTATTACCAAATGCGACTCCCTGAGGTGGCAGCAACCTGTAGCATCTAGGCCTGCGAAAGAACTTTCCAGAAAGCCTTCCGAATGGAAGACTATTCCCTGAGGGTTGCTCAAAAACACCTTTCCTTGATAAGCGAAAGAAAAGGCTACGCTTAGCCTTTGCAATCGCTCATCAGGATTGGATAGAGGAGGATTGGTGCCGGGTCATATGGACCGACGAGTGCTATGTATCGCTCTCGGACCATACCAGTTGGGTTTGTGTGACCTGGCACCCAGGGGAGGAGTATAATGACAATTGTCTTCTCCCCAAGTTCCTCAAAACGAATACTATAATGGTATAGTATGGGTTCTTGAGGTTAAAGAAATGTGACCCCATTCTCTGGGATAAGGACTAGGGTACCATAACATCAAAATTTTATGTTGACAATGTTCTTACCCCAGTTCTCTATCCTCTTTGGGTGTAAGAGAGAGAGCATAGTGCTCATCCTCTCTGGCTCATGGAAGATGGAGCTTCCGCCCATTGGGCTCGTCATACTTGGCGAATCCAAGAGCAGTATGGCATTCCCAAGCTTGATTGGCCACCCACCCGCCTCTCCTGATCTCAACCTGATTGAGAATGTTTGGTTTATCCTAAAGGATAAACTAAACAAGCGGTATCCCAGACCACATGGGTTGGAGGAAATGGGAGAGTCAATATGGCAAGAATGAGATGCTATTTCTGAGGAACATCTTTTAACTTTTGTTAATTCAATGCCCCAAAGAATATAAGCTATTATTAGTACTGCATCTGGAGGCCATACTTGCTGGTGAACTTCAAATAAATTTTAATTTTTGTATTTGGGTGCAGTTTTGCAAAAATGACAACACTTTTCAGATTCTCCAAATTTTATCATATAATCTCATGCATTTTCCAGCACGTTGAGTAGGCTCCAGGCTTCATGAAAAATATTTGAATTTATATTTGAACCAATATTGGAGTAGGAATAGCTTTTTCTATTTTCTTGTGGCAGTTTTGGTTGCTGGCAACTAAAAACGTAATTAACTTAAAGTTGATAAAAATTCAAGTGTAGTCACTTTCCCAAAACAACACCCATTTATTACTATTTTTTTTTATTTTTATTTTTTGTATTTATCACTATTCTTTAATATTTAATATGTATTTTAAAGTTATTTACATTTGTGATGTGAACAATATCCTTTTTTTTCGTCAAATCCCCCCCCCCTTTTGATTATTTTTGCACTAACTACTTTTGCTATTTACAGGTGTGATTCCGTGTTCTTGGCCAAGGGCTTCTAGCTCCCGGGACCCCTTGATGTTCACTCCGTTCATGCCAGGTACTTGTACACCCAAATTTCTTGAAATGTTTTTTAAGTCTATCAAAGGATACTGTACAAGCTAGAGAAGTTTCATAGAAAATGCAACAAAAAATGAAACAAATATAATTACACTCATAAGTTGTACCCTTTTCGCATAACTATACCCACGTGGCAACATATTGATAAAAGTATGAGAAGACTCCATTTGTAGCTCCGGCTACCGATCAAGGTGTCGATTCCGGAATGGAGGTGTCAAACCGGAAAATGCCCGGGAGTTAGGGGCCGCAGACGATAGCCTAAAGTATTTAAAGAGATGCCAATGGGGAGGAGGGTCTGTCTTTGCCCAAGCCTGGTATCTCAAAGGGCTCTTTGTAAGCTCGTGGGAGACCGCATTGGGGGGGGGGGCAGGGTTCTCTGTACGAAGCATAACAACACCACTTAAGCTCCAGGAATTTTAGTTACTGAGGATAATTGCCTGTAGTGGCAGGCGGAGGTTGCGAAAGAATTAAATCGAGTATCTACATACCCCCAAGCAAATCAACATCGGACAAAGTAGCACCTAGACAACCGGATTGGCTAGGTTCTCAACTAGGCGGAAATGCTTTTAGAGACAATGCTGGGTAAAACCAAGGACTTCTGAATCGGGGTAACTCACCAATCCTCACTCGATAGCTCCAAACCCAACCAAGGGAGTCGGTTTCAATAACAGATTTACAACTATCGACCAGAGTTTGTTCAATTGCATTATTGCCGGCCCGGATAAGAGTATCTTCAGGAGGTTAGGGTCATCGAGTTAAAAAGCCGTGTTATGGGTAGGGAGCTTATAACTTCTTATGTAACGGGAGGCCGTCGGAACTGTTGGCACGAGCACCTCTTAGTACTCTCAAACAGTGTTCTCAGCCGTCCGGGGCCCCCGTTGGGCCCGGACGGGACGGGACGGCAAACTGTAGTCCGTCCTAGTCCTCAAGCTCCCAGGACGGCCGTCATTAGGGAGGACGACAAGCCCCACAGTCTGAGACAACTTCTGCTAGGGGACGGTGGGGGACGGCCGGTGACGATAGGGGATGGCAGGTGACGGTCGGACGGTGGGGACGAAGGGGGGACGACGGTGGACGACCGGTGACTGTGGATGCTGGCTAGGTACTATGTGGTTTCTGGACTTACGAATAGTGCGTGTCTCACAACCACTTCAGCACATCCAATCGAGGGTAGTCGGGGAAGTAGTCCGGGTAGTGCACTAAGTAGTGCTCTAAGTGGACTTTTAACCCCCACCGTCAGAAGTAACCACGGAGAGGATGGGTGTGGGGGGGTCTCAAAGAAGAATATATGAATGGAAAAGGCGAGTTTGAAAGAGTTGGGTTTATTTCCCAGAAAACGGATCGGAGTACCCAACAATAGATAGAAAAACACGCTGGCGATGTGCTCACTGTAAGTTACTCTCTTTATCTTTCTGCATTAATTATCACTCGGTTTTGCATCTGGAGCACGAGATAATTTTGTGGGGGACGGCAAGGGGAACAGTCCTTAGCTCTAAATTGTCGGGCAAGTTCCGGAAATGACAGGACGGGGCAACACAATGTCGTCCGTCCTCGTCCTTCATTCTCACTTGTGGGGCAGATTGACAAAAAGACCGGACGGGACGACGAAATGTCGTCCGTCCTCGTCCTAGCCCAGGACGGACGGACTGCCCCGTTGCGAACACTGCTCTCAAATTCTCCGTTAACGTCCCTATCCGTTTCTCCTTGAGGTCCTCCAGGCGCGGCTGGGATTGGTGGATTTTGCCACCGTGCTTCTCCTCCTACCCATTCTTCCTGTTCTCCTTGTCCTCTCATCACTATTGTTCAATACTCCATTTGGCTTTTTCTGGCGCTTCGTTGACAGTTGTATTCCGGGGGAGGTAGTCCCGGTGACAGTCTTGTGTATATCTCCATGAACTGCGGTTCATTTTCCACTCGTGGTCCAGTATAGTGTCATTCGAGCTGTTGTCACCGAGTTCCGTTGCCCTTCTTCCGCTACTAGTTATCACATATTGGAACTGAAATTAGTGATATCTCTTGGCTGAAGTCTGCGGGCAAACTTTTACCAACAGTTATCGACCTATATTTTTGGAGGGTAGAGAGAGGAAAAAAACAAAATCCAGCTCGCCGCGATTCCTACCAGGGCTACCTCTGGTAGCACGACAATGGATAACTGAGTCTACATGTCGCGAGCTTCTTAAGAGGGTCTGCTGAGAGGGCTTAATGCGGTGAATCAAGGACAAGGCAAATACATTCGAAGGTCTAGTTTAGTGCAAACACTAGTGCTATGGTACGGAATAAAACTATTGGCTATAGTATCATAGCATCTGGGACTCTCAACAATCCTATTCACTTTTTTTCAAAGATCAAAGGTAAAATTTATGAGTTTAGGACAAGGCATTGTAGTAGTGTTTTAATTTTTCCTGATCCTGGAGCGGCTAATAAATGAGAAATCAATGGAACGGAAATGCTCGTTCTGGACCCCGGTGTTTTTTGGGAAAGGTAAGAAGATATGGGAGTAGGCTTCGTTATCGCATTTTTCCAGTTATTATTTAAACTAACGGTAAAGACAGAAGTATATATCAGTGTTCGCAGGCAGCCAGGCAGATATACAGTCCGCCCAGGCCAGGCATTTTTCGAATCCTGCAGGCTTCGGATACCTGGCGGCACCGCCAGGCTTTCGGCATCCGCCACCGGATTCATAAATATTTTGTTAGTGTGTGGCAGACATCCGAAGATGCCTAGAGATATCTGAAGATGCCTGAAGTTATATATAGATATTCGCTAATACCCATACAATATCTGAAGATATCTGAGGTCGGCTCAGCTCCGGGATATTCAAACTGAAATCAAAAAGGCATATTCCCATGTTCCCCAGCTCTGAAAGCAGTTCTCATGCTGAGAGATTTCCTATCACTCGATATCCTCCTAAACTGTGCATATATCACATGTGAGCAAATGTTTTTCGGCT
Source organism: Tuber indicum (assembly GCA_006112555.1). NCBI lineage: Eukaryota > Fungi > Ascomycota > Pezizomycetes > Pezizales > Tuberaceae > Tuber > Tuber indicum. The sequence goes on along the minus strand of VBSK01000424.1, from coordinate 266,681 downwards.
ATGATTCCGTACTATTTCCCCTGCCACATCAGTATCAGTACAACAGTAAAAAATACCTAACTATTTTGTTATGGCCCCTCCTCCACTATATCCTTCTCCTAATACTCTTTACCCTCATGATTCCATATGGATAACTTTTTCTCCTCTTCTTGATTGCAATTTTCATGTTGGATACAACAATTTAGACAAGAATGTGAGTGTATAGTGCATGGGGATCTACACTAGGTGGTGCACAGAGTGGTCATTCAACTACTATGATATATATAATAGCCGTGAAGATAGAAATATCACATGTGGGCACAGAGGATGTTGACGAATATGCCCGTTTACCGCTCAATTGATACCAATTTATACAAATACCCCGAAAGCTCCCCAGAATTATAGCAGTCACATCGGATCGCTCAGAAGCCTGCAGATATCTGCAGTCCGGTCAGGCCAGGCCAGATGAGACCGGGAAGCCGGACTGTGGCCGACAGTCCGGCCAGGTAGGGTCTCGGAAAAGACCAGGCCGGACTGGCCGCTTGCGAACACTGGTATATTTCAAGTATAACAAAAGATCATTGTCCTCCAGCCGATCACTACACGTATCTCTGTACCTCTGGGCACGTTCCCATCCCTCTATACATGCCTATAACAGCCAAGGAAAGGCATATCTAGAGCCTCTTCTCCACAAATTGCTACAGCCCCAGAGAAATTGGTCAGGTTTTCAAAGGTTTTCGCTGGACCCAGGCATCCCAATCAACCACACGACCCAAGTTTGCTTCCATAATCTCTAACACCAAAACCACTACCGGAGGTTCGGGGTACCATTTCCCCCTGTTCCTCACTTTTATGGCCAGTCATGTTTTTCAGCAAGACTAAACTTTTAGAGAATAATTATACGGACCTTCCTCGCCCCCTGAGCTCTTTAAAGAGGGCACTAGACTCCCGGAAGCCTTCGCGAGGTTTTGCTTCTCCCGATACTCCTAGCCCTAGTCTTATCCAAGTTTCCAGCTCTACTCCAGTTATTCCCAAGCTTCTACCTAAACAGTTGTCTATATAGGTTATCCTTCTTAGTGAGGGCGTAGTGGGGCCCCTCTAATATCTACATATTGAGATGGCCCTTCTTAGGAACATTCAAATTATTCCTCCCTCCCTCATTATAGATATCCCGTTGATGTTAGAGACTTTACCTAAGTGATTTTAAATAGTCCGGTTGGGATACAGGGTAGTTTCTCTCTCCGCCAGTTCCCATAGAAGGATCCTCATTTCTGACATTGAGTGTAGATTGATGAAGTTATTCTATTCCTCTGGATATATATACATCGCCCAAATTATCTCTCCACTAGGCTTATGAACTACCAATCCTCCGTACACACTGACATTAGAGTTACGAATCCAATGGAGATCTTTCACATATTCTGTTCTTTGAGACAATCATCCAGACTACTACGAGCTGTGCCAAAGTGATATCTATATGTTATACTACGACACCTCTAAGGCCCCCGCATACCGAAGCTACCCATCTATCCCACCTAGGAAGCCAAGCAGATTACTTCTACCACTCATCCCCTAACTTATATTCTTGTCCCCTCTCCCCATCCATTTTCAATAGCAGTGATAGCCGATGACCGAGTGACCCTATATGATCGCACTCTCTAATACAGGCCAACTACCCTAGAACCGGAAAGTATCACCCTCACGCTTCCTTCCAATCAAACCGGTCGAGAAAGGCCTGGATATGATCCCAAAACCTTGAAACGTTCAGTTCCCCGGATCTCCCTTGCCGCTATCGCCCTGAGTCACGATACAACTTAAAAACTCTATTCAGTATCAATGGCACCCACCGCATGCCTCTATCTCTCTATCATGCTTTCACTCAGGAGATAAAACGCCCCAGCACGAAACCCTACCTACCGCTAAAGAACTCGAAAATCTAATATGCCACAGAAAAGAAAAGGAAGAAAAAAACAAAGTAATCATGAAACCCCCACAAGGCAAAAACAATTCAACCCCCCCCAAGGCACCAGCCCCCCCCGCCCCCAACAATAAACCCAAAAGTATCATACACCACGGGACACGGCGGAAGTGCTATCATATCATACCGTTGGCATTCCAAACGAGAAAAAACACTTCCAAAGGTGTACGGTCATTTCCCAGAATCAAACCAAATGAGATACGCCGCTCGATAACATAATCGTGCAAGATAATATGCCGGATATGATACACCGTGTCTCTCTCCCCCTGTCACAGCCGAGGGGGTGTGTGTGCCGTTTCAAGGAGGTTCGTGGCAGGCGATTATGCGTATGGCGTGATGCGCAGAGCGAAGAATCCGGGCTGGTTTTTGGCTTTGCGGTATGATATGCACGGGTACGCCTGCGGCGAAAGTGCGCTTTTCGATGATCGTTTAAGTTAGGTTTTCTACCGCTTTTCTGCTTTCCCCACGGGGGGGTAGATGGGGTATCTTGTCGACTGCGATGGAGGTGGTAATGATCGTGGCTGGTGTTCAGCAAGGATAAACTAACCAAGGATAATATTGTGATGGAATAGATGCCTTTATCATCGAATAATTTGAATTACCTCACCCCCCCTCCCTTCAAGCAGATCACACGCCATGGCCAATAATACAAACCTTGTGCTCAAATCATAATGGATCCTCATGCTACAGGAAATACTCAATCTCGGTACTGCCATATCTTGCCGGCTACTTTCTTCAAATCATGGATATCCACCTTCATCACGCATGACCATTGCCCATTGACTAAACACTCCCCCCCCCCCCCCCGAGGCCCTCGCCAAAATGATATCCCAACTCTGTAGTTCCCCGCTTATTTGTTTTTTGTTTTTTATTTTTCAAGCCCGAAGCCATGGCAGATACGAGAGGTCATGTACATGTACGGTCAAGCCATATTTGATTCAAGTTAGTGGCCTATCAGAACCCAATCATTCGAAAAGATGAGCGAGTGGTCGGAGATGATCTTGCCCCGTTCTCCTCGACCGTACAATCCCATACAGTAGGTGCGTACCAGGAATAAAGCCTGGAGGTAAGAGAACAGGTGCGGTTGTATCTGGCGCAGCAGGAAGGGAGGGAGGAAATGGAATGGGGGAGAAGACCCTGGATTTGTTTCGCCATGCCTACAGTTTTGGTATTGCAGAAATGGTAAATCCATTGACAATTGGCCGCTGCAATCAATACTCGGTGATACAGCCTGCTAGTGTCCCAACACCGTTAGCCCTTAATTATTCCACCACCTCCTCCGATTCGTTTAGCTCTGCCTCATTCCTCACAATCTACTAGGAGGATACCTACAAAACCCCTAACGGCTGTACCGTTAGGCCCGCCAGCGGGGGAGATAAGGGGGGAGGGGGGGATGGGTGGGGAAAGTAAAGGTAAGCTAGTCGGGACACAGGCTTCCCCCATTATGAGATTGTAGCAATGAAGCCCTTCGTTCATTTAATATTCATTCTTCCTAGCATACCTTAACTGTCCAGTCTCCAATCTGCTGTTCCCTAGGCTACCGCATCCTATCATACCACCCAACCAAAGGTAAATTCGGCCTATACGATACGAGAACGGTGAAGGGGGAGGCAAAACAGCAGAATTGCTAATACACCCCATATCATAAGGGAGGGCACGGCACTAGGTAGATGGTCCTATGCGTCCAAACTAGGGGGCGCGGTCTCAAAAAAAAAGAAAATCGAAAAAAAGTGCCGTAGTACAGTAACTGTACAGGGTAAACGCTTTCGGGGCGTTGACAGAATAGAGACCATAAGCTTACTATTGTATTTCCGGCTTCAGCTCCAGCTAGTCCTCTTTTAACGGTGTAACTACGCTAGTGTGGAAGTCTAAGCATTTGGATAATCTCTCTTCCACTTTTTATTATTATTATCTGCCTCGAGCTGGAAGTGGACAGGTTTTTGCTGTATGATACAGGGGTGTGTGGTGGCAGCCGTTTTCCCCACACAGATCTGACCAATGGATCAAGTGAGTTGGATTTTACCTACACACGTCCATCGTGTGGTTGCAGCTCAGGTAAGTTGTGTGTTGAGCGTTGAAGGTTACTGTACTGTACCGTACTCCAGTATAGTTATTGTGGCTAGTCGGTAGTGCATAGTTACCCCCCCCCCCCCCCCGCCCGTGGTTAACTACAGTACGAATAATACCATAGCTATGAATCACCGGACAAGGTTTTTCGAAAATACTTGCAGGTTTTGAGGAAGTGTTCCTGCTCGTTAGTGCTACAGTTGTACAGTATAATAAGTAAGCTCCGATCATGACTCGTCGAGGGTTTGACCGAAAACCACTCGAACACTTGACCTTATTGTGAGAGTATTATACCATACAGCACCGGGTGGTTCGTTCTCCATGTTATACTGATTACTCTAGCCACATACTGGTACTTATCAAGCATTAGCAAACATTTACCTATGCACACGAACCCACAGAAATCCACAGACATATGATACTATTGTGCAATACAACCCTCCAACAGCCAAGCTCTACTTTCTCACCACCACACCAATCCATCCAGCCAAAATATAACGAAAAAACCCCCATCCCGGAGGAAACCTGAAAAAATCAACTAACTCCCGGCTTAATCAGTTTCCGAAACTTTAAACGACGGACTTGACGGCGGGTAATGCACCCTCCTGTCGCCGATTGTTCCACTTCCTCAGCAGGTTTTTTTTTTTTTACCTTTTACTTATTGTGCAGTACTTGTACTACCTCTCCCTCCCGAGTTTGTTTCTCCTGCACTGTACTCCCCGAAGGACCCATGTCAGGCGAAGAGCAAAGAAACATATTTTCTTCAAGAATAGAACATCTACGACACACTATACAATTCTGGGAAAGGAACATTCCCGGCTTCCTAACAGAAATACTAGAGAGAAAAAAAAGGTAAAAAAAAAGAGGAAAATCAAAGGAAGCGGGGTGATGGATTGGCCCGAGAAGAGGAGTTGAAAAATATCATACCTCGGTAGGACAAAGCGTGTAACTAGATAATATAGCAATTCATTCTTTCGACGCTTTTTCATCAGCTCATCATTCATCATCATGATACATTTATGCCTATACGAGTGGCCCTGTAAACCGGTCATCTACTGGATGTTCTGATATTTACTCTTTGCATGATATGCAGTCACACCCTCAAGCCTAGCTCGACCCAACACAGCAACTCTCATACAATAACCCATTCTACTCCTAGAAGTATAGTACAGTACAGCACTGCACTGTAGAGGTAGAGTGCCGTAAAAGCTCTTGGAATCCGCTATCTCCGCTCTCACGCAGCGCTAGCTTGAGAAGGAATAGCGGCTACTAAATGCGGTATCGCGGGATCTGTCAGACCTCGTCAGCGGGTGTGAGGCTACGAGTAACAAGCACTCTCAACCTCATAAGCTATACCCTACCGGGCTTAGTCACGGAGATTGGCAGGCGCGGAGATAGTGGATTCCAAGAGTTCTTACGGTACTGCACCGTACTTGCACATGGTGAAGCGCGCGGAACCCGCTGTCTTATAACCACAACCGCCATTCCAACATACAACAATATTCGAACAACCAACAAGATAAAAATAATAAAAATCAGCAACTGTACAAAGGTATACCGACCCGCTCCTCCACGAAACTGAGAGGGGGTAAGCCAAACATACTCGGGGTACAGTACTAGTACTCATAGCACGAGTACAGTCGTTCGCACGAGCGCCTCCTTCTCGGGAAGATGGTCACGGCCTTTTTTTTTTACGCGAAACTTGAAATGGGTGGATGGATCGGGAGGATCACTTTAGTAAGATCGGGATGGCAAAAGAGGCGCAAGTTACGAGGCGAGAATCAAAAAAAAAAGGTTGACAACGGAAGGTTGGGGCTGATTGGATAGCTGCCAAGGGAGGTATCATGAGTGTTTGGGGAAAACGCCCTTTTTTGGTGGGGCTCTCGTGTAAACTTATGGATGTCATAATATTATTATAACTGTAACCATCTCGGACCCATGTCACCGGTGAGGTACAGTACTGTACGTAAAGGGTTGATCGACAGGTTCATCGACACCGAGGTCCAGTGGTTGGCTCGGCAGGTTAATACTGTTTGTATCATATTCCCCGGCTGATACTTTTTTAAACAAAAACGAACGGTAGATGGAATAAATAAGTTGAGGCTATGGGCAGATTTTACATCCTTTTTTACCCCTACCGGCAAACAAAGTGCTGGAATCGACTTACAAATGGGCAATCTAGAACTTGCCATACGAAAGATGCAGTCACAGTTACATCGCAGAGCAAGTTTTATATAGAAGAAGAAGAAAAGAAAAGAAAAGAAAAACCCCTACCGTTAGGTGAACAAGTGACGATTAGCCAAAAATGTTTCATAGCACAGGCACGTAATCTATTCCCATGGCGATGGAGAAATGCACTGGCCAAACGCGCAACTCGTCCCATACAACGGTCATTCTGAGCAATCATGCCATTCCGAGTAAAGCATGGCAGCATAGCAGGAAATAAGCCTCCAAACAACCGTTCAATTTTAACGAAAAGAAAAAGCAAAAGTGTAGCGAAAATCCTCCACCTCTACTCGGGTATGATACAGGATAGGACTGCACAGCCAGGCCAACTACTGTAACCAACTAGCAAAGCACGCCCTAATGGACTCTAGGGACCCCCCCATATCCGAGTTAGTATGAGCACCGTCCACTCTACAGGGTAAGGATAATGCATGACACCACCCTCCCCCCCCCTTCCAACCCCGACTAACGCAGACCATTCCACCCAGCAATACTCGAGTAGTAGCGAAGTGCATGAATTCTAGCAACCTTAATAAATTAACATGGCAAGTTTATGGCAGGAAATAAATCGAGAACTCCGAGCCTTGATCTTCCGAAGGTGGCGGGGTTTTAAAACAAGTTTTGGCAAAGCTTTTTTCTTTTCTTTTGTTCTTCTTTCTTGCTTTCGGAGTTTTATCGTGTTTTCACTACTGGGAAATAAAATTAACCATCTTCCTGGCTTGTCACAGCACACCTTGCCACGACATGTTGCTTCCGCCGTAGATATCACATCCGGTCAAGCTATGATAGCTGTTTAGCAGCCTAGGGCATAGAGTACCGGTACTGCATTTTCTTACTGCCCTTCTCTCAGCCAATCACGGGAAATGGAGCATTCTTCCTCCTGGACACCAAGAGCCCCTAGGACATATCACGGCTTCGGTAACAGAATCTGCACAGCTCTCATCGGTACAACGCTACACAAGCCTGCGCCCTTCATCTGCAGGTCCGCTCGGGCCCACTCCACGGTGTCACGGTATATGCGATAGTTCCCATCTGGGTTTTTGCACTACCTAACCCTTCTTGCCAACTCGACTCCCTAGCCAGCGTACAGTACAGTACACCATCCCCCATCCATAGCACCACAAAATGGAGCAAACCCCATAACGACAAAAGCAGGCAATGAGGCTTGCACATCAAGATCTCCCCATCGACCCCGCAAAATGCCTCGTGATTACAGGACCCTCTCTTGGACCGGGTACCCCACGAATCGAGTGATACCCCATGACGTCGTACTAGCAGCTCTATCCTTGATGACCGGAATCTCCGTTCATTCGCCCGATGGCTGGATAATCCTGCCGAATGAGCAATCCTCCGGGCAAAGGCATCCGGTCTACTAATACAAAACGTTGATTGTGGCAGTGGCAGCGGTGGGGGTTTCCGGGATTGACCGCGGTGAGGGCTCGACGGTAGTTTTTGACCGGTAGGTTTGATGTCTAATGACAGATTATATGGTGGATACAATACCATGAGATTGATGATGACGACGGCCAGGGCGATTACAATGGCGAATGCACACAGGATACGGCAGGAGGTTATGGAACAAGTTATTCCAGGCAAACCATCCAAGTAGCCAAATATTATATCCCTGTCCCTTCCGGTTAATAGCTCCCTACCCATGTGGGTATGATGGGGAGGTTATTCTATCATACGCTCCCTGGCAGAGTAATTAACATGCACCCCTAGCAGCAGCAGGAGCATGATAAGGTGATGCACCTGTATCCAACCGATGCTCGCCATGTGCCGGTATGTGGCTGTACGGGCAGGGTCCGCTATCATACATGAGTTCGTGTATATCTGCCCCGTACCCTGGAATCCTGGGGCTACGATAGACACAATGGGTGCAGCCAAAAAAAAGTGGAAATAACCTCATAGGGTTCGATACCCTTGCTTTCCCATCGGGGGAATTCAATGATATGTACAGTATGCCTTGAGTTTTTTTCTCTTCAGGAATTCGGTTTCAAGTTTTTTGCAAATCCACTGAGCACAGCCCATATTCCGGCAGGCTTGCCGGTGGTGTAAACACATTCGCTTCTCTCTCTCGTCTCCAGCACTCCTGACTCCTGTGTCTCCCTCCCTCTCAGCCACTGATCCGGCTCGGGAAGGAAGGAAGGAAGGCAGATAAAAAAAAGAAAGTAAACATCTAGCCGGCCAATTCGCGAGTAGGCCAGCATCTGATTACCAACAGTACTCACTAATCCACCACGAAATGAACAAACCCAGCATAAACCTTCTCAAAAGGCGCAAGAAATCCCCCAACCCAAATCAATCCCACGGAAGGGCCATCGCGATCCCATCCCTCCGCCGATGCCCTTTTCCCCTTCCCTCTCACCACTATTCAGAGTGACAACTCATGATCCGGCACGTGCGTGATACGACAGGAACTCGATTTACCGCCCCGCCGGCATATTGGAGGTTAAGCAACAAGGTGCGTTTTTTCAGGGGTGAAAACGTTCGGGCAGGGAAGGGAAGAAAAAAATCGCCATTGGTCATAGAAGATATAACCCGTGCTTGATCTAGTCTACTAGTAGTCCGGTCAAACGAATCACAAAATGCTCCCCCTGCGCCGGAAACAAAAACGGTAGAACAACAGCTCGAGCAACTGCAACGCTGAGATTCTGCTCGCATGTTATGCAGCAAGTCCTCTTGGGTCGCTCGAAAGCAGCCCGGTCCGAAGGTTGCCTTGACTCAGCCATGGAGATCTGGCCAGGCCAGCCTCGGACGAAGGTGCTGACAAAATTCTGTGCACCGTACGAGTACTCGAGTACTGCGCGGTATCCTTGATCTACGCTCTACTGGCAGGATCCCTCAAATTGGTTTTTTTGTTCAGCTTTATCACCGTTTCATCCGAGAGAGAGCACGCTGAGGCTTAACCCAGATATTAATATTGACCCTTTGTGCACAGCCAACGGGTTGGTCAAAAGCAGGGGGTAAAGGTTACAGTTTCGTCTTCTTACTGTTCTGTCGTGTGTCATGTAGGTACAGTGCACCGTATTATTAGATGAATAAATAAATTAAAAATTAAAAAATTAAAAAAAAGTCAATCCAGATGCTGATACTACAGTAAGGTATGATAGGAGGAGGAGTAGGAGGAAGGGTATCATACATACATGGCTGTGCACGTTTTACCATTTGGAACAGCACGTATTTACCGTCAAAAAAGTACGGGGAGGGGAGCGGAGCGTTATTGCCGTGTGTGATGATGATGATGATGATGATGGGCTGAGTGTTCGGGGGTAGGGGGGGGGGGAGGGGGGGAGGGGGGGGAATCATCGTATCTTTCTCCCCGCCAGATCGTGCACAGAACCGGTAATGCGCGGCGGACCCGTGGTGGAAATCCGCAGCGTGAGTTGGTCCGCCCATTGGACCATTCAACACTTTACAACATGATACGCCCAGCCATCGCACTCAGTACCGGCAGAGTGCAGTAACTCGTAAAGCACTGCGGTGAATAAAACAATGCGAAAAAGAAAAGGAGAAAGAAAAAGAAAACTAGCACAAAGTTCTAGTCCCCGTGTCGTCGATTAAAAAGCTCCAGTGGCTGGCAAGAAGTGTCCGAGAACGGGGATAAATTCGGAAGAGAGGAGGGAAAAGAAAACGAAATATTATGGCGAAAAATGGGTTGCGTATTTGAGTTGCCCATATGATACATACAGGAAAAAAGTCACGACTCGTATTATTTCGGACATTTCTTCTTGCCTGGGGCGAGTACTGTACTAGTACCGGTACAGTTCGAGTACAGTACCGGCCGCATATGACTGAACTATTGAATTTCACGGAGCCAACAACTAACTACCGCGTCGCAAGACAAATATGTGTTGGTTAACAATTTGTCTCTACGCCGCACAGTTATGATACAATAAGGCGTTTATTTCACCCACACCCAACCAGCGTTTGGCACTGAGCCCCCCTCTTCTTCCCCCCCTCCCCCAATTCAGCCACAGATACAGTTATGCACTACTGAAGGTATTTTGGGATCATTGTTCATACCAGTTTCCACGCAGAGCTGGCGGCGTAAAAAGGGGAGGGGGGCGATATGATATTTAGCCACTACGAGTACGGAGGCTAATACCGTACTCCGTAAAGACTGGAATATGTAACGACCGGCTGACTGACTAACCAACCGAGCTCATTCACACTCACGCGCTCGGGTAGCACCCTGATCGCCGTGATCATCAGCTCCATGCCAGATGCCCGCTGGAGGGTTTGTCCAAACGAGCCACCATGTCTGTGTGACCTCTTTCCACCACCGCCCCCCCTCATACTCCTCCTCCTCCTCCTCCTCCTCCTCCTCCTCCCCCATCCACGGCTACACTCGGTGTAATGAAAAAAAAAATCAACAGGTACAACATACGATACCTGTGTCATACGGTACTCCACGGCAAAAATGCTCAAGCATTTTTATTCCTTTTCTCCTTCGGAACAAGATGATTACCCATCCCTCCGTTAGTCTACCCGAGCAATCCTCCGCGCTGAAGCCATCCCATTTTTTCAGCACCTTGGCACACAAATCATCCATCCGGGTGGTAATTTAGCAAATCAGGCCAACGACCCAATGGGACGTCCGCCATGACGATACATTCCTCACCGCAGGAATCCCGGTGAGAGGTCAGGTACTCGAACACACCCGTCCACGTCCCAGCGACCATTCACGCACGCACCGAGGTTGTCGCTGCAAATGTGAAATTGCGGTTCCACACTGTATTGTACCGGTAAGTGGAACGCACGATACTATACTCGGACAAGTACTCGAATACTCCGTATAGTGGGCAACTTACTCGTACAAGCGAGCCCCAGCTTTCCCCCTCCCCTCTCTTCTCACGCGCGCACATAACAATGGAGCAGGCACAGGGATTGGGAGCATCTCTCCGATACCCGGCCATCAAAATTCTCTATTTCCTCGTATGATATAATAACTGAACCAACAAGAGGGGACAACCGCACGGACGCCGAGAACACACAGACACACACATAAAAAACAAAAAAAAAAGATGGGTATCATACTCGTAACAGATTGGTGAATAGGGTAACGGTAGAGGTAAATTAGGACATCGCTTCCCCTCCCTCCTCCAGGTTACCGTGGTATCCCGAGGCGAAACAAACAGGAATGAAGGGAAATTGGATCTCATATTTACTTCTTTTATGGGGCGGTCTAGATCGATGGCGTGTGCGGAGTTACTCGAGTAAGAGTACCGTACCCATTGTACTATGATATAATACAAAAAAAAAAAAGAAAAAGATTTCCATGTCATGAGCCAGAGCGTTCGAGAGAGCTGATAGGCCGACGACAATCTCACAGTAATTTAAAAAAGCCTTCCCATTGTACGAGTAACCGCACATATCATACTGGTACGGTAGTCTTGTCAATTTCTCGACCGATTCTTGCGGGGTCAGGGAGAGGTGGAAAAGCCGAGGTTCGGGTTTGGGATGAGTTGAGCTTAGCGAGTGAGGGATCTAAAACTAAACAAGATCTTACCGCAATTCGAACGTCTCCATGGGAGAACTTACCCCTTAAGGTATCGACAAGACGCCAATACCGATGGAGCGAGCCGTCATATCACATCACATCACTCAATTTTCGCCATCCACAAAAAAAAAGTCTATTGTATCGACAACATGGCGCGACTTGGACAACCACGCGAATACGGTACGGGTATCTCTCGCCAATTACTCGTGGGATCGTACAGTATCATACCCGTGGGATCAACCGAGAGACCCTGAATCATCTAACCAACTCTCTCTCCTCTCTCCTCTCTCCCTGACCAGGGAAGGAAACAAACAGAAACGGGTCAGCCACAAAAACGTTGATTGACCGTGCCTTTTTTTCTTTTTTTTCCCCCCCCCACTCCCATTTCAAGTGGCGCACTTGTCCTGTTGGATTGGTTCGGTTTCTTCGCGGATGTGCCATGCAGGATCGGGATCTAGCGCTGTTTTGGATATTTGGGGGCCTCGGGAGGGGACGAAACAGAAAAAAGTTCGGACGAAAAAAATAAAATAAAATAAAAAGGAGTTGAACACTGGTGAAGTGATTAACCGTGGAGGTGCGCAGTCGCAGACTACGGTACTTGTAACGCGAGGGATAGGTTGTTCGGATAGGATGGGTGGAAATGGGTTTGGCATGATACTCGAGCGCTGCACAGTACAGTACTCTGCGGTACTTTTGTATAGGGGTTCATAGATGGAATATGGTACTGGAAGGGGAACCCCGCTCGTGGTTCTGGACTCTTAATAGAAACATCACGGCATGGGAAAAGTGGAACACGATCAATACAGCACGAGCAACCCGCTCTGCGCTCGTTCAGTAAAAAAGGAAAGAAAAAGAAAAACCTCAGCGCACAGCAGCGCAAACTCATACCTCTCTCTCCAAGTACCTCTCTCCAGCAGAGAAGGCGAAAGCAATACCGATATAGCCCCGCCACCGCAGGGGGTGGGGGCGGACCATTTACAATGTCCCGCATCTAACCTATGATGCATTTCAGCACAAACCTCCAGCAGAATTGTTTTCGTTGCGAGACAGGGCTGAATTATTATTATTATTATTATCATTATTACCCGTTCGCCAGCTCTTTATCGTTGTGTTCCCCCCCCGTTCCGTACCAAGTATCATGCCATACATACATACATACATAAAGCACGCATACGTCGTAGTACCGCAAAGCAAACACGAACTCAGCGTGAAAAAAGTTCTGACGACAAACACTTTTTGCATACTAGTACAAGTAAGTATTCGGAGTACCGATGCCCTACACACACACCCCGAGAATCGGGGACCCACTCTGCAGTAAACGGCGATGACCCGAACCTGGACTGACAGATGCTGTACCACAGTACCGGTGGTACAGTATCGTACTGTACTAGTACATCACCAGCAGTATCCGATACAACTACCATTGGGAACTTTTGCGCCCCCCTCCTCCCTCCCCCCGAACTCATCATCATTCACCTGTTCTCCGGAATCAACAACAAAGTTTCCGGAAACAAGCAGGGGGGTTCACGGATTTGTACTCGCACTATACCAGCACGGGGGGGGGGGGGGGGGGCGCTCAGGTACATTACGCAGCTTTTTTTTTTGCCATGTACTGTACGAGTACTTTTGGGAAACTTCCTGTTTCCGGGTATCATACTGTGCAGTACTTGATGCCTTGGGCGGGTACGGCAACTTGTTGCAAACACCTTGCCCTGAATACCTGTATATTAGATATCATACTTGTACTCGTATAATAACCAAGAAGCACATTCACCTCCCCCTATACTGTAACTGTAGAGTGCTCGTAGAATATAAGATATATTAAACCGTGCCCAGAATTTTTTTAACCCGTTCAAAAGGGAAAAAAAAAAAAGAAAGAAAAAGAAAAGTGCAGATATTCCCGCAAAAAAAAAAATCCCTAATCTTACTCGGCATATCGAGCCACGCTCCGTTCCACTGATCTAACTCCCCCCCCTCCCGTTTCCCGGTGTCACTACTTGTACTATAACTACTTATACTAGTACTATACTTGCGGTCAAGTTGATACGGGGGTGTTTCCATGTGGGCTTCGCATGGCTGGCCCCCGGTGTTAGGCTAGCTATGATGTCTGGCTACTTTAGCTTGTCATGCACGCTTGCTTGCTTGCTTCTGTTGTTCCACCTACGGCATGCCAACAAAAAAAAAACCGGAGAACAAGTACAGTATCCACCATATATCCACTGCACTCGTACTAGTATAGATACAGGCAATCACTAAAGGAAGGAGGGACAACTGGGAATGAAAAACCAGTCTCGTCATCATCACCAACTTTCCCGCCCGGGGAAACGCTCGACAGAGCCGGGGAAGAGATGAAGGAAAAAAGAAAAAAAAAAAAAGTGAGTGAGCGAGTGGGGAGTGGAGAAGAAGCAGACTGACTGATTGCAATCAAACTTCCCCGGGAAAACCCTTCCGAAAAAAACGTGTGAGATGTATGAAACTACGATACATACAATGCAGTACGAGTACCGTACGTCCTGCTCGGCCTGGCCGATCTCGTGTGGTACACGAAGAACTACCGGTGCGATGGCATGGTCTACCATCCACATCCGTCTTAATAGCTCAACGGTTGTGAATTCGAGTTGACAGCTACCGTACGCTAGCTGGCTGGCTGGCTGGCTGGGGGGTGGTGGGTACGAGTACAGTACTAATGCCACACCGGTAGTACAGCTCAGGGAATATCTCATATCCGGGATCTCATCCATGACAGGTGTCAAGAAACGACCGACGTCTACTGTACTGTAAAGCTGGGCACCTGATCTTCGCGGGGGTCCAAATGCCGAAATCATTTTCAAACTTGATGCACTTTTGCGGAAGTGAAGAGAACCGCAGTAAGGTATGATATTGTGCACATCATGCCTAAACCAAGCGGGTAAAAGTGCTTGCGACCATTTCCCCAGCACCCACTACCGTATCCCGACTATGATACCAACAAATCATACGTCCCCTCTCCTTCCTTCCTTCCTTCCTTCTTTCTCTAGTCTTCCACCCTACCGAATACTCCAATCTCCTCCTCCCATCACGCTGCAGAAATCAAATAACTATCCCGCCCTTCCAATCACCTCTCACTCAACCTCCTTCCTTCCTTCCTCCCTCTAAGTTAGATACCCTCAGCTCCCACAAGCCCCCCCCCCGCCGGCGGCTGGATCGATTGCCTCCGATTTCCAATTCCATCCAGGCAGCGTACGTCTGCGCGCACAATGCCACATTCAGAACCATTCCCGTCAAAGAATGTCCACCGGAGGTTAGCAACTCAACAGGAAGGCCACGAGCCATGGATGCCTAAAAGACATTCCGGGGCGAATCCTCTGCATATTTAAGCTTCCAGGAAGGAAACACAAATAGGGCTGTGTTTTTTTTTTTTCGGGGATTCCTTTTCCCTTAAACAAAAAAAAAAACAACCCCCCGCTGAGGGGAAAATCAGAGACGTACGCCTTATATAATTGATATATTAAGGAGATGAAGTTTTTGCACAAAAGTGCACTTTTGGGAGGGGAGGGTTCATGGCTCTGAATGGGTGGAAAGTTGGTGGGGTTGGTGTAATACGTGTACTCGAGTAGCTTCATAGCTGAGAAAGTGCGAATTCGGTAGGATCCAGCATCAACTGCAATGACCCCGTGTGCTACCGGCGGAGTATCATAGTGCTTCGTGAGAACTTTTTTTCCCATTGTCCGCTACTCCACTACCGTACCATGCTTGTCATTGCACCCCACATGACCTGACCCCGATTTCAAGTATGCTCGAGCATATAGCAGCCAGCCTACTACAGCCTGTGCTACAATATATCATACGCACAATACATTCGTCCGATCTTGTAGATTTATGAACACCCTGGCCCAGCTGCGGGTCTCTGCCCCACCACATAACGCTTGCCTTAGGACTTACAGTCTGTGACATAGGAGGAAGGAAGGAAGGGGGACGGACTATCGTCCTCCTTCATCTAACCCGGAATCTCCACCCAAGCCAAGCCAAGTTCGTATATTATATTATACAAATCTCAAATATCCGTCTAGCCACCACCCCTTGTCTAGAATTAAGCCTTGGGTACGATTTGAGGTAAGAAAGAGAGAAAAAATGCCAAGCGCAATTATTGTGATAATCAAGAAGGTCCCTCCCTATTCGGCAGGAAAGTTCCGTCGACAGGCGTTGACCCAACCCGCACCTCCATTATCGCAGTACTCTACAGACTCTTAAAGTTACCTACAGGCTCTTAAAGTTACCCGCAGAAATTGCCAAAAAAGTCACTCCCCCGGAGAATTCCCATCTAGCAATATTACCCTCGCCCAGCCATCGGGGATGAAACCAGTTCAACACCACAGATTGGGCCGCAGAGCGTTGATCCGCTCGATTGGATTGGATTGGATTGGATCAGGAATGGTTGGCTGGCCTTTTTTGCCCTTTTCCGAGCTAGCCTACCGGCACGTCAACTGCCACACCACTGCTCGGGTTGCCTGCGGTTAACCGCCAGGCCACGATACAGTATCGTAAGCAAAACATATTGTATTGGGTTGGCGGATGGAATCGATGAGGGATTGATTTAACGGGATTTGCTCGGTGGGTAGAATAGGATGTGATGCGGCAGGTACCGTATGCGATAGCTAGGATAGAGGTCTCACATCCCATCCCATGATACCATAGCTCGCTGACCCCACAGGACATACTCGAGTTGAGATGGTGCAGCAAGTTGTTGCTCCCATTCCAGTGGGGTCCACTCGCCAACCCTTCAACTATCCGGAAATAGAGATTGCCAAGTGCCTGGAATTTGGGCGCAAGATAGCCCATCCTGGCATTTTCATGTCCGGATACTTGAGTACCGGTACGATATCGCCACGGACCGTGATGATGATGGTCGAATGTACTAGTACTCCGGTACACAAAGCGGTAACCCATCAGAAGCCTCGGACTGACAGAAAACATCAACCTCCCCCCCCCTCGACCAGGAAGTACATTTCATACTTACTGTGCGGCGACTTCCACATCTCATCAGCGCTGCATCCCCACCCACGTACTGTACGCACCTGGCCCGGTTTGGACGTGTGGGTTATGGGTGCAGCGCTGCGTTGCGTTACGAAAGGAGAGAACCCATCAGGAATGAATGGGTGGTGGAATGAAACACTGCCCTTCCCTCCCTCCCTTCCTTCTTTCCTTCTAGAAGGCGCACGAGCTAACCGCATCTAACAGGTACTGATACCCACCAGTCAAGTGCGATACATTCCTTTCCCTTCAATTCTCCTTTTCCCTTTCCTTCGCGGTCCCTCGAGCACTTGCTTGCTCGGGCTCCCATCTGCCATGGGAGGGAAGGCATGCAGTAAGCATCGTTATTGTACAAGTGAAAACACGTATGGCACCCGGCGAGTATGATGAGTCTGCGTTACCTGCCAAAGCCAGACGTAAAAACCACTACTCCCATCACCAACGCTCCTCTGACCCCGGAGGAGGATTCCAAGGTGGTAATAATAACACTAATGAGGAAAAAATCAAAAAAAAATACCCATCAACACCAAATCCTTCCTAGGATACAATACAATCTCCCTCTTTCTTTCCTCGCTTCGGCGAGTTACCGCATATCCCCTCCCCCTCCTGTTCACCTACACCGCCAAAGATATCAGCGGCGGCCTGCCTGCTCGCACCGCAATGGAGCAAGGGAGGAGGTAATAATAATAAATAGAAAATAGAAACCTTTTTTGGCACCCGCATATTATGGCATACAGTCCTACAGTGCACGCGTGAGGGGGCGGCTGTTTTTCCAATTATTCCACGTTCCGTAGCACAAGTTCTGCAGACAGGGCAGGGTGCAGTGTAGTTGAGGCTGAAAGAAGCGAACGAGACATTCGTGTTCACCATGCACCGTACTGTAGAGCATGCAGCCAGCCAGTGCTGCCATTTTGGGAGCGCATGGAGGTTGGATGCACGAGTATGCACTCGATTCTGCGGGTACGCCATGCGGTAGCACTCGAGTACTCGAGCAGCGGTATGAACAGGAGGAGTTTGTGGAGGGGGGGTGCTCATGGGGGGGAGCATTCGTATGGGTAGCATTCGTATGGGTATGCATGTAGGGTGGGATCTGCTTGGTAAGATTTCTCATCATGGTAATATCGGTCACGACAGGGGTTGTGGTACCCGGGTAACTTGCGTCAGTGGGGTTGAATGAAAATCGGAAAACTATTTCCGCTGATCACATACAAATCTCCATGGGAGACGAGGGTCACATTTTCTGAATGTTATCAGCACACCCGAGCATGCCTCAGCGATGGATGTGGGGGGGCAGAATAAAACGGAAAAGAGGGGTGGGGGGAGATTGATGATGGTGACGATAGGGTAGTCTACCGGTCGGTGCAGTACTGTACTATGTACTCGAGTATGTGCAAAGGCAACCCCACACACTCGAGTGCATATTATCTCGCCTTGGCTACCGTGGGTTGGCTTCACTTCGCTTCACTTTTAAAGGCTGCTCGAGCAAGGCACTACTCGAGTATTCACGCTCATGGCGTAACGACCTGACGAATAACCGATTAAAAAAAGGCCCGAGACGTGAGGAAACACCAACCAAGTCCCGAGAATCCGGTGGTAGGTCGGGCTGGGAAAGCACGGTTAACTTCCCTCCCTGTCTTTATCTCTTGGAGAGAGGATGAGGTTTGAGCGATGAGTTGGTCGAGTCAGGTTTTAAGTTGGACGGCAAATAGGCATGCAAGTATGATATGTAAGCCCGAACCGAGTGAACGGTAAAGTGTAGTAAAGCAAAAAGTTTAATGGAACGAGAGAGGTCGTGGAATCTCACCGCTGGGCAAGATGAGTGATCCGGGGATTAGTCATATTATCATATAATAAAATATGTATATTTTCCGATGCGGGGGGGATACCAACGATTGGACGACCTGAGGCGGTTCTCGGTGGTGGATGGGTGCAGTGAGCTTTTCTCCTCTTGTCATGGCACAGTGGTACATACGGCAGGAGAGAAAAGTTTGTCGGTGAGGATTGGCGTTTCCACAGAATGTTTCTCTTGGTGAGCCGAATTACATATCATATTATGATGGAAGGCCGGGAGGGGGGGGGGATGGAGAAGGTTAGGGACCGGATCGGTTCGTCAAGTGCCTGCACGGCAAGAAGGCTTGGCTCTCTCGCTCACATCAGTGCGGGCCACACCCGTTGCCGTAGCGTGCTGTTACGGTGCCGGTAGGCTAAACTTTACATTTCGGCCGTAGGATACGACGACCTCTCTCACCCCCCGGTAGATCCGATCCGAGCGGAGCCTTTCAAGTTTCAATCCTTATTACAGCCAAGTCAGCGGCGGGCGAGTGAGTGAGTGAGTACCGCGGGGAAAGTGAAGGGTGCAGCTTGGGTGAAAACGAAAACAAGCCAAAACCCTGCTGTTGACGAAACGAAAACAAGCTATTCCCGCAAGAAGCACAATTAGCTCGGAAATTGTATGCAATCTCCAGGTACGGACACATGATTAGTTCGAGCATTTCCTGGTGTTGCCACATTAGGATGTATTTTTACCAGAGCTAAAAATAAACGGTGACAAAGTGCCGTTAAATAGTACGTATGCGGGCATATTTGTGTCATGGGTATATACCGCTTTTGGCTGAAGGGATGGATATATTTAGCTCCCATGTTTTTTTAAACCGCCATAATATCACAGTGCCGGTATGATGTGCAACGGACCGGTACTTCCCTCATGCAGTCTATTAAAACCCTTACCCCGCAACCCGATGCGGAAAGCGTGTGGTCCGTGTGCCCTCTCTTGTGTGCGAAAATAACCATAATTATCGCTTCTGCCTTGGCGATGTTAAGTATAGACGGCTGACAGGGGTTCACCCTTTTTATCGCGACCTTCACACACACATTCCCACCCCATCCCTTCTTGGCGATATCTGATGGGATCGCGATGCTTGTCCTGTTGGTTGTTTCTATTTTGCACTCTCACCCACACCCACCCACACATCTCTCCCCTTGCCATACTGCACCCGTTAACGAAAAAGTTACCTGCATTGCGTACTGTGTTCGAGTTTGTGACGAACGACAAGCGAACGAATCTCGTCATGATCCCTCCCGCTAACGAAGGTTTCGCCACCGCGGACCGGGGGAAAACGGGTTAACTTGATGCGCTACCAGTGTGCGAGTGTGTGTGGCTGCAGGAACGACTGAACGCTTTTATGATATTTTTATTTTTTTTCTCCTCATCTTATTTTGATCCCCTCCTCCCTCCCCACGAGTACGGGGCGCGCCGTGGGGATATGGATCATGTACGGTCGATCATTCTATTCTTTAATCGTGGTAAGTTTCATGATCGTTCTTTCGGAAAAACTATTCTTCGCCTTCGATGCTTCAGGCTTGTTTTGACTGTGCCCGAATTGGCTTTTGCCCCATTCCGTGAGGCGGTGATGCTGGTTGGCGGCACCGTCTCGCAGGAGGTTTACGGGTTCACGGGTTTACGGGTTTTTTGGGTTGTGTGTTGTGTGTTTGGCATACCGGTATTTGTGAAGGGGCGTGGTATGCGCGGTGATGGCCTATGAAGGAGCTTACATTCCGTGCCTTCATGAAGTGTGCGGATGATTACAGTGCAGTAGTAATGATGATGATTACGATATCAATCGTTCTGCGTGCCCTTTCGTCCCACCCGATTTCACGTCAACGATAAAAATGATGACAGAGAAATAAAGGGCTTTTTTTCCTTTGAGATGGGCGGGCGTGCTTCCCAACCTTCCATGCAGCCGCAGGCTCAAACCAAACCTCGATATCGTATCAAAAATATCACCCTCCTCAAAAGCCGCATCCACGTGCATTTGAAGCCTCACCATTCCCATATTTTATTTTTCCTCAGCAAGCAAGGGGCCGGGTGTCGGATCATCAGAGGAGAGGAGAAGGTGCGGGAGTGTCGAATTCGATGCGATGATGGGCGGACGGATCAGGGATGGTGACGATACAAGCCCAGAGATTTACCGTGGTGCTACACCTCACAAGAATAGAAAGAATACCGGTATGGGGGGGTGTGTATCGTGGGGACTTCCAGAGGTACAGAGAGTGGAAAAAAAGAAAAAGGGTGTTTCTTTTTTCGGAGACGGGGAACGTGAATGGCCAAGGCGAGTAGAGCCTCTTCGGAGAACCAACGGAGAGGGGGGGGGGTTCTTCGACTCCAAACCGCTTGAGACGGGTTGTCGGTTTTTTTTCTCACCAATGTATGAATGAATGATATTCTTGTATCTCTTCGATCTAGCAGGGAACTTGTGTGTGCCATGTTCCAGCACACGCGAGGAAGGTCAGAGTGCGGATAAGGCAGATACGGGATCGCGTCGTCCATTGCCTGCAGCAGTAACCGTACCGGTACCGGCACATATCATGGCTGTATGGGAGCGTGCGGAAGAGTACTCGAGTACGTAGTAGGTGCCGTCCTGGGGTGAGTGACCAGAGAGGATTGGTGCTGCTTGATACTCGAGCAGGAACCTCGCTTCGAGTTGCATCATGCACTTGTAGGAACCCTGTTCCAGTTACTCGAGTACCTGTACTTTGTAAGGGCAAGCTTTCCTCCTATGCTTGACTCGACTTGTGCGGTGGGGGGCAGATCACTTCCAATCCTAGAAACCCATGCAATCTGTGAGTGGACAGGAAAGGCAAGCGGCTTATACAAAAATAACAGAAGAGACCAAAAAAGAAAATAAACCAGGACAGGAAATAGAGGGAAAAAAAAGCAAAAATGTCATGTCACCCAATCCCACTCCGTTTCTCCTCCTCCTACGAGTACTCCTCCTGCTCCTTCTCAATTCCCTCCCATCCGTCTGTCCACACACATCTCAAGCTCGAGTATCCCATTTCTCTCCCATTTGATGCTCGGGACCTGATTCGTCGAACCCTCATCACCGCCTTCTGCCACGTGCACGCAATAGGCCCATTTCATCGAAATTGCCGGTTGCCTCGAGCGGTGGAGACGAGAGGATGGGGGAGAACGAGAGGAGCAAGTGCAACACCTCGCTCACCCAGTCAACCAAATCACAGCTCGTAACAGGGTTACCGTAAAAGAAATTCTAAAAGTGGTCGGGGGGAAAGGTTTTACTATAATTTATTTCGTGTTACATTCAGCGCATGGCGCGGGGGGGGGGTTCTACTCTACGGTCTATCGGTCGGGTAAATTTTTTAATTTTTAATTTTTTTTTAATTTTTTACGAGCTCATTATCGTATTGGTTGATGGGAGATGGGGAGGAGGGCGAGAGGGGGGGAGAAGTGATGGTGAGGGGGCGTATCATACCTTTTTTTTTTCTTCCCTTTCCCTTCCCTTTCCCTTTCGTTAGTCCACTTACGAGGCAAGCGAAAGGATACTGTACTGTACGAGTACTGGTACTGGGTACGGTACCGGTATTGTAGGGATCGCATCTGGTTTGAGGGGAATGGGAGGGGGCAACAGTAGGCAGTAGGCAGTACGGTAGGCGACCAAGGAACAGCCCTGGTGAAAGGGGAAAAGGGAAAAGAGAGAGGTTACTTGGCCAGCAGCAGCGATATAATTAAACTTCACTGTAATGCTAATGAAGCTCCGAGTTGTAATTTCTACGGGTACTGTACCTCAGATTAGAGCATTAAAAGGCCATTTTTACTTTTCCGAGCGGGCCTTTGGGGTACCGATGTAGGAAAGCAGGAGGGAGGGGGGGGGGGGGCAGATCGGTGTTTGAGAGGTAACCAATATTTGGATATCCAATTCGGGGGGGCTCCATTTCTATTCTTTGCCCGCGTGGGTTGATGGACTATGCAGTGCGTGCAGTGCAGAGTGCGGTGTGGTGTGTGTATGATAAGTGAGAATAGGTTAGGGTGAGTTCGATGAGCACTAATACTCGAGTACAGTACTCGAGTACACTACTAATTTACCGTGGACTGCACTGAACATTACTGTCTACGGTACTTGTACTCGTACGAGTACATTGAGTAGGCAAAAAGTGTTGGGTGTGTGAGTGTTGTGTCCACAGTGTGAAAGTGGGAGAGTTGGATGTTGAGGTAAAATGTATTTTCTTGTAACTCTTAGGCCCAGTTTTTTCTTTTTTTCTTTTCCAATTAATTCTTGGCTCTTTGAAGAGTACCCGTACTGGTATTGCAAATTTGGTTCCTTCCTTCCTTTCTTTTTTTTTTTTTTTTTTTTTGAGGCATCAAGACCAAAGAGAGGTGATTCTTTTTTGGGTAACAAACGGTTCTGCAACCCCGACCACCCTCTCTGCTGTGATTCTCCCAGTTGTGGTGGTGGTGTTGAAACAACACTACCACCACCCACCCTGCACCCTAATTTTCTCTCTCCTTTTCTTTTTTCACAACCCCTGCGACTCATTCACCACCACCACAAAACCCCCCCCCCCCGTCCTAATCCCTGGCCACCCGAAAAAGTGAGGGGAGGGGGAGAGAAGAGGGAGGAAGGCGTGCAGGTGTGGGTGGGTGGAAGGATGAGTAAAGCAAGCACACTGGGCTCCAAACAACAACTCGACAGTACTCGAGTAGGAGCTTCTTCTCCCCGTGCATACAGTACATAATGCTCCATGCCCCTCCCCGCTGATGATGAGCTCTCCCTATCCACCACACAGAATCCAAATATCCACGGCTACCACGACACTTCTACAAATCGAACCCATCGCCCACCCCCTTTGGCAACAGGAATTCCATCAATCACAG
Source organism: Tuber indicum (assembly GCA_006112555.1). NCBI lineage: Eukaryota > Fungi > Ascomycota > Pezizomycetes > Pezizales > Tuberaceae > Tuber > Tuber indicum. Next base: position 243,248 of record VBSK01000424.1, on the reverse strand, counting down.
TCGCACTCAACTATTTGCTTCGGTCCATCGCTCCCATCTCCCTACAAACTATTCCACAGGTCAACAAAAAAGTAATTCTGCATCAATCAACATCATCGTCATAGGACGCCGTGCCTTCCTCTCCGCACCCCACTATCATACTACAACTTTCTAGTTAAATAGTCGCTTGCGACATCCAACCGTCAAAATTTCGTCCATCACTTCCTACTCGTCTCCCCTGACAACTGTCACCATGCAGCCGAAAGCGCCAAAGACTGGAAACAAGACTCACCGTCGCTCACGCACAGGTAAAACACTTCTTGGTGATGACGCTATCCCCTCACTTCTTGCTAACGGCCGCAATTTTTTACCATAGGTTGCTTTACTTGCCGTCTTCGCCGGAAGAAGTGTGATGAGGGAAAGCCTCTCTGCAAAGCGTGCAAGCACCTTGGCCTGAGCTGTGAATACAAGCGTCCCATCTGGTGGGGAAATGTCGACCAGCGCAAGAGGCAGAAGGAGAATATCAAGATGTTGATCAAGAGGACAAAGTTGTCCGAGAAGGTCGCCCAGATCTCACCAATTAGTGCGGATTCCCCCCCCGAACTTTCACGATCTTTACCAACCTCCGATACTCTTTCAGACACTATTGCTCGAAGACGCTCGCTCTCAATGGAGTCTGGTCTCTCGCTTGAGGAGGAGATGGAGAATTACAATGAGCTCGTAAACCCGGAGATCCACCACGGACACATCCATCACCCATACCACCCCTTCCCCCCATTTGAGGTCGACATCATGACAGAGAAGCAAACCTATGTGAACTCGTTCCCCATGCCCATGCGAAGAGCATCCACCAGCACCGCTTCATACACCAGTAGCCACCACATGAGACGGGACTCGACTGCCAACGTTATGGTTCCAACAGATGGGCTTGCCCAGTTCGAGGCTATGAACGGTCACGTACACCACCCAGCTTCTTGCACCAGCACTGAGGAGAGTCTACCAGCCACCGCCGACTTTGGCCTTTTCGACTACGGCTATGGTCAGCCCGAGGCGCCAATGCCCTACATTCAGGTCGACGAGAGTGACAGGCATCTCCTTAATCACTTTGTAGAGAATGTTCTTCCAATCATCTTCCCCATCCTTGATCTTAACTTGGATGCCAAGCGAGATGTGATTCTCCCTGCCTTGGCCTCTAACGAGTGTTACCGCCACTGCTGCTTGAGCATCGCTGCTCTTCATCTCAAGGTCACTCAAGGGCTTCAGAGCGAATGGATTGACCAGAGCATCACACGCCACAGGTACGCCACCATTTCAGGGCTCTGTGATGCGTTGGCACGGGATCAGGACCATCTACAAATTCTTGAGGCGACTCTTGGGATGGTGCTCTTCCAGGTGAGAATAATATCTGAAAATCATTTGCCTCTGAAAATATGTACTAAAGTTTTCGGGTAGTGCTCTGTTGGTTCCCCTGACGACAACCTCCCGGACATCCCATGGCACCAACACTTCCAGGCTGTTACGAGCCTTGTCAACAAGATGAATCTCACCCAATACCTCCAACACATTTCTCAGAGCAACCACTCGCCCCCATCGGTTAACATGACTCTCACTGCATGGATTGATATCCTTGGTGCGACCATGCTTGGCCGTGCGCCCCAGTTCGCAGACACCTACCGTGAAAAGCATCTTAGCAATGGAATTAGTGGACTACGAGAACTTATGGGCTGCGACGACAAGGTCATGTATCTCATCTCCGAGATCGCCTGTTTGGAAGCCTTGAAGAATGATGGAATGCTTTCGGATATTGACCTTTGCGATCACGTCAAGTCTCTTGCCCACCAGATCGACCTTACCGAGTCGTCTCTTGACCAGCCAATGCCAACATCGCCCATCATCACGGCGAATGGCCAGATCGATACTAGACAGCTAACCAATGCCACCACTGACGCGTTCCGCTTCGCCGCCCGCATCTATCTTTGTTCGCTCGTGCCCGGCTTTGATCGCCACCAGCCGCAGGTTATGGAGCTCTTGAACAAGCTCACACATTGCCTTGAATCGATTCCCGCAGGGCCCGACGGGTTTGACCGTTCGCTCGTCTGGGTGTACCTTATTGGTGGCTCCGTTGCCACTCCGGGCTCGCTCTTTATGAGATTTTTCAAGAGTAGATGTTCGGCATTGGGAGAAGCCGGGGCTTGTGGAAGTTTTGGACGCATGGCCAGGATTTTGGAGATCCTTTGGGGAAGGAGGGAGAGCGGATGGGAAGGTGGATGGCGCGACGTGATGGAGGCCAACTCGTGGGATTTCCTCCTGATCTGATTTCTGAGTTTCTTGTCTCTGTTTACTATATCTCTTCTCATTTGTCATTTTCTTTTGTCACGGCTGGGTCACGGGGTTCAATTGTATGTATCTAGCATTTTGGCGTTTTTGTTTCTTTTCCACCTCTTTTGTTTTCGATTGCGCCGCATTTCTCATTCGTTGGGGTTTGAGCCTGCTTTTTATTTGCTTGTGCTTTTCCTGGGAATACCGGCGTTTGTCATTTTTACCACGATGTTTATGATGAACTGGGCCAGATCAAAGCGGGAGTTCTTCGCTTTTCCTTTTTTAATGGGCCAGGCAACATTTTCATTGCGCTGGGCGCCACATATGACTTTCTTTTTTTTTCTCTTCTGGGGGGAACATGGGAGTTGCTTCTTTGACACCATTGTAACTTTTTATATTCTTTAGTATATTTATCCTTTTGTTTTCCTCCAGAGATTCTTCTTCGTCTTCAGCTTCATACATCGTACGGTATAAGGTTTGATTTTGTTGTTTTTATACAAAGGGCAGATTTCCTTTCGTTTTGGCTGGTGGTTGTTTTTTTACTATCGATTTTTCCTCTCTCCCTGGGTCTTGGGTGGTTCGTTAAGACGGCGTCGCTCGCTTGCTGTTTGTAGACGGTTTTGGGTTGCTTGGGAAATGTACTGTGTGTGTGTGGATTGTAGTCTAGATATGATATGAGCATGATATGATACCCTCCCCCTTCCCTTTCTTTTTGGTAGAAAAATAAAATAAGAAATTATATATTTCACGAGCATTGAGGAAGCAGTTTTGATTTGATTTGATTTGGTGCGTGGTTCGCGGTGGGTGTCCTATCCTATCTATTCCATCTTTCTATGGTGGTTAATTTACCTTGGACCGAACGGGAGGACTAAATCTAACTAGTTGCAGTAGGGTACTGTACTGGGCAACCCGGGAGTGGGGTTGATCTCGCTATCGTAGATTCGCCTCATTTCACCTATCCAGTTGAAGGTCAGATGTTATTTGGGTGGTTTTATGATACTTGAATTTGGGTGGATGGAACCAGCGAGCGAGTACTGTACTCGAGTACTTCGTACCGGTGCTGTGTAGTACCGGACGGGTACAGTACGCATTTATGATATACCCCTTGCCTAGTGGATTGTTCCGGTGTTATGTTGAACGATACAGCACTCACACACGCACGCAAACTGCCGTACCTACAGTACCCATAGGGATTCCGGCCTATCATCACACTCAGCAACGTTTTGGATGGGATTTCACAGAGATGGGATTATTTTTTATGTTTTCTACTTTATTTTTGTTTAGTATAATAGGCAACTTATCGCGTAGGAGGGGGGGGGGTTTGACAAGGGGTAGTGAGGTGAGATGACCCCCCTTGGGTGGAAGGGCAAGAAGCAGGAGCGGATATTGGGGAGTCTCTGGGGATTAAGTCGAGTCGAGTCGAGTCGAGTCGAGTCTTGGGAATGTGGGGTCCATTGGGGCTAGTACGGTATCTTGTGGATGGGCACTTGTGAGTGGTATTTTTTCCTCTTTCGGGCTCTCCAAGCTTGGATGTTCACTTCACCTTCACTTCACTTCACCTAGGGTTGTTTTGTTTGTTCCATCCGTTTTCCCCAGTGGACTACTGAGGAACCTTTGTGGCATCTCTTCCGTGCCCCCCCTCCCTAGATATGTCTGGAATGTCGGTGTCGGGTTGGGGTTGGACTGGGCGGACTCGCACCTTCTTGTTCTGTGCCGTTCTGTGCTATTGAGGGTGATGACCTTCCCTTTGTTTCCTCATGCTGTGCACGATGAATTGGAAACCGGGATATGGCATATCTGCTGTGCTAGGGGACGTGCGTGGAGGAGCTACGCATTTGGGGGGTGGGGGTGGGGGTGGATGGTCCCTTAACTGTGTTTGGCTGTGGGGTAGTAGAAAGTGTTAGCCGGATGGGTATGGGGAGGATCTTGGTGGACTTGGTGTGACTGCGCGTGGGGTAATTTTGGCTCGAGGGAGGAAGGACGCGTGGTACTCGATGATATATTTTGGTTCTTGATTGATCCCCTATTGATGTCTAGGCTGTGATTTGCATGTGAGGGGGAGGGGTTGAACAAATGACCGGATGAACCCGGGGCTCGAGAGCTGAAGATCTGAAAAGTGTGAAAGGCGGAATGCCGTTTTAAGCTACTGCACTTTTGCATTAACTCTCGTGGTTCAGAGCTTATGCAGGGAAGTAAGTTAGAAGGCCATTGCATTTTAATATTATGGAGTTCTCCTTCTTCCCTCTCTACAAGTGCTATATCTGTTCCGCCGATCGTCCCCCGATATCTATCATAGGATATGTGCTCTAGCTCACTATGTATGATACATCACCTCGGGGCGAAAAGATACACATCATACCCATCACACATACGGGCAAGTACTCCCCTCCCCCCCATCTCATCTCACCTAAGCACCAAAGACGGGAACCAAGAAAGCTTAAAAATCCAACTCAAACCTATAGTCTAATACCTTCTCTCAGCCACTCAGCCCGATGGCTATAGTTGAAGGTGTCTATGTGTGTGTGTGTGTGTGGTGACTAGCATTTCCGGAAAAAACCAGAAATGTCCAGTCTTGTACCTAATGGATGTCACCTTGTCGTCCAATTTTGTCCGGCTTATATTAGCCACCCAATATATATACAAGTGCCAGGCAAGAATGTTTCGTACAAGAACAGGGATAATCTGCTGGTTAAACCACCCCTGTCTTGTACAAGTACGAAAACATCTTGCCTGACACTTGTACTCGAGTTTTTATTGATATTGGGATAGAACCGCACTTGTGTTTGCGGGGGTTTGCCCCTTTTGTAGAGAAGTACATACTTTCTTCTTCTCCCTCTCTTGTTTTCTAGTTTTGTGGGGTGGTGGTTTGGGAAGTACAGTGCGAGTACAAGTACTTGTGCCTCGTGATACCGGGGGAAAAGGGGGGCTGGTGAGATTATAAATTTTGGTGTTGACTATTTTCGATTGGATGCAGTGGGTTGGCGGAGTGCTGTTAGGGTAGAGGAGCAGACGGATAGACCGAAAGCTGGCCCGTCCCGGAATCCAGTAACAAAAACACTCGGAAGGCTCAAAAAAGACGAACTACGGCTAGGAGTGATATATGGAAACCCCAATCCCCACAACCACGGGCCGGAAACGAGGCGAGGAAGGAAGCGGGCAGGAAGGCGGGGGAAATACCACCCTCAACTTCCATAACAAACTTCTCGGGAATGAAGAAACGGGAACATCCCGATGCGCACGTTTCTTCGGTTCAGATAGATATAGATAGATGGTTAGAGATATTCCCCCGCAGGTGTGTGTTATGTGTCCCCCCCCCCCCCTCCGCTTCGCCTCCCGGACCCTGGAACCGTGGCAGGGTGCATCACATCACAACGCGTAGGCTGTCAAGGGGCCCTTGTTTCGAAAAGTGGGTGGACATTGGTGGACTTTTCGTACCGGGTTGGTCAGTTGGTTTTGCAGGCTGGGCTTGCACGGGGGGGACTGAACTGGTTTTTTCTTTTGCACGCTCAGAATCCATAATATCCCTGCCCCTTCATTCACCTTTTTCTTCTTCTTCTTCAATTTTTTTTTCCTTCCTTCTTTGCACTTTGTGGGGGGGGGGGGGGGGAGGGAAGGGTCCGGCTGCCGTTGGGGGGTGTGATCAATAGGTTACTCGAGTTAGATGGGGGGTTGCAGGGTATTATGGACGGATGGTATCGTTGTGTCTTTCTTTAACTTTGAGATAAGGTTCATGTGAAGGGGGTTATGCCGTGTTACGCTTCACCTTCCTAATACTTTAGTATACAAGTACTTGTGTGCGCAATATTCCTGGGCGCTGATGGTGGTTTTTTGTTTTTTTTTACCCTTCTTCTTTTCTTTTCTTCTTTCTTCATTTCCTTTTCTTCCCTTTCCTCTCTTTTCTATCTTACTACTGTTGTAGATGGGCACGTGTTAGTACGGTACTGTTGGGTAGTTTTTCCCCGAATAATGTGACGAACGAATAGGTTGGGGTTTATTTGTATTAAATGATATGTGCTTTTCACATGAAGTATCATACCTCTACTCGAGCAGGGGGGCCTTTTGGGGGTTTTTTTTTGGACCATGGTTTGGTTGAGGGCTTCGGGTAACTTTGGATTACGGGCGGGGAAAGTGGGGGGGGGGGGGGGGGGGTTTCGTTGGTATCATACAAGTATAGTCGGTTCTTGGCACCCCTCATTGTTTGTCTACTTGGGGGAAGTTGCAGTTCGATATCTAGTTCAGGTCACCATACTCGAGTACAAAAAGCAATGAGGTTATGATACCAGTTGTTGTTCCTACGGTGTATGAGTAAGCAGTAAGGGAGTGGGAGGGAGGCAAGGGGAAAAGCGTTGCTACTATCATTTCCTTGACAGACAGGTTGCCACTACTCGAGTAAAGGTTCGATAGAACTAGAAGTTCAATACAAATAAGTTGATTGGTGGTGGTGGGCGATTTGAGTGACAGCCATCCACAATTTTGCCTTGCGTTACTAAACCCTTTTCGAATGGTCGAGGGCGGTGGATCGACGGCGAAAGTTTCCCGGTACGGAGAGCCTGATATATACCTGGGCGTTTTCCAACTTCTGTTTCTGGGAAGGCACAGGAGTTGTATATGCCCAAGAATGCAGGGCAAATGTGCCACACATAAGGAGTGTATATCAGCGTGGGATCACCAAATCTTATCAATGGGTTGTCTCCCTGGAATGGTCGCATGATGAACTAATGCGAGTCGCTTCAGTGAAACGATTCCTTCATAATAAAATCCTCGATCCGCCACCATATCGCTGCCAGCATTCCGAGGAGAAGTGGAGAGCAAGTCTTTCTCTTTCTAGAAGGGGATTCCTTGTGCCCCATGGTGGTGGTATAGCACTCCGTGTTCACCTGTACTGGTACGGCCCAACAAGTGGTGATCGGGGAAAAGCCATCTCTGGAGCTAGCACCGGGATCGGCGAGCCTCATAAGGCTTGTCAATAATGGTAGGGCATCCAAACGTCTTGACTCGCTAGTAATTCCTGCAAACACGCTGAGGCAGGTAGGCGTTCCACACACAACGAAGGGGGTGGGGGTTGGATTTGACAGCCAATGACAAATCGGGCTTGGGTAGCACGACATAAGATTCTCCCCACCATTTGCGCCGCATCTTAAATGTTGCGAGTGTGGGTGCGAGGTCTGCAGGAAGACCATCACAGTATTCCATCCGTCTCACTGGCAATCTTGGACAGAAATCTTTGAAACCATTCCCCCACATTCCACGCCTCCACCAAATCCGTCCTTCCCTCTTCCCCGGAGGCAAAGGGTAGGGGAGGAACGGAAGGGAGGGGGGGGGGGTGAACGGTGATAGAAAAACAAAACAACAACAAAAAAAAAAAAAGAAAATACCCCCCCCGAGGAAAAACCAAACGCGAATAGACCGTAACATGGAGCCAGCATCGATTTGTTCTGTGCGGTGCGGTGCATGCATGCATATTCGTGACCGATTGCTGTACGAGTATGATGTATTTTTATATTGCCCTTCTCAAACTAATCTACCGCCCCCGCATCGATGCTCCGTATCAGCCCTCCTCTGTGGACGCAAGCTGGGAAACTGCCGTCTCCGAGCACCCCGCCGCAGACAGCGCTGGAATTGATACCGCGAGCAAGGGATTGGGATTCGAGCTCGGGTCTATCCCTTCCCCGATCGTGACATGATTTTCTCGACCATGACCATTTTGTCAGGGATCCCTACCGGCACCCGACGGAGGAAAAAGGAGACGAGCACGTAGGATTTGAGAAAGAGGATTTTTACTTCTTCTAATCATCGCTGTCACACCAACTATGGATACAAGCATGGACTTGATTTATTATCGTGGTTGAGTGGCTCATGATTTGTAATGTTGTCTTTTTGAGAAGAAAAGGAAAAAAAAGAAACAAAAGACCACCCTCTAACTTCTTCGTCTCATGGCGAGGACCCGGATCTACAAACTCCCGCTTTACGAGTGGAAGTGCCGATCGTGAATGGTTGGTTGGCTGGTTGACTGGTTGGTTGGGGGGGAAATTCATCGCATGAAATTCGGAGCTTACTCACATACGTTGGGCCAAGGCAAATTATCATCCTAGGAAATTATCAATCCCTTCAATCTCAATCGATCGAACAGCACGAACCCTCTTACGTGAAATAGTTTCTCGAGTACAGAACATTACAGTACCGGTACTGTACATTAAGGGGGGGGGGGGAATAAAAAATGGCATAATTTTCGCAATCACCATCGGGAGTGATCGCATATACCATACATTAGCGTTGAACCGAGATTGCGGCGCAGGGTAGACTCCCGTAGAGTAGTGTCGACCGCCTGTGTCCGTCGGCTCGCACTTCGGGCCCCGCCGCTAGACTATTGTCGAGCACTTTCGTTCTGATAAGCGAAGCATTGGTGGCAAAAAAATAAAAGCGAGAGTAATCATCGTTTTATTTTGTTCTGGCTGGTGTATGAGTAGAACACACTTTTTTTCTTTTTCTCCCTTCCCCTCCCCTTCCATTGCCCTTTCGATCTTGCATTCATAAGAGTATTACTATTCATGACCCCTCATATCATCTGTTCATCCGTCTATCGTCGCGACCGAACTTGCTTGCCGGTTCGCGGTGTTTCTGAATCACGCTTTCTGTGCTGGGCTGTGGTGCTTTCATTTCCGGCCTTTCTCTCTTGTTTCTCCAATGTATATCTTCATTCCAGTGGTGTGACAGTGAGGGGGAAAGGACACTGATAGCACCTTTACCCAGTGACTTGGATATGCGAGGTTTTCCATTTAAGAACTAGTCTGCCCGCCTCATGTTTGTGATCTTTGTCTCTCGACGGTTGGTGAATTGCGCATCCCGTACTCGGTGGAGTTGTTGGATCACATCGGCACTTGCTGGCATCTCACCTGTAGCTCGGGACTTGAGGATACCCGAAATGACTGAACACGACAGCGCAAGGCATTTGGGTGGGAAGGGAAGCGGGAGGGAGGTGGAATTCTCAGAGAAGAAAAGAAAAAACATAAAGATTTGGGACATTTTACAAACATCTGCACGACCTTATGTAATTGTGCTGGATGGTTACTCATTCCCTCGCTTGATGGGTGCTTGCTACTACGTAAGAGAGCCGGCACCGGGGTTATGATATTACAATTCGGTGACAAAATTCGTCGTTGACGGGAAGGGGGGGGGGGCGACCTCTGATGCCATACCATACCCCACTCACCGCCCATCAACCTTAACTCTATTTCATTATAGGTGTGCCTAAAAGCGTAGAATATGTTTTGTAGAATAGGTAGGACAGGGTGGATAACTACGAGCGAAATTTTAGTGTACCACTCCTTTACCTTTGTCATTGCATCGATTCCCGTATGAATGTCTTATGCTTCTCTCTCTCTCTCTCATAGGCTTGCGGATGCCATCTTCGGCTTGCCCTTCCCCGAGTTGTCCTGACTGAGATATGGCGCAAGATCTTGTTGCGAATTAGGATTTCCCTGTTGTGTCTGGGTGACGGCAATAGGGTGGAACCTTTCAAATTATGATCTTGGCCCGTTCTGGTGTCGACCAAAACTGGGAGCAGTTTTCTTATATCATTGGTGAGATAAAGTGGGTCGAGAACCCATTCCACCCTCCCCCACGCCTATTGATCTTCTTCCCACCAATCTTTCCTCCCTGTTCTCTTCTAGTACCGGTACCGACCCCTTTCACCCTAGATACGGGGGAGGGGAGTGTCACGGTTGAGAATATCGTTCTCGTCACGTGATCGGCTGCATTGCCAGCGATGGATTTTTTGTCTAAGGCGATATACGAGCACGGTGTCATGGGATCGATAATATAAGTGTACGGTACAGCTCGACGAGTCGCCGTTTAGGTCACGATGGAACTAAAACGGCGGGGTTCACCCGAGCAAAGCGACAGCGGAAAGACATGTCTTCTTTCCGCACTTTGCCATCATGATGGAAGTCGGCGCAATAACGCTGGGCTGGTCTTTGCTTCGGCAGTTTTTTTTTTTCCCCGGTGTGTCAAGGGGGTGGGATGTGTGGTCAGGGCGTATTTGTAGCGTTTTGGGATTTTTGGTTGGGTGTTGGTGCTCTGTTGTCTGGGTTAAGGGGGGGTAGGGGGGGGGTGGGAGTTTTATGCATTATGCTCGACTGCTTAATGGGTTGATTGTATGTCTCGTCCTTTTGGAGAGCGCTTTTAGCGACGGTGTGAGGTGAGTCCTGTTTTTTGTGTGAGGAGCCTTATAGATTAGGGCTCCCATCGGGGACAATATCGGGCGATAAAGTCGTTTGGGTGGAGCTCCAAAGCACCGATATCGGGATAGCTGTTGAAATAGTGACTTCGTTGTGCCGAGTGATCGTACATGATCACTTTGTGGGGCTGTGTTTGCATAGTGTAGCGTGAATGGCAAGTTACTTCTCATGCCGGATATGCCTTTTTTTGTCACTTTAGGACACAGCCTGCATGTGGTTTTTGAAAAGTACTCTCAGTATCGCATATCCGGATTCATTGCAAGCGATATATTGAAATCTAGGATGTTTTCATGAGGACAGGACTGTGTGCGAACACCTGAAATCTGTAGTTTTCCTGTTGGGAAACTGTGATGTGCGGTACTAGTGGAGCGGTGTCCGTTGAATAAGTATGATAGACTCCTCCGCCGTAAATCCTTGAGAGCATAACAATGTTAAATAATTAATATTAGATATTAGAGAAACAGTGAAAATAAAATGTGAAAATTAATATTAATAGTTTACCTGTCTGCAGCTAGATTTGTAGAGAAGATACGGAGTTTCTACAAGTGAATGATATATTATATGATTATATCAAAATGTTTTCAGAGAAGGAAGTACTAAATGGGCATTTAGCAGCAAATATTTGAATTGGGGTTTGTTTCCAGTACTATTATCTATGCTGTAAAGATAACATATACTTGACTTTTTTTCTTTCATTTCTTGGTATTGTAAGACTTATATATTATTATAACAGAGGATAACTCTCTATACTAATAGTATTATATTTACTGCTATTATTTTGAGGTAAAATTGAATATAGCTTTTATAATAATATTATAATATTGTATACTCTTTAATTGGGCTTTCGCATTAGCATTTTTGTGGATCGCATGATTGCCATTTGGGGTGTTGCGGTGTTCCCAGGAGGTATACTTATTCAACAGATTTGACTATACCTCTTTGTGGTGGTTTCTATAGAAATTTCCGGTAGCATCCCGGGATTGGGAGCTACCGCGCACGGAATTGCTTCCACTAGACGGGCACCGCTTGATTGACAAAATGGATCTTGACTTTGGAAAATTAGATTTTTAGCTACTGATAGATATGCCTTTGTGATAATTCGTGAGAGGGATGACGCGGAAAGCACGATACAGGAATAGTCCCTCCTCTCCTTCAGTGCTATGGTGGTTTTTCATTGTTGCTACGGGGTACTGTGCTTGCACAGCACATTACATTTATCGACCAACGATGAGCTATGCTAGAGATATACCTCTCTCGAGGATGATAGCGGGATGTCAACCTGTTCGCCACACCCTACACCATAGGCATAGAAGCGCGGTTTTCTGATATTGCTACTTGTATGATATCGTTTATAAAGTAAACACGAAAACTATAGGGCTAGCCTCTTAGCATTACTATCTCCCATTTCCTTCCCTCTGCTATGATACCTCCGATAACATTATTGTGTATAAAGCATATGCAAATCCCTGGTTCCCGCCCGCAAACTATTTTGTAACTCGATAACTTAAGAGATAGACAGGAAAAATCCCAAATCCGGGTGAAAATGGAGATGAGGAAACGTCGAGGGAAAATGGCGACAAAAATCCCACCAAGAGATAAATACTAAGCATCATAGTTACACATACTAGATGGGATATAAACAAAGGCCAAAACGGCTAGAATAAGAATCCTTTTTGGAAAAAAAAAAAAAAAGAAATTCAAAAGGAAATCAAACGCCGGGTTATAAATGAGATGGAGAGATAAGGGAACAAAAACGCTAGGAGATCAGAATCCGCCAAATCGTGAAGGCGGTGTTCCACCCGCAAAGGGATTTCTCATGGTCAGGCCGTCGGGATCGGGGGGGGTTGCGAAAGGGCTTTGTTCCTGAACCGGGGTGAGCTGACTTTGGGCGCTGGAGACTTGAAAAGATGGGATCTCGTCTTCAAAGATGAACGGCTGTTGTAAGCTTGATCCATCCTGATATACACTATCCGAGTATCCCGTCTCCGTACTTATCCCACTTCTCCCACGCCCTTTTTCTGTCCCGGGAATCGCTCGGCTTTCTAGGCCTATGTAGCTAAAGGGAAACCCGGCATCAGTGATCACACTGCCAGCTTCAGAAGAGAGGTGTTGTCGCTGGTAAGATTCTCGGCCCTGGGGGGCTAGATCTCGTATGCTGCTGCTGGCGCGTGTATTTGAGATGGTGGAGGAAAGGAATGATTCCGAGTGATCGGTTTCGGAGTCTGTTGAGGATCTCGGCGCCGATTGGGCGCGAGGTTCTAGCGGTGAGCCGGCGAGGGGGTGCGGCGACGGGGTCTGACGGGTAGTGCCTCTAGAACTGGCCAACCTGCTTTCTACCCTATCTCTTGATATTGATCGCTCTCGCGGGGGTATTGTTGGGCCTAGATTTGGGGAAAGGTCGGCCGCTGTGATCGGTTTCCAGTTGGCTGGTGATATATTTCGGGATCCCGGGTGGTTCAGATGTGGGGAATATCCTATTGCGATGCTCTGGTGTTGCTGCATATGGGATCTTCGCTCCGCCCAGCTGATGTCGTCTGGGGATGGGTTATTGAAGTTTATGGTCCGCCGGCGAGTCTTCATCTCCACAATCTTTGTATATCCAAACATGATTCCGACTCCCAATGCTATTCCGGGGAATAATCCTACTAATACGGCCTCTGCAGAAAATCTATTGGAAGAACCTCCTCCTCCGCCCGTATTCGCTCCGTCCGTATCGTTTGCCTTTTGATCCCCCTGCCGTAGACAGGCTGCCAATTCACTTTGCTTGCGCTCCTGCTCCTTCCGGTGCTTCTTGTGGTCCTCCGGGATATTCTCATCCTTCATCACACACCGATCTTTACCCGGGCCACATTCATATCCCAAGGGACAACACATGCTCCCACACTGAATAGAGTTGGCAAGCGTGTTTGTGTTCGTGGACCCTGTTGTAGATGGTGCACTTTGACAGGCAATGGGATATATTTGATCGCAGTATTCCCCCTTCTTGCAACAGACTACTGATTTGTTATTTTCTATAGGAATACACCGACTGTCCTTCGGGCAGCAGAAACCCTCGACATCACAAAGGGTGGGGGATGATGTCGGGTCACACCCTGACTGCCGTCGGAATATTGTCGGTGCCGTCGAATATGAGAATGCGGATGTTGTTTGAACGTTAATCGTAACCAAAATTAATATCAACGATATTATGAAGGTCGGCGAGGAGTACGGCGGTGTACATGTCTTCATCTTTGGTTGTATCGTGTTGTTATTATGTTTTTTAAGACCCGTTGACCATGGGAATGACGAAAAACCTCCGCTACAATACAAACGCCTGTGTTTCAAAAATTCAATGCTTCAGATATTGGAACCCTTTGCTAGCGAAATTCTGGTTGAACTGGTGGATGGTGAACCGAGGTGTGAGACTTTAGTAAAGCGTGGAAAGGCTCTGCCAGCAAAACCGCCTTTCAATGGAGCTTCTCTTCGGGAAGGTAGAGATGAACGGAGGGCGAAAGAACAAGTGCGTATAGAAATCGGAGAGGGAGGGAAGAAGAGAGAGAGAAAAAGAAGGTTGAGAGGAATTGAAAGTTTCTCATCCTAGGGAGGCTGTTTCCCCAATGTAGTACTACATGCATACATAAGAAGAAAGTAGTCTGTCGCTTCCAGAAATTAGCAGCTGCACGCTGAATTGGGCTCGGCGCCTATGGATATATGGCGGGGTGTGCGCCGCAATTGAAAGGGGTAGTAGTGGTATACCAAGTACCAGACTTGCCGATTCTCTTACTTGTTTGCCCGAGCCTCCAAGCCCCAAACGTCCCCTCCTGGCAAATATATTTTGCTCCCACGCGCTTGCTACACGGCTCATTGGGCTCGGCATGTACCAGCGGTGCCATGACAAGCGATTCTGTGGTCCCTGTTGGGCACTAGGAACTTAAATATTTGCAGGAAGTATATTATATTCACTTATCGCTTGTTTTATTGCCAACACAATGTGAAAAAATCGAAATGCGGACTTCACAGACTTGCAAATTCTTGCTTACTAGGTTTTCTCCCCCCTCCCCCCCCTCTCTCCATCCCGGGAGAAAAATGTGCCGCAATGTGGCCAATCCTAATTAAGACGGAAGAACACTAAGCTCATCTGATGAATGTTCCACTACCTGGTTGTATAATACGAGTATAGTACGTGCTCACATACCGACACGGTTCGGTTTTCTGCTTGGGAACTTGATGCACAAGAATCGTATACTTTTGGGTGAACAGCTACCGTTCTCCATCCTGTCACCTTTCCTCTTCTCTGGGGTAAGGAGAGTGGAGAATGTGATTTCATTCACTTCAAAGACGGAACACTAACCTATCTGAGCAGCCTTCTCCAGATCATGCTTTTGTTAGGGGCGGAGGGGGGGGTAGGTGGGGTGAAGGCTGGTGATCGACCTTGGAAGGGACGCTTTGCTGGGAGCCGAAGGTTACAGCACATTAGACAGGAGAGGCAGGATCTCGGGCGACAATATAATATCGTACTATTGCCAGGAGTACCGTATGGAAATCTCTCTAGCTCAGTCAGCAGAATGGTCAATTACCGGTATGTCACGGAGGTGATATTATTGGCGTACCCTTGCCAGGCGCCAGCCATAGACTATCTCCCGCACCCTGCGAAACACAAAAATATCTTTTCCACCTCCAGCTCGTTTCCTATTTCTTTACTTAAGCACTTGTATCCCTCCATCCTGTGTAATTTGCCGAAGTCGGCCCAACACTAAAGGAGGCTCAGAACACTCGAAGCGCACACATTATTACTTGTAACTTCATTTCGCGCCCAGTCTTTCCTGCAGTTTAAAATTAGAGTTTTCTAGGACCAATCTGTGCCCTTCGCTCCCGCCACGCCTCACATCATCCACCGATGGAATCTATTAACAACCCGCTCGCTTGTGATGCAGGTACTGTACTGTCCATCACATTTCAGGTGAGCTACTTGTACCATATGATGTCTTTAGCTCACGAACGTTAAATAACCGAAGAAGCTATGTTCTTGGGCTCCTGTTAGCAGCACTGAGCGTGCGATGTGTATGCGAAGCAGGCACGCTGAAGAAGACTGCAGATTTTGTAGCGCTTGCGAGACGTATTATTCTAGTTAGGAATAACGATCGAAACATATCCAGCTGGTTTACTCCGTACCATGCGCCGGTTCTGAAATTGTCACTGAAATGTGTCCTCAAATGCCGACCGTGAACCTGATGAAAGTCTCGACGTCTTTGAATAAACGGATACCCCACTTTTGCTTGAGGATCCTGACCAAACTCTAGGTATTTGCCACCGGTACAGTACTACATAGTTCATAATACTCGAGTAGTGCGGCTCTGATGCCTATACTAGATATCTTACCCCCCCAGTCCTAGCTCTGATTCATTCATACTCTTTTTCTCCCCATCAGGGATCGAATCCGCAGCCACAATGTCTCATCAGATACAGAGAGACCTTTGATGGCAGACCGCGTCCCAGCCACATGGTCGTACTGTCAAGCCAAGCAGCCTTGTCATTCCCTGGCTGACTTTTTTTTTTTACTATTGGAGGTCGCAGGCTTGTTTTTGCAAAAATGAAACGATGATTTAACAAAAAAAAAAAAAAAAACAAAAACCCCGCAGACTTGGGCAGACTTCTTGGGGGGGGGGTGGAACGAACCAATAAATTCAAGTATGATACCCTATATGCCAATAAGTATCCGAAAAACGCAGCTATTGTCGGACAGCCACCTAACCAGCGAGGAAAAACCTTGTCTCATCCCGAGTCACTTTATGCCCCAAACAAGCACCGTAGGAAATCTTGACCCCCCGAATGACAGCCTTGGATCATTTTATAATATTGTAAGACTAATGCCATAACAAAGCTTCTCGGCTCCAAACCCCTGACCCCTGAAACCGATAGATCATCTTGCATGACCAGGCGAGCTTGGAGAAAGAATAGCCAAATCGGTTTCCCGAGATAAATGCAACTATCGGCACTGCTTGCATACTGACCCAGGGGTTTAGGCCCTACTTCGAGAACTGTGTCACTGCCCGGTCCGCAGTATCCTTTTCCTTTTTCCTGCCGAGCACATTTCTTTTCCCTCCCCGCTAACGTACCATTCCGGGCAGTGCACCATAACATTTCCTTACTTTTTGTCAGATAACGTTCTTTCTTTTCTTTTCACAATGCTTCTACTCGAGTAATGGAGAATTCCGTGCATGCGGTCACCTTGTATGCACATCGTATTGCATAAATCGCTGAATATTCCGGTATCGGGTTATCCGCGGGACGTCTGTTGGAGAATACCGAAGTGCAAGACAGGGAGCGATTGTCCTCCGATTGTCCGAGAATATTCAAAGCTCCGTCTTAACGGTAACTTTTTCTTGCAGGGATACTCAAGTAATCTTCCTCATGTACTACCCTCAGGTTCAGATTTCTGTAGTCCTCTCCGCCCTGGTAGTTGGATGAAGGGCTGCACGAGCCCAGTTCAGGAAAGACATTAGAGCTGGGGCGCAGGAGGGGATGAAACTGGAATCCCTTGAAACGAGTAGAGAGGATCAGATATAACAGGACAAATAAGGCGATAAACATCCGGCCACTCACCGTCATGAGCACTCGTGCAGTGCACTTAGAGCCTCAACTTGGTGTTTTTGGAATAAGGCGATGGTCGCATAAAACCAGTCCGGCGGTGTTGGGCAATGCCGTTCTTGCTCATCGGGTTTTGCTCGAGTTATCGGGGGTATCGTTAACCCGTCCCTGCCTCCTCCGCCGGCTTTTGATACGCAGTTGGATAAGACAAGAATAAGGGGTGAAGCCTTCTACCTAGTGATTGGCCCACCCAATTTCCGGTCTCCAGAACATCGGGCCCGTTGATATATGGTACGCCCAATAACTCTGGGATGTTACTCCAATGAAGGCTTCCATATCCACTATCATGCCAATTATCGAGAGGTTCGCTAAGCAGGCAGTTAAATTTAAGCTTTCGTGGGGAACGTTGATAGAGAAAGTTGGTTACTAGCATCCCTTCCTTTGCACTACTAGGCTAGCTGTAGACCGCCGAGGATATTTTTCATATCAAAAAAGTCTGGTGACCTCCACTAGCCCGATTCAGAGCACGTGCTTGAATGGTATCTCATGTTATTAAACCGCGCACTGGTTAGGCGCATCAGCACTTCTACTATCCGTGTACCTCCAAGCGCTACAACTTCCAATTACATCCCCCGAAACCCCACGTTCAAGAGCGATCTGCCTGAGGGGTTGACGGAGGCCCTCTTCCGGGGGGGGTACTCGCCTTTCTCACTCGCTCAGCCAATCAAATACTTTGAAATTGATACTAGCGCATAAAAATGCACGGAAATGCCAGTTGAGGCCTCCTAGCAAATATGACTTCCATTGCGCCATCTCTTTATCGACTCTGGTTTGCCAAGAGCGCAAATAGGAGCCCTGAATCTGCTGTTCATTTATTATGCTTTCCACTGGTTTTCTCCATATCCAGAGTGGGTTTCAGCATCCTTGAGCGACGAAGTCCTAAGTCTCATTTCTTGTGTCTATGTGCTAGGTACCCTTCTCCCACTATTTACTCGTCCCAGGCAAGAAGTACCCGGAAACAGGGATTCGCAAAATATATGGCAAAACGTCTGAGCGTGTCTGAGCGCCCATACAAAATCGACCCCACTGTTTCTGGATACTACTTGCCCGGAACGAGTCGAGCCGGTGGTCGTGGGGATGACACTCCCGGAAACTATAAATCACTAGATCAGTCACTCACCGTGAGATTATTCCAGCTTGGGCCCACGTTTGAGTTATTATTCTGTGGGGAAACATGTGTAAGCACCTCGCCAGCTCTATATTATAAACTCGACCTAACAGGCACGGTCGCGACTAATATTTCTAAGCAAAATCCTTAACAATATGAGTGACCGATTACTAACCACCCGAAATACACTAGACACAGTAAGGAAAATGCCCTACTCCTCTATTGGACTATAAAAACCGAAACTCATCCTAGCTTACGATATACCAAGAATTTGTTGAATCAAATTGTGTCTTACCGTGACCCCCCGTTGTTATTCCCCCACAAAAGCTATCATACCGAGATGATTGAGTCACATGTTATCACTCGACCAAGCTCCAACTTGGACCTCAAATATCGTAGGAGCCCGCCACGCGCTGCGCTGCGAAGAACATAGTCTAGGAGGGAAAGCGGGGCTTCGAGGCCCCAATATAGCACTTAGCTCCGGGGGCAGAGGTTAGAAGGTTATGATGCCGTTTAGCCCAGGCGGTTCCGGGAACACCTGCGTACATTGAATAGGTCACAGCCATGGGAAGCAATGGTAGCAAGTGCAAAAACTCAGCTCATAGCCACTTGGGGAACTATTCCGCCAACATCGAAGGTAGTCCTTTTCCCATGAATATTCGTGCAAACCTACTAGGGAGGCATACAAAGGGTACATTTGGGATAATTTGATTAAGGAAAATATTTGTGAACCGAGCGTTGCTACTTAAGTGCATTCTATTAGAACGAGTCAGTTTACTTGATAATGGTAGTAATAGCTTTATATTATAATTGTTGGAAAGAAATTTGATATCCTATCTAACACCACGCCTGACTGCGTCCCGCCAAAGCGATAGCTTGGTAGAAAGTTGGGTGAATGCACTGCACTCGAATAAATGTGTTTCCATACCAAAGTAATAGAGTGAAAATGCTCAGTTTCCCCGTAGAATTTAGATTAGGTGAAAACAGTGATTGCACCTTAGTCAGACGAACAAGACTTTGTAAATAGGTACTCGGAACTCCGAGATACATAAATATTAGTTACATACGAAGGGCCTAGGAACCCTGCGATTGAGATAGGTCTTTCAACGGAGATTGGCTCTGGATAAAAAAATGGCATTTCTGGACATTTTATATCATACTTCATTAACTGATAACAATATCGTTGGTATTTTTTCTGAAAAGATGCTGGGAACGGGAAAGGGATTATTAGGAAATTGTGAAAGCCTACAGGGACCCACAAGGGTCTATTACCTATCCATATCCTTCTACCTCCTATGGAGCGACACCTACAATTTAGCAGATAACTATAGAAATTGTTGGATTTCTCGTGGGGTATGTGGTGGTTACAAGGTACACGGGTACAGATTATCGTTTTCATATCCCGTGCCTACCGGCGTTGAGTCCTTTTTTAGGATACGAAGGGCACGGGCCAATAAAAATATATCACGACATTTGGAGCCAGCCAGCTCCAAAGGAAATATTTCACCCATTGCCCCGCAAGATTTTACAACATGGCTATTTTCCTCTCTCCTCTGCCTGTGGGCCTTATGTTGCTTTATCTTAAACATGGAGTGGAGGAGCATCAGCTACCTGACTATGATATTAAATTTTCCTTTAGAGTTAGCCTGCTTGTGGTACTAGGAAATACCATTGTTTCAAAACTATCGCGATATATTTTTATTAGTACGACAAGTGCCGGATGGAGCCTCAGATTGTTGCTTCCCCTGTTCTATCCAGATTGACATCGGATGGGGTTTAGTGATTGGTTTTCACTGAAGTTGTCGATTATCCTGATGATGGGGGGTTGCCTATCTACTTTCTCAGTATTTCTGCCAAGTCCCTATCATTGCAAAACCGTTTCTTTACACTCCATTTACTCGTTATGTTTTGTAAGATTTCGACCGATTTTCAGTTATTATTAGTCGGCCAAGAGATATATATATATATCTTCCTTAGCTAGAATTTCTTTCCATTAACCCACCATTTTCTCGCATCAATTTGCACTTGTCGTACAACGATCTCACCCCCACCGTCTCGTTCTTTAGTCCCCTTCTATAAAGATAGGTGGTATATTGGGATGTCCAGAGAGCAGATAATGAGCAGGGTCGAGCGTCACACACTCGATCGACCATCCCTGGGAGAGAAGACCTGCACTAATTAAAGGTAAACAGAGAGGCAGTACTCTCCCGAGACCATCACTTGAGCAGTATATCATAGGTATCCCGACTTGAGTATTTGTACAAACACCGGAAGGTGCTGGGGTAAGAGCTTTTAGATTAGTGCTCCCAACAAAGCCATATCCTCCAAACCCCCGACTCCCGGAACCAAACCAGGTACCAACTCCTGCACTACAAAGTATGTAATATCTCCAAATATAACATACATCCTTAGTATGATAAAACAATCCTTTTCCTGCAGTGAAAAATGCTCCCCAACGTAGTTGAGTGAGCCTAGCACAGGATCTAAAATCATGAAACATCACTTGCTCCCTAATTCCAAAGTATCCCCGGATAATGTTGCCAGGACTCTTTGAGTTGGTCGTGATTTTCAGGGCCTGTCGCCGAGATTTCGGGATGATTTTGGAACCGGTAAGTAAATGGTTCTGAGCATTCCATTGAACGGGAGGTCTTGGTAATCGGCTCTACACGTCAGCACTCTCTTCGTAAGATCCCTCGCCCGAACGTTGCTAGGGGGGCGTCCATGCATACAAAGCACCACCCGTGAGTTTATATGAGTGAGAATCAGAGAACTCCCTATTCAAGCTAGCTAGGGGCTATAAGCCTTTTTTGGTACGCAGAAATCGGTGTATAACTATAAACATTTGGTTCTAGTTATTTGGTGCCCAGGCAGTGAGGCATCAGGAAAACGGAAAGGGAAAGGTGAGCCTTCCAAAATCCCTAAACTCCAATCTTGGAAAGATCTTTCCTCGCACCAACCATGCCTCAGTCTCTCGACCAGTCGCTCTAAAGTTCCCATCACTTAAAATATAATATCTCACCCAATAGTATGAGATATCGCTGAGTGACATCCACAGATGGATAGAGGCCTTTGTCACAAAGAGGGCTTCCGATATAATCCCAGGGAAACCCATAGAGACAAGAAAGTGTCTATATACTATCTCGAGTGCCGGTTCTATGACTTCACTGTGATGGAAAGCGTGAAAGCCAGAACACATACCGCACTGCTTCGGACATTGGGATTTGGGAAACGGCAAGAGTCATGTTGATGTATATAGATAGACACTGCTGGCTAGTATATGTAGGACAGTTTTAGGTGCATCTATCATCTGAGGAAAGCAAGGAATTCTCTTTCTTTCCTTAACCAATCCCGTTTCACATACTCCTGATATTTCCTTATCTCCAATCTCCGATTTATTGTCCGCGACCTCAGGCATCGAGTCCCCACCTAAAACGAGTAATAATAAGGGAAGGTTCGTGGTTTATGAGCAACCCAGGTTGCTAAGAGTTTTTAGATTAGCTCAATACCGGCTTCAGAAATTGGATTGCGCTATTAAAAAATACAAGGCAAATAAAGCCTTTGATAGCTGCGATTGTTGTGTAGTCCACGTCGCCAGTGTCCCGAAATATCTGCGTCCAAAGGAGCCCTCCATCACGGGAGTATACATGACAACAGCTGAGTAGCCTAGCACGATGCCCCCCCCCCCAAACCAGCAGCAAGGAGCCATCTCCATTGCAAGCAAACCGAAACCAATGAAAAAAGGCTTGGTAAAAATAACACGCTGAGCGTCAGAGCCCGCCTCCTGGTAAGTAAAGTAATGTATATGTAACCCAGCAACCCCCGTACACTATTGATACCTATCACCCTCAGGTCCCAGTGCCGTCACAACAGATCTCGGTCAGGGTTTCCATCACCTATTGAAGACGCCCAAGTCAAGAGATGGATTCTTTGGTGGCCCCTGCGTGCCCATCGTTGATACAGGGGGAAGTGGACATCATTATCAGTCTGTTATAATTACCCCAAATTGTTGTTTCCAATCGAGACCGAGCAACAGCTTCCATGTAAGACAGCAAGACACTTTGCATCTCCTAAAAGAAATCACTCAACAGCAAGTTATCGTTCCCCCATCATGAGAATTCACACTCTCCGGTAGCGTTACCTGAGGCACTTGGACTAGCAAAGTGCGGTTGGAGAAAAGTTTACGTATTATACATAATTTATGATAATGATGTTACGATACCTGGACCTAACATGGTTAGCCCCAATTCTGACAATTTGGTTCTTGCTCCAGGAGCTCCCCCCCGTATTCAAGGATCCGGAAGTTCGGTCCTACCAAAATAATTGGTGCATGACATTTAGTCTGGAGTCCCGCCGTCCCCTGACTCAATCAAGGGTCTCCAAAGGGTAAACTTGGCGATTCAAAGAGCCAGCGAAAAAGGGGAATCCGGGAATTTGGCACAATTTGCAGCGACCACGACTGACCGAACAATATCTATCAAACGGAGAATGCGGTTACTCCTTACTTGAGCTTGGGAAAGGGCATTGAGGTAGAAGAGGTGATATTACACTTTGAACCTAGATAGATGACCCGGTTGATGGCACCGAACCACGACCACCATGTGGGCGGGGGGAACGCCACCCTGGGCGGTGGTTGAGGGCCGTGAGGTTCAAGCTAGCACCAACCCTAATCCTACAGCCGATCCCATTCCACAATACGGCATCCAGAAGCACTGCGGAGGAGCAGAGATCCTAGGGGAACTAGGAACTCCACTCATCTATTGGTCGTAGATTCACAATATTGTGATTCTGTTAGAATCCATTTGGCTCCAACGTATACCTGCACCAGATGGTTTGAGGACTGATGGTTTGAACACTACAAATGAGACATAATAGCAAAACCTGGGCTGCAGAAGACTCGCCGCCCACGATTTCAGAGCCACCAGAACCTTCTATCGAATATAAAGGTTAAGGGGGTGTTTGGCATGCCACACATGATTTCAAATCACTATTGAGATCAGGTCTTAACAACTTTAACTTAGATTATTATTTCCATATTGAACTAGGTACAAGATTAATAGAACTAATAATCTAAGTTAAACTTGCCAAGACCTAATCTCAAATCGCGATTTGAAATCATAAATGGCGGGCCAAACACCGCCTAAAGTGTTTAGTATGGGGGGCTACTGACCAGATTTCCTCTTAATGTTTAGTCTAAGCGAAAAGAGTTTTCCTACTGCACTATGTTCGAGTATTCACGGCGCCGTAGAAAACTGGAGACACCAATAAACATTAAGATCCAGTGTATGAATAAATACCGGAGCGCATGCACCATACCTAAGTACCATACTGTACCAGTAGGACTCCGGCTCCGTTGTCTCGCGATCTAAGGTGCTAGAATACTCGCACCAACCTCGGCTCATCCAACCCCCACCATCCCCAGCATAACCGCGAACCGTAGAACTGCAACTCCATCCACCCCCCAGATCACTACCACCAGATCCCCGCAGCCGTATAAACCACCTCATAATATACACAAATACTCAAGGCAGCACCAAAAATGTCCCAAAAAATGAAAGCTATTGTCTTCAAAGGTCCCCACAAGATTGCCTTGGAAGACAGACCGATCCCGAAAATCATCGAGGAAACAGATGCCCTCGTAAAGGTCTCCTACAGAGCTCTTTGTGGAAGGTAAGCTTCTCAGTCAAAAATATTCCGGTTAGAAGATACAGGCCAACAAGAAAAAAAAGCGAACTTCATGTATTCCGTGGGCATCAGCCCAGCGATACTGGATTTATCATGGGCCATGAGTTCACCGGGACTGTTGTTCAGGTTGGAAAACGGGTTTCTAGGTTCCAAGTTGGAGACAAAGTTGTTTCCCCATTTACAACTTCTTGGTACGCGAGGCAATTGCTTCCGCGAGTAGGCTTTTGCTGACGATGATATAGCTTGGAATGTTTCTATTGCAAGAACGGCTATACGTCCCGATGCACACAGTCGATGTTATACGGTTCTGTGGTGCTGGATGGAGGCCAGGCAGAATATGTTGGTTTGTTTGTTCGCTAGATACCCTCGCACGAGATCTAAACGGGCCAATTAGGTCCGAGTTCCGTTGGCAGACGGGACACTTTTTAAGGCTCCGCCAGAGATCCCGGATGAGACAGTGGTATGTTGGATACAGGTTTATATTCGCCCTGAAGCCTTAACTTTAGCTAACAACCTCAACAGATATTGATGGCAGATATAGTATGTCTACGGCTCCCTAACTTGTTTCTCGATTTTGCTAATCACTAATTAGTTTCCAACGTAAGGACCCTTTAACACCTCCATCGTAGCTAACTCGTCGATAGTGGCTATTTTGCTGCGTCCACTAGCCTCTCCCAACTCACGCCGACTCAGCGTGAGAATGCAACTGTCGTTCTAATAGGATGTGGTCCAGTAGGACTCTGCGCCCTCATCGCCGCCGCCTCCTTCAACCCTACACGCATCTTCGCAATAGATTCCGTTCCCTCCCGTCTCGAACTTGCCAAGTCTCTTGGGGCAGAACCCTTGAACTTTATGGAGAACAAAGAGGCCGTTAAGGAGCGTATCATGGAAGCCACAGATGGGAGAGGTGCAGACGTTGTCATGGAGGTGGTAGGAAACAGCCCTGCCCTCCGAATGGGTTTCGACGTAGTTAGACCCTGGGGAGCAATTATCAGTGTTGGAGTGCATAACGCTGAAGTGAGCCCTTTGACCAGCACTCTTTAAACCCCTTGCTAATACCACCCCAGATCCCATTCACCGGGAAAGAGGCATACGGCAAAAACGTGAGGGTCCAGTTCGGAAGGTGCCCCGTTCGTGCGGTCTTTCCCGAAGCACTAGAGTTGTTAAAGAAGAAATCCCACCTCTTAGGGTAAGGCTAAAACCGCTCGATTTGAGAACATAGCGCTCACATTCTGCAAGGTTCATGGCGGATAAGATCATGCCAATGACTCAAGCTGAGGAAGGGTATGATCTTTTTGACAAAATGAAGGTCCAGAAAGTGATTTTCCGTGCGGATCAGTAGGTCTAGTTGATCAATCGAATTCAAACTTTAGAGCAAATAGAAGAGAGTCCCGCTTCCGGACCATAAGGAAGGATCGTAAACAATTTCTGAGTGATATTGTGTGACTTCCACGAGAAGCCACCAGAATGGTCGGAACTGTGCGAGGAAAAGCGCTTTCCAAAATCTGGAATGGTTATCCGGCGGTATTCCCAAAGCCTGAAGGGGTTCTTTGTAGTACTTGTATATAGTCCCCTAATGGCTAGCCCTCATTTCGAGCACGGCCATGGGGCAAGGGTGCGGAGAACATGAACGGACCCTATATTCCCCGGCCCCACAGCCACCGTGTATCATGAATCTGGATTACTCACCCAGAATATTCACCCCAGACCCCGCAGCGAAGTCAGTCCACCACCAGCCATGTTCCACGGAACCGTTATGAGAAGGATCTACAGATCGATTGTACTCACTTACCAAACCCGGCACGTTATACACGTTCATGTCAGGCATATCGCACGATGCGGCCCCAAACCAGCTCCCTCTCACTAGACAATCATACGATACAACCCCCCCTCTTTCTATAGAATCTCCGGTAGAGATAGACACCCTGCCCCTCCATCCTCATCTACTCACCCCGCAACAGCGCAAAAAAACTGCCTAAAAAATATCACTTTATCACCAAACGAGTGACAATTAGTGAGTTAATGTAGAAATTCAACACCCTTGTCACTGCCAAGAACGCCAAGAACGCCAATGCACACGTGATCCGGCTCCCGTCGGACGAAATGCATAATAATAATAAGACGGCAAACTCCGTTCCCCCATCACGAATGAATCAACTTGTGATATTAGAGGGAAAAAAACCCACCGTAAATACGGACAGGATCCCAGCCTCCCCTACTCTGCTGTGCTTTTCTACAACAAAAATTCCCACTAAAAAAGTTACCGACTCTGTTCATCAACACGAATATCTCTCTACCGAACAGGGAAGCACGGTGCAGTACTAGTACCGTACGAGTATGATTATCCTAGCCAGTATGAGAAACACCGAACCATAGCAATTGTTGTGTCGCAACCATAGACACCCAAGTATGATAGCATAAACCCCTCCAATCACCACCCTGCCTCTCAAGACAACCATGAACAAGCAAGCAGGTAGCGAACGCACATGCGGCACCTCTTGTGGAACCGCAATGCAGCGGAATGCAAAAAAAGGTGGGATGCCACTGAACTTTACTTTGTGCTGTGTCTAATCATATCTCACGACCGCCATCTCGCATCGCATCGTAGTAGTGCCCTGCTGTATCCCTCTATCCTGTTCTGGTGTGTGGTTGTCAAATTTAGCTCCTTCTTTTCTTTTCTTTTCTCCTCTTTTCTGCATTTCCTTTTTTCCATGCCCTTTTTTAAAAGAGAGAGGAAGGTTGCACGGGGAATCAAGGGAAGTCTGTCGAATCCCTCTGGTTGGCCTATGGTAGAGGCCTCTCAATGGCCCAGAAAATGGAATTCCCCCTAGCCACTAGGGAGAGTCCGAAAGACTTTTTTCCTTCACAAAAAATTTGGTCTGGGTTGGCCGACTAGCTGCGGAAGAAAACAGGTTACACACGCAAAGTAATTTCGACGAATAAGCCCGACTCAGTCAGAACTTGCACTCACACGCCAAGTGCGATTTCGGGCGTTGGTCCGTTGGCTTTGAACTGGTCTGGTAATTTTTCGCGGTATTGGAGGTGGAGGTAGTGCGTGGGGAAAGTCGCCCATTGGGTCATTGCGATTAAGAAAGAGGGAAAGTAGGAAGGAAGGAAAAAAAGAAATAACTTCTTCTTCCAAGAGCAGATTGCCGGCTGTCTGCGGCTGCTAGTGCGCGGCGAGGTTTGCGAAAGTTCTCTCCTCCGGGCCTAGGGTTCTCTTACGGGGGGTCATGGCATATCATACTGGAATATCGGTGTTCCTTTGAACATTATGAATAATTCTTGTCAGCATATACCGGTAATAAGTTAGAGCTCAACTCAGTGAAGAGAGAAGGCGGGGGTTAGACTAAAGCTACAGTACCAACACAAGCCACCAACGGGGCCGGGGCAGGAAATTCTAGCCGCAACCGTCATTTTGTTTGCTTTTGAAAGCAACAGTAACATCAAATCGGCTCATTTTGGTTTAGCGGTGGATTGAATCTACCCCGCCTACTCTCTGTTTCTCTTTCTCTTTCTTTACACTCAGAGTTGAATCCTACTGGTATCATACTACCGTAATAAGAATTGTTCGATCCTAATAAATAAGAGGGTGATGGCCTGATTACGGTGGATATTGCGCTTGTAGATCTCATGTGACAATTGCACACGAATAAGCTTCCGTCGGGACAGCCGAAAAGAAAGGAAGTCAGAAGTTCAAATATTCATAGATCAAGCACATGTCACCCGTGAAATCTTGTCAAAGATTACGTGAAGAGAAGTGTAGTTCTGATATGATGAGGTTCACAGAACCCGGAACGACTCAACAAATTTCCCCTGTAATAGAGGGTGGAGCAGTGAATCGATGCAGCACATCAAAGCTGTCAAGCTATTATTGGAACAAAAACAGGCACAGTACTGGTATTTGAAAGAAGAAGAAAAAAAAAAGCTGCACAGTTGAAGAGTTCCTCGACGATGATGAAAATTACGACACTCGATCCCCTACTCGAGTAAACTTTCTCGAAGATTTCCTTCCCGGTGAAGAGCATACCCCACTGGAACCCCCAAATCCAGCTCTCCCACTATGCCACTCGAGGATTTGAAACCGCCCCTGGAGTAAGCATCACACACCACTGTGCTACCTCCAGCCCCACCTCTCCATTTCCTTCACTTTTGACCAAAAATTGAGATCACGATCGATCACTCGGATTTAAGTTGGTGGCACGCTGAAAACCTTAACTGTGCCGTAAAGCCACTCACTTTCGAGCCGGAGGGAGACAATCCCAGCCAAGCGATCTCGCCTCATCACAGAGCGCCACCATCATCTTAACCGCACACGACTACCGTATGATACTGTGAATCCCGGGTAAACCCAGCCTGCCGCTATCCGTATGGAGGTTGCTACCATAACCGGGCAAAAGCGCATTCGCCACAGGATTAGGCCCCGAGAAATACTCTAGTGGCTGCCTCATGAAGCACTGCGCCGTCCGGGAAGGCCCGCTCGCGGCTAGTACTTGTACAGTACGTGTACGTTGAAATCAAGTATGGGATGGAACAAACCATTCAATAGTCAGGAAGAGTCCAAGATAGGGATGTTTTTGGCCATAAGGGTTAAGCGGAGAAGTCTGTTGCAAATTTGAGACAGATCACAAAGGAGACCCTTATTTCGGCGTACTAGCGGCAGATAATGCGGTATAGAGGGTGGAGTTTACCTACGGTATTTGAGTAGAAATTTCGCTACTATACGGAAGGTTTGGGTGGTGTCGTTCCTCGAGTGAGTTACGGTACCCGTACGTATCGGAGCTGGAGATAAACAGTTTGAGAACCAGGTTTTGGTTTCATGAGTCAGCTCCCAGTATTACCAGTGTCGTAGTTGAAGTGTAGCGTATTATATCGTACTGAAGAAGATCACTGCCGTTGGATATCGATTGATGGTATTGCTACGGGGTAGGGTAGCGCATGTACAAGAATCATACTATAGTAGTACTCGAGCACGATACGAGCAGCTGCCGGAGGGCAGCAACTATTAGGCACAGAACATTCCACACAATGCCCGAAATCCATGATACTAACTTACAATACTTGACATTCCACCGTTGCAAATACTCGAGCACCAGCCTTGCACCAGGTAGCAACCACCACCGCCGCAGCACCTATCTCCTCCCTCCCCGAAACTCACCTGCAACACCACACCCCTTTCGAGTGACCGACCATGAACGCAATCACTCGCTTCCCTTCCATCCCTGCACTCACTCAGTCCATCCCCTTCACTCATGACACCCCCGCAGTGTCGATAATCGCTGGTCAGCGAAAATATGTGGCACCGTAAACACACCTACACAGATACAGAGACCTCTCATCCTCCCTCCTTTTGACAAATAGGCTAAGGGTGAGGTGTCTGTCAAAGTAAGTGAAAACCTACTTCGGATTGAAATTGGGGCGGCAGTGTCCAACAGTGCAACTCTATCCCTGGGTGGAGTAGGATCTTTGAGTCATTCGGTGTTTGACCGAAGACAAGGAGGGATACCCATCAAATTAGACGCTGGATGGGAGGTGAGAAAGGGGAAGGGAGGAGCAAGGCAGGACAGGACAGCACAAAACACATTCACGAGACAACAACAGATTGCCACGATCGCGCAATTTCGCTAATG
The DNA here is from genome assembly GCA_006112555.1 of Tuber indicum. Taxonomy (NCBI): domain Eukaryota; kingdom Fungi; phylum Ascomycota; class Pezizomycetes; order Pezizales; family Tuberaceae; genus Tuber; species Tuber indicum. The sequence continues at coordinate 213,666 of VBSK01000424.1, read as the reverse complement.
GCGAGATCGTGGGGCAGGTTTTTGTGGCGGGAAAGGGGTGAAGAAGCGGTAGTAGATAAGTGCTGTACAAAGGGCACCTGTATCATTCGCAGGAGTTTGGCGCCGGTGAAAAATTTCCTTTTTTTCTTCTCACCCACAGCAGACTAGCTACTGCAAAAACCGGAACAAGTGAGAACCAGGCTAGGACGTCCAGAATTTCCCCCTTTGGACCAGGGGGGGAGAAAACCCGGCCACACTCCCCTTTAGCTCTCGGCGGAGCAAGTAAAAAGAAAAATGCAACAGACCTTACCGGGAGATGCAACTCCAAGGTCCTCAATTATTACAGCTCCTACTGTACGATACTAGCGAGCTTGGTAATAAGTAAATGCAAAAGTCCAGAATTCTCATTTCGTTTTCCACCGTAACTTAGCGGGGCTGGTAGGATAGCATTGGCTCTCGTTCGAGAGTCAGGGTAAAAATGGAGTCGTTTCGGCACTCGAGCAGGAATGCCAGAATCAGATACGGTATGTACGGTATGTACGGTATGTACTGGTACTCAGCTCAAATAAGCAGAGTATTACTAAGGATCAAATTGTGTTACCGCCACTAGATCCGCTCACATAAGCGGCTGGTGCCCTAGTGGCTGCGGTAAGGAACCGCGTATTCTGGGGACTCTTGTGTGTATTCGTGTTCCCGATTTACCTCCCGCCACGATTCCGTCGGAATACTGCTCGAGTAGGGAGAATGATATGTGACTTGAACATGGAATGGCTCGCTCCGAGCTCGTTAGAAAAACCGCTCGCGCAGACCAATTGGTTGACCCGATTCACCATCCGGAGGCTGAACAAATGTGTCAAACGCCTCAACCAACGAGCGAACTAACTAACCAAAAACCTCAATGCCCTCCACCTCGTGCTCCTTTTTTTCTTTTTCTCTTGTTAGAATTACTTTTCCCAACCGCATCCCCCGGCAATGCGAGATGGGACATCACACATCACATCACATCTCGCGATTTCACTGTGTCACCATGGAGCTCCAGTTAGCTTGGCCACTCCGCTCCTGTTCTTTGGTCTTAGAGCGGTGTCTAACACGGGGGATGAAGTGAGAAGGAGAGAGAAAATTAAAAAGCACTCTCTCCGAAGCGAAATGTAGCTCCACACACCAACCGGAGATTGATCGACGGGTACGATAAGCGTAATATCACCTCCATATCCACATTCACATCCACATCCACACCCGCATCCTCCCCATCTTCCCGAAACTGAGTGCAACCCGGAAGGAATCCCCGAAACCGCCCTTCGCCCCTTCCTGGATAAAGTAATATAGTACCCTAGTGGTGAGGCCATGAGCTAACTACACCCAACAAGCCTCAAAAGAACGAGCCAATAGCGATCAATGGGCCAGGTTTATAACACTGGGGGGACTAAAAGGATTCAAGGTGATTGACTGATTGATTTACAGGGTTATTATCAGACAAAAAGGCATGGGATTTGTGATTGCGTAACGTGCGCACTGGTATCTGTAGGGTTCGGTCTGGGCGGGGGACGGATTTTGAAAGAAGGAGTGGAAGAAACGAAGTGATAGGATAGGGTTTTCCCTCATGACCAGTGAGGGGATTAAGGAGTTGGCAGATACCGCATGTGCTCGAGTAGCGACGATGGATTATCGTACCGTATGATATTATACCTCTGGCTTTCTTTCTTTTTTTCTTTTTTTTTTTTCGCAGTGAGGTGGAGGAGCTCAATTGCCTTTTGTTCTCATGCCGTGATACCCCACTCTCCGCGAGAGTTATTATTTCGCCGTTGCTAAGCTATGGTACGAGTGAGATATTTAACGTTTTCTGTGCAGTCAGTGCCGCGATGTACCATACTTGTGCATACCTCCCGAGATGGGAAGATGGGAGCGGGAGCAGTTGCTTTCGGATGGACCATCTTGATCCCTCCCTCGCCCAAAAACAGACATACCACGTGCACCCTTCATCCATTCTCACATCAGGAATCCCTCCAAGAAGCCATGTCCCAGGCACTCACTCAAAAGTTATGTAAATTCAAGGTCAACGCCGGACCACCGGTAATCCATTGGCTGTCTGGTCCGAGAAATTTAATCAATACAAAACCGATCATCCGGGAGATCTGATTCGACCATGAATTGGGTTACTAGCACCACATCCGGTCGAGTGAGCGAGTGCCTTTTCGAGAGCGGGATTGGGGAGTAAGATAGGGTAGTGTATTGGAGGATTCATCGTACTGCACTGTACTCGTACATTATCGAAAGGGCGAAAACGCGGTTCCACCGTCGTAAAAAAGGGTTTGGAGAGCGGGAAGCCCGCATAAAGGTTTACTCACGTGGATATGGTCAGTGGTTGGGCAAGTATTGTAGGAGTACAATACCGGTATTCCGTTGCTCAAAGGAGGAGGGGAGGAGGGGGTTTCTCCGATTTCAGCAAAGTCCGGGCATGGTTACAAGTACGATAGAAAGTGAACTCGAAGCAGGGAAGGATGTGATAGGATACGATTCCGTATCAAGATGGATACAACCGCAACCGCAGTATCAACGAATCAGAAAAAATGCAGGCCTCACATTTTCAGCATTCCAACCTCGCCCCGCCGCAGCAAACCGGGGTGTGCCATGCCTTGCCATGCCTTGCCATGCCATCCAGTAACTTACAAGTGCTACAGTACGAGATAAAACATCTACGACTCAAAACAAATCCAGCCATTCCCTCTCCATTCTGAAGTCCAGTCGAAACAATTTCTTTTCTTTTTTGTTTTGTTTTCTTTTTTTTTCCTCCGTTCCCTCGCCGCAGTATCGCAGTATCGTGGCAGAGAAAAGCAACAATAAACGCGGAGTACTGTACAGTTACCGCTGCTCAAGTACTCGTACTTGTATCAAGGCGCGTTTTCCCTCCCACGCCACATTACTTTCTTTTCCCCAGTGTTGACAACTGCATAGCTTAAATTACGGATTCGATTCAATCTCGTTCATTGACCGTGCACCCCTTTCTCGCCGGCTAAGCGCGCCGGAAGTACTGCATAGCGGTACCTGCCTCCCGCAACCTGGTCCCGCAGCGCTTGCTTGCTTTGCTGCTTGCTGCTTGCTCGAGAAAATTGTTCTCCTGAACAGACGCGCGCGAAAGACGAGAATCCTTCTAGAAGACCTTCAGTTTCGCGACGCCCCGCATAGGGAGAAGAAAAGAAATTATTTCTCTCTAAAGCCATTGTCCCTTATTCCTCATTCCGCGGCTATGTGTGCGAGATGGGGTTGATCTACAGTCGCAGCTAAACTACCGGTATTTGGAACTCACGAAGGATGTGGGAGAGAGGTTTACTTTTTCTGTTCACAAGAATCTCCCACTCGTAGTACGGTACCGTACTCGAGTATCGAGAATCCCACTTGTACCGCACCATATCCTTTCCTTCGTAGTTGTATTTTGCTTTTTCAATTATTTGGGTTTTCGTCCTAGTGTCCCACGGTTGAGCTCTCTCGCGTTCGCTTACTTGCCGTCCCGCCACGCTTTGGTGAAACATTTCTGGTATCGTTCGCAAATACCACAGCGGGTACCGGAGTGGAATGATGTTCATCCATCTGTTTTGTGCTGTGGGGAACCCCTAGAGGGATTTATCCCTTAGATGAAACGCTCTGTATCGCTGTTTTCGCTTGCCTGCTTCTTGTACTATCTTTGAAAATTACACTTGATAGGCCCATAGGCAAAGGGGGGCAACTCTCTCCCTCTCTCTCTCTCCATTATCCCATCCATCCATGCGCTATATACAATTATTTATTTGGTAATTGATTGGTCGGATCGATTTCGTTCGTCCGCCGGTTAGACCGGATTGTGATTTATCGATTTATCGATTGATTTCTTGTTATCGCCTTGATTATGGGACTGGTGGTATTGTAATTATGGGGTAATATCACTATCGTGGGAGGGGGGGGTTTTGGCTTTTGGTTAGCGTTTCTTATTCGGTCGGAGGTGTGTAACTAACGGACCGGCGGTGATCCTGGGTGGGGGGTTCGGTAAGGTATGCTTAAGTTTCGCGAATCAGGACTTTTGAACTGTAGGCGAGATGAGGGAGGTCGATGAGATGGGGGGGTTGGTTGGTTGGCTGGGCATGTATTGTACCTGTATGGCAGGTGGCGTGATTGAAGCGAGAAAATGCCTGCAGTGGGGGGGGGGTGGACGGGGAAGGGGGAAGGTCGGCAGTCAGGTAGGCAAGCGGGCAAGCAGGCAAGGGAGAATGGCTGTAAAGGGTCAAAAAGAATCTAGGAAGAGGGCGAAATAGGGACTCATGGGATATCATCGTCATCGCCGTGGTCGGAGTACGAGTAACTTACCGGTATCTCATTCACATAAAGTTACCCACAGCATTACGATGGAGCACCGTGATCTCGCCTGCCTTCTCGGCCTGGGTTGCTTGCCTGCCTCCTCCCTTTCCCCGTTCCTGCCTTCCTAGACTATCACAAATCACTTAGCCCTCACGTGGCCCACAGTGCTCACGATAGTACAGATATGATACCGGTACAGTACCACCCCGGATACACCACATCTTTTCTGACCAGTAAGGACACACTCCAACCAAGCATGCGCAATGCAAGATTTTCGCATTGGCACATTAGAGTAAATTTATTTTGGAAAAAGCGCGGGCTACAAAAACCATCCCACGGCGGGGAAGGGCATGGCGTGGTCCGGGCTGGTCTAAGGAACAAGTCCCTGTTTACTCGAGTACTTCTTGTGCCCCGGTACTTGTACCAACGTAATTTGTTATATTACTTGTCTACCGTATCCCATCTCAGCTCTTGACTGACTACCCTCCCGGTTCTGGCCCCGGCTTTGGCTTTGGCTATCTGGTGGAGGTCGAATACTGAGATAGGTTGAATGTAATGTAATAAATAAATAAAATATCTGTCTCCATCTGAATTCGTGAAGCTATAGGATGGAAATTGGAGTTATAGAGAGGGGATTTTGCTGGAATTGCACGGATACCGGTATCATAACTATGGCCACAAGCATTGTAATCATGAAAAAAAGAAAAAAAAATCAAATAGAGGGATTTACCATACCGGTATCACTCTCAAGATTTTGGTCACCTTTCCTTCCTCAAAAGCCACATTTCTCGGAACGTGAGACTTTTATGATTTACTGGATTACAGGTTCTGGGTAGAAAATCGAGCATAGGTTTCCCCATGCCCCCCACCCACGCTTCTTCCCTACACCCCCGAGGACTGGGAATACTTTTATCCTTTGGGTTTTGGAGCTGGGTTTAGTGGATCGAGAGCGGGAGTGAGAGGAGCCCTAACGGTTGAGGTCAAGCTGCGTTGTGTTGACCAACGGTACTGTACTTCTAACGTTATGGGTCCTTACGGAACGGGGGGGGGGTCGAAAGTATAATCCACACGTGAGCGATTTCGAAGTGGAGACCGGCTTTTGGAAGGATTGGGATGGATGGGATAGCGGCCGCAGCCAGCGGCAGCAGAGTAGTACAGCCCCAGCACGGTGCCGTATTCGTGCCAGTCCAAAGTCTTGAACCGTAGGAAATCTTGAAATAGGGAAACAAAATTGGACTGGGGGGAGAAGAAAAAGGGACGTGGCCATGCGGGGACGAAACTTGGATCAACGGTTTTTTGGTCGGTCTGCAACATTATCCATCTATCTTGTGGTATATGCAGGTTTCCTGCATTGTGGAACATACTCGAGTCCTGTACCGTACAGCATCTCCCCCTCGTGTCTCTGTTTCCCTCCTTCACGGATGTTCATGTTCTATGCGGGTGTTCGCCTCACGGGTAAGTACAGCACCCTAGCGTATCACAGGGTAGGATCGTCAGTCTCCCTCAGGTTCGCCCGTGGTCAATGCGGCAGGTACAAGATTGTATCTGAATCTATTTTTTATCACACCGTCATCATCACCGAGGACGCTGCGCTGCGGGAGAAGGGGGGGGGGTAGAGATTATCAGACAACGTGGGGGGGGCAATGTCCCCGGTCCTTGCGCTGACTTTGCTTGTATTTGCTCGCATCATGACGAATTTTGTTTAATGTGCGCTTTTGAATCGCGGGCATAATGCCCAATTGCAGTGCCCGCGCAGCAACGGTTGATGGGGGGGGGGGTGATGGATTAGCCCTACCGTACTTGCAGGAATTGAAAACTGCGATGGTTTACAGGAGTAAGGTACAATATCTGTTGATACACACTGCATAGTGCGGTGCGAGTACTATACCAGTACTTTTGCAGTACATCCGGGATGCAATCTCGATCACTCGCCTTACATTTTTTTCTAAAAAACCTGCAGCGAGAGGGCTCTAAGAAATCCCGGAATGGAGAGGAGGTAGTGGTAGTGGATGCAATTATCATACAGTAGGCATCAATCGGATCAGCATTGCGGCAGTCAAGCAATGCGACGAGGGAGAAACCAGGGGAAACTTTGCAATGTCGTGCCGGCACGTTAGAAGTTAGAACCCTCCTCAAGTCTCATGGCGAATCAAGAAGGCTATTCCTAATACGGTAATTAAACATACCTAATTAGGGAGTCTCTGGGCTAATTATTAAGAAAAAACATGTTTTCCCATGCAGCGAACTTGATGGCCTCCACAGCACCAAGGAGAGGACTAAACGAGAAAATGACTCTGTAAATATGTCTCCAATAACCAATTATGAAGGAATTTTAAAAATTGTATTTATAGGTGCTGTTGTCGCAAGTCGGAATATCCGTTAACGTTGGGTATCATAAAGCTACGGTAGGTTCTAAGGTGCCGCCACTATGCGGTGGCGGAAAGCTGGCCCGGACTTGCCAAAGCTCACTCCGTTTCGGAATAACTGGTCGTGTTGTGGACGGTGATGAACAACCTCCCCCTTACCAATGTCTGCTACATACTCGAATGCTATTAGAGAACTTATCTATTATATTTGTGCCTTATCGCGTAGCACGGCAGATTCGAGGAGAGCATGAAAGTCGATGATCTGCTTGGAGTATTGTGCATTGTGACCGTGCGCACATTGCGCAAAAGAAACCAAGCAGTAAAGGCCAGGCTCCCTGTAATATTGGGGGAAAACCCACTGTGAGGTTCAGTACCGTATCTTACTTGTATGAGTACTCGAGTAGGTACAGTTCGTATCATCGGAGGAAGAGAAGGCGGAGGTGGGGATGGACAGCGGAGGGTTCTTGTCAAAAAAAATGGTCCGCCGTTAGATGTTGTACTGTATTGTACTGTGCCCGCCCCATGCTGCGCTCTTACCGAATTGTCCTCTCCCACAGACTACCGTACACTCCGGCGCTGCCCATAAACCGCTCCACGGCACTACTGATGACAAGGGGGAAGTGGGCTGGGGATACTCGAGTACCGTACTCGTACAATATGATAAGTCGAATGCTTTTTCCTTGTTCTCTCGGCTAATGTACCCTCTGAGCTTTGAGGTTATTCAAGTACCGTGCTTTCATTGGAGCACTTCTATCATACCTGTACTCGAGAGTGCATTTTTTTATCGATAGGTGCAAGTAGAACTCTTCCCAGTCTATCGTCTTTTTTGTCCCGTTTATTTTTTCCACGCGCTTTAATTTCCCTACCCTGCCGGCACCAACTCGCTTTATTTGAGCGGACAAGATCTATGACATACAGAACTGAGGAGCAGACAATGTGATCAATACGGTAGACCGTGATACTCCTAGACTAGACTACCGTAAACTAGACTAACGACTACTGTAGGCTAAGGAAAGTGGTTTTCGGGCCGAAGATTTCTTGCAATCAATCGTCCATCACGACATGATACTATATTTCGCTCAGGGCTTGGCGATGTGCCTATTTAGGACGACCAGTAGAACCTCGATATCCAATTGGTGCATTTCCCACCACACCATCACGCCCAATAAAAGAGAACAGCCAACCAAGGCTTCAGAATGAACTCTTGACCCCATGCGGGCGCGTAGGAACTTGCACAAAGCTGTGATATGCGAGAGGCGCTTCATCCCCCAATCCTGGCACACATGTGCGAGAAGACTGGGTGAGTGAAAGTGGAAGAGACAACAAGCGTTCGCTGTTGGCTGGTTTATGCTGGGGGGGGGGGAGATGGAGGGATGGATACAGGAAGATGGAGGAATGGATGGAAGGGAGGGTGTAAGTTAATCTGTTGCAGGTACAGTACCTCACTTTTAGTGATACCCCCCCCCCTTTCCACATCGTCTTCCTTTTTTTTTCCCTTTCTTTTCTTCTTTCTCTTTCCCTCCCTGCTCTCCGGTATTTCCATTCCCTTTGCCTGTTCTCTGCGATTTTTGATGGGATTCCTTCAGATACCGGTACAGTATCGCAAAAGCCTTTTGATTAGCCATCGCAACCACCAACAAGCTGATTTCAGGCTCGTTTCGGCATGCCTCTGCAAGGTAATTGAAATAAAGATAATTAAAAGGGCGGCAGGGGAAGCAACAGATAATAACCCCCAAACTAAGTAATTCTGCCACACACCGTTACAACACTCGCTCGCTTGAAAGGTGAATCCCTCTTTGTTCGACCTCTCTCACCTGTCTGGCTCTTGCCTGGTGTGATTTTCTTTTTTTTCCCTTTTCTCCCACCACCCTCCGACTGTAAGAGACGCTGCGAATCAACCACCTCTACCCGTTTGAACTACCCTACTAGAGTAGGGACAGGGCAACCACCCACCTCAGCGCTTGTGGTAGTGTAGCAGTTACTTAAGTGATCTGTCCCCGCTGCCCTCCCCATCTACTCTTACACCCCCCCCTCCCTACTTCTCTACTTCCCTCCCTTTTCTTCCTCCCCCCCTCTTACTTCCTCACTCCACCTTGTATCTATCGTCCAAAGCGTGCTTACGGTTTCTTTTTTGTGTCTAACGTTTTCCTGCATTTTCATCATCATAGTCATCATCATAGCATTTTCCTTTTTTTTTTCTTCCCTTTTTTTTTTTCCATTTCGAATTTCATTTTTAACGGAACAATTCTCCCTCTTACCCACCAACAATACGACATCGTCACCAACTCTTGAGCGAAAAGAAGCAGATCCGATTTTCTAGAAGCGAAAGAGAGCAACTGAACGTTAAGCAAGCCAAAGAATCTCCTTGGAAAATCGCACAGCTTTCTATACATCTGGGTCGATATACAAAAATACTTGGCTTATCCGCGTATTACTACAATAGGCGCGGCAAAGCAGTCAGCCAGCATCGGTATAAGCGATACTACATACACACATAAATACAGCAAGGGACGGTTGTTGGGAGCATTTTTGTAAAACAATTGACGGATACGCAGCAGTAGCTATGGTGAGAATTTCATCAATCGAATTGGGATGGCTGGGCGGAGTTTTTTTTTTTGGGTTTGCCTCGGTGGCTAACAGTTCCTGCTCTTTTTTTTTGCGTAAATATTGTAGTCCGTCGCTTCTCAACCGTCACAGTACTTCCAACACACAATGCTCGCTTCTCGCCTGTCGAGCTCAATGAGGCCGATAAGCACAGCAACATCGATCGACTCATCGGTAGACTTCGAGGATAATAGCCACAGGAGGAGGCCGATGAATGGATGGGGTGGAAGGATGATAGAGGAGGTGGTAATGGAGGCGCCGGAGGATGGACTGGAGGACCTGGACCACTCGGATGCCGAGAGCATCGGGTCCTTGAGTTCGCGGGCTCAGAGGATGAACGAGATGCTTAGCGATAGCGACTCGTCCATTGAAGGCCGGGCGAGCACGGATGGAGAGCGAACGTTCACCTCGTTGTCGTCCTACGACGAGCCGAGAACGCCAAAATCGCCTGCACCGGAATACTCTGCCCATGGATTTCCCATGATCGAGTCCTCGGATGAGAAGAACCCGGAGTTGTTCCGGAGGTACTCTGTAGAGCCTTCTCCCACTTACCAGAGGGATAGTATATCAACCATCGGACCCAAGGGTCCCCATCTATTCCGTTCGTACTCGGCCTCTCACGTTACTTCAATTGCCCACATCACAATCCCTCACTCGGGTATTGTAATGCCGCCAACCCCATCCGCATCTGCATCTCCTTCTTCGCCTCCTGCAGCTGTCTCCCCATCGCACTTTCCAGCTCCCCCGCAATCACCTCACTATGCCGAGGCGCCACAGGTTCGCCCGATGAGCGAACTATCAGCTGTTGTCAGTGACTATGAGATCGATGAGGTCAAGAGCTGGAGTCCCAAACAAGTTTGCGCTTGGATGCTTGCTTTGGGCTTTGAGAGAGAACTCGTAGAGAAGTTCGAAAGGAACGACATCTCCGGCGCTATTCTCGTGGATTTGAAATGGGAGGATTTGAAAGAGGTATGATATTCACAAATTTTCACTTGGCTAGACTGAGGAAGGGAGGAGAAGTGATTCACTTGGCTAACTTTGATTTTTTAACAGTTGGATATCCACTCCTTCGGTAAGCGTATCGAGCTCTGGTCTGAGATCCACCATCTCCGAGCTCGCACCGCCACTTCCCCACCGATGGCTCAAGAGCCCTTCGTCCGCACCTCATCCCGCGTATCCCGAAACTCCTCTACCCGCTCCAAGACATCTCGATCACCGAAGTTCGCCCGTGGTTCACAAATGGTCGTTCGAGAAGTTGGTCACATGAGGTCCAGTAGCGGAGCCAAAGCCCTCCCAGACCTCCCAACTCTCCTTCCACGATCTGACCGCCGGAAAGAGAAGGTGATCTCTGAGCGCGAGGAGTCCTCCGATGAGGAGCACGCATCAAGGCCAATTAGGCAGATGCGCAAACGCGGCAGGAAGACCAATGTGCGTGTGCCGAGGAAGCAGCAGTTCTCTGTCGAATCGATTGATTCGGAGACAGCGTCTTCGGAACCTGCATTTGAGCAGTATGGGCATTCTTTGAGGTACATGCCCTCTATCGATGATATTGAAGGTCACGTGGTCATTCGTGCGCGTAGGGCAAAGTCCCCCGCTGCTCGCCGTAGGAGAAAGAGTGTTGTTGAGGTTCTGCCGAATGAGATCTCGCGTAAACCTTCCACAAAGCACAAGTGCAAGAAGCACGACGGGAAGTGCGAGCACAAGCACCATAAGAAGCCTCATAGGTGTAGTAAGGGTGACAGGTGCCGCAAGCATGGCGGTAATGGTAGTGGATCAAAATCCTCCGGGTCGAAGAGGGTTCCGTCCCTCGAACACGGGACAATCCTCATCGCCACGACCCCAAGCATTGCGGATGCTAACCCTCCAAGAATTTCTGCACTCGACTCCGGCTCCGAGAGACCGACGAGACCGGGAAGTCTGGCCACCATCAGCGTCCTCGCATCGAGCGACGTTTTGGGCCCCACTCACGGCCCTGAAGTCAAGCTTCGCGAGAACACACTTAAGGATGTAGCACGAATGGATCCATTGGAGAATGTCAAGCAGTTCCTAACACTCCAGCACCTCCAACACCTCGAAGAGCGCAGGGAGTCCCCACCCCCGGTCCCGACCAAGTCGGCAGAGCACCTCGCTCGTGCAAGGGGGACATACATGCCGCCTACACCCTCCGCTACACCTAGCCCACCACTTCTCCCTCGCAGCGACTCTCTTCTGCCATCCACCTCCTCTCACTCGGCAAAGTCGGTACTGGTACCCCTCGCACCAGCAATCCAACTCCCCCCAACACCCACCCCCTCCCCGCCAATGCGCTCGCAGACTCCCTCCCTGGGCCTCCGCATCCAGGGCATGGAGCGACCGGCACCCCCCTCAATCAACAATGCCACATCCCCAATCTCCCGAATGCGCTCACCATCCAACCTCCTCCGCACAACAACTCCGTTCTCAGAGGCAGACGTACCCTACCCCTCCGCAACCCCCGTACCACGAAACTTGTCCAACTCTGCGCCCCCGGACATGCGCTTCCGCCGCTTCCCAACCCCCGACTTTTCCCAGCAGCACAGCAATCCCCCGCTCCCTACAACTCCCTTGCCACTTCCTTCCCGCCGCGGCACCTCAGCCTCCGCGTCCCATTTCCGCCCACAGCCACTTCACATGACAGTCGTCGACGAAAATGCCGAGTGGGAACCCATAGACGAGGACGAAGAAGTCAAGATGGCGCCCTCACCCAACCCCTCAAAAATGCACAGCGGGTGGATGAAGAAGCGACGAACAAACTGGTTCCGTCACGAGTGGGCCGACTACCACTTTGTCCTGAAGGGCACACGCCTCGGATACGCCAAGAACACAGAGAAGGAGGACGGATTCATCGAGATGGACAATTACTCCGTTTCCTGCTCGAATAGTGCTTCACATAAGCTCTCCGCCGCGTTCAAGGGGGCGAGACTGTTCGGAAGGAAGACTTGTGGTGTGGGTGAAGGTACTGGTGCATACTTTTTCCAGTTGGTACCGGCCGCGCCCGAGGGTGGGAGGAATGCGGTTGGGAAGGTGCATTATTTTGCAGTCGGAAGCAGGGAGGAGAGGATTGATTGGATGAGAGAGCTTATGCTTGCCAAGGCTATCAAGCAGAAGAAGGAGGGGTTTGAGGTTGAGGTTAATGGGGAGAGGGTTTAGACGTCTCTACTCTTTTCTCGTTCTCGGGGTGTTTTTTTTTTTTTAAACTTGACATTTACTTTGTTTTCTTGTTTGGTTATCTGGTTGTTTCTGTTTTTTATTCTCTTTTCTTTTCTCATGTCCCCTGGTCCCCGGTCCTTGGTTTAGTTAGCTGTATTGATGGTTTGGTGGCTATTCCCAGTCAGTCTCGAATTCCGCATTGACTCCAGCCAACCTTCCCTCGACCTGTATTTTTCTCCCCACCTACAAACTTTCCTTCCTTCCTTTCCTATATCTTACAAATAAGGGCATCATATCGGGGTTAGGTTCTTTATCGGTCTTGTCTTATTTCCTTCCTGTTTATTCCTCCAGTCTACTGGAAAGGCTTACGGTCCATCGATTGATTCTTGAGACGTAGCCTTTCCTTTTCTTATATTTGCTTCTTCCCTTCGTTATCTACTATTTTATCTATTTACTTTTTTTATTCTATCACGTCAGTCAATCCACAAATCTGACCTATCCGTACTCCTTCGTTTTTTTTTTTTCCTTTATTTTTTTTCCATTATTCAATTTGTAACGTTTCAGATGGGGGAGGACGAAAATGGTGTCTTGTGGTGGTTGGGTGTTTTTTTTTCTTGTTTGTTTGTCAGATTGTGTTCAGCCGGGATCGCTGGAAAGAGGATGTAGCTAGCTAGAAAAGAATGTGTGTTATCAATGTGTGTACGTTGGTTTTTGTCGGGGGGGGTTGAGAAAAATAAAATAAAATTGAAATTGCTCATGTCGAGTTTTGTTATATCGTTCCTGCAGACGTGCCCGGTGAATGGATAACTCGCGAATTTTGAAGAATTTAGAAATTCGCGCCTATGCCGGGCGAGTTATTTTCTCTTACAGCTACTCAATGTTTCGTACAGGAAACGGGGATAATTTGCTGGTTAACTACCCCTGTCTTATACGAAAACACCTTGCCTGGCACTTGTATGATAATAATAATACTCCGGGGGTTGTTCCCCGTTAACTTGTAGTTGCCGGCGGTTATTCACGCTCACTCGGCTTCTCCATTTTATTCTATGATACTGCAACTAGCACGGGGACTCACAGTGGGGATTACCACTTCGATTCTCACTGAGGCTGTGATGCTGGGCTGGGACAGACAGAGCATTGGGTTGGCGATGGGTGGAATACTTGTAACGAATTAGTCGCTCGCCGGGTTCTCGGGTGTGGCTGGGAGGGAGGGAGGGATTGATGGATTGATAAATTGGAATGGAATGAAAGCGCCTAAATCCTTGGCTGTGATGCCTTATGCGCTTGAGGGTGGTGGGTACACCGGTATGGATTAATTAACGGGATGTATGGCTTAGGTGGCGTATGAAAATAGTGCATAGAATAGTACTGCGCGGTAGTATCATAGTCTAGTCAGGAGCCCTAAATAATTACTGCATTTCCAGATTGTAGAAGAAAGAAAATAAGAGATAAATTACTATAGCTAAATGTAAAAATACAATGCCTCCCTCCCCCTCCCTATCATACTAGAAACAGAATTAATGAACGAACGAATGAGTAGAGTAAGTCAAAACCCCACTACCACACCATCCCAACCGCAGCTACCACGAGACCAACCCCCCACCAAGACCCCTTAACGCTCACCCTCCCCCCAAGGCCGGGCATCATTCCCTCGCCGGGTAATCCCACGCTTCCATCAAAAAGCTGTTCCAAATGTTCCTTAAACTCCACAAGCGGGACAGGGTTCCCCTGCGGATCATGGCCAGAGCCGACAGTAGCCCGGGCGCTCGCCTGAATACCGCCTCTCGTTCCCAGCGGTGTGACAATGGTCGCGGGCGTCATAGTTTGTGAATGCGTCGCCGTCGTGAGGGTAGAGGGTGGTCTTATACTTGATGACGTACCCGATTTTCCCTCAAGGGAGGAAGGAGGGGAAGGAGAAGAGGGGAGGGAAGGAGAGGGGCTTGTTCGGAAGGTCCTTTCAGTAGGTGGGGTATTGACGAGCACTTGGCTCAAAGACGGTGTAGTCTCGGGTGAGGTTACTGATGCGGCTGGCGTTTGCGCTATTGAAGGGGTAGCCGCGATCGTGGTGAAAATTGAAGGCAGTGCTGAGTGTTTGCTGGGACTTGTGGCTGGTGGTATGGGAGTAGTGTGTGCGGTGGCTACTGATGTCGGGTTTGTGACACCAGTGGTGGGCGTTGTATGCGAGAGTGTGGGGACTATATGTGAGGGTGGAGGAGTAGTGGCGCTTGTAATCGGTGTCGTGACCGGCTCTCCAATGGTTGCTGTGTTGGAGGTAGCTGTCCCTGGAGTAGTTACACCTGTAGTTGGAACACTGGTCGTGGGGGCACTTTCCGGAGGATTTGTCGTCACTGCGTCTGAATGAACATTAGTTGCAGTTGCGCTTCCGGTGGTTCCCGAGCTTTCAGAAGGCGTAGCCCCGGTGCCAATGGGAGAAGTGGCGGTGGTTGTCCCCCTAGTAACTGTTCCCCCAGCAGGAGTTGTCCCAGTAGTGGCTGTTTCCCCGGTAGTGGTTGTTCCCCCGACAATGGCTGTGGGAGTGCCACTGGGTATAGAGGTGGCTTCAGAGGTGCTATGAGTCAAAGTCGAAGTTGCTGAGGTGTTACCTGTTGCCCTAGGAGAGCTTGTTGTGATACTTGCTCCCCCGGAAGTGGTTGTGGGAGTATTGCTGGGCACAAAGGTGGCTTTAGAGGTGCTATGGGCCAAATTCGACGTTGATGTGCTTCCTGTTGCCCCGGAAGAGCTGGCGATGATACTTGCTCCCCCGGCAGCGGTTGTGGGAGTATTGCTGGGTACAAAGGTGGCTTCAGAGGTGCTTTGGGCCAAAGCCGACGTTGATGTGCTGCCTGTTGCCCCGGAAGAGCTGGTGGTGATACTTGCTCCCCCGGTAGTGGTTGTGGGAGTATCGCTGGGCACGAAGGTGGCTTCAGAGGTGCTATGGGCCAAGGCCGGCGTTGTTGATGTGCTTCCTGTTGCCCTGGAAGAGCTGGTGATGATACTTGATCCCCCGATAGTGGTTGTGGGAGTATTGCTGGGCACAAAGGTGGCTTCAGAGGTGCTATGGGCCGAGGTCGACGTTGGTGTGCTTCCTGTTGCCCTGGAAGAGCTGGTGATGATACTTGATCCCCCGATAGTGGTTGTGGGAGTATTGCTGGGCACAAAGGTGGCATCAGAGGTGCTATGGGCCAAATTCGACGTTGATGTGCTTCCTGTTGCCCCGGAAGAGCTGGGGATGATGCTTGATCCTCCGATAGTGGTTGTGGGAGTATTGCTGGGCACAAAGGTGGCTTCAGAGGTGCCATGAGCCAAAGTCGACGTTGATGTGCTGCCTGTTGCCCCGGAAGAGCTGGTGGTGATACTTGCTCCCCCGGTAGTGGTTGTGGGAGTATCGCTGGGCACGAAGGTGGCTTCAGAGGTGCTATGGGCCAAAGTCGACGTTGTTGGTGTGCTACCTGTTGCCCCGGAAGAGCTGGTGATGATACTTGATCCCCCGATAGTGGTTGTGGGAGTATTGCTGGGCACAAAGGTGGCATCAGAGGTGCTATGGGCCAAATTCGACGTTGATGTGCTTCCTGTTGCCCCGGAAGAGCTGGGGATGATGCTTGATCCTCCGATAGTGGTTGTGGGAGTATTGCTGGGCACAAAGGTGGCTTCAGAGGTGCCATGAGCCAAAGTCGACGTTGATGTGCTTCCTGTTGCCCCGGAAGAGCTGGTGATGATACTTGATCCCCCGGTAGTGGTTGTGGGAGTATCGCTGGGCACGAAGGTGGCTTCAGAGGTGCTATGGGCCAAAGTCGACGTTGTTGGTGTGCTACCTGTTGCCCCGGAAGAGCTGGTGGTGATACTTGCTCCCCCGATAGTGGTTGTGGGAGTATTGCTGGGCGCAAAGGTGGCTTCAGAGGTGCTATGTGTCGAAGTCGGCATTGTTGGTGTGCTACCTGTTGCCCCGGAAGAGCTGGTGGTGATACTTGCTCCCCCGATAGTGGTTGTGGGAGTACCACTGGGTACAGAGATGGCTTCAGAGGTCCCATGGGACAAAGTCGACGTTGTTGATGTGCTGCCTGTTGCCCCGGGAGGGCTGGTGGCAACACTTGCTCCCCCAATAGTGGTTGTGGGAGTACCACTGGGCACAGTGGTGGCTTCAGAGGTGCTATGGGCCAAAGCCGATGTTGCTGATGTACTACCTGTTGCCCCGAGAAAGCTGGTGGCGACACTTGTTTCCCCAGTAGTGGTTGTGGGAGTATCACTGGGTACAGAGATGGCTCCAGAGGTGCTATGGGTCAAAGTCGACGTTCTTGATGTGCTGCCTGTTGCCCCCCCGATAGTGGTTGTGGGAGTACCGCTGGGTACAGAGATGGCTTCAGAGGTGCCATGGGTCAAAGTCGACGTTCTTGATGTGCTGCCTGTTTCCCCAGAAGAGCTGGTGGTGATACTTGCTCCCCCGATAGCGGTTGTGGGAGTATTGCTGGGCACAAAGGTGGCTTCAGAGGTGCTATGGGTCGGAGTCGACGTTGTTGATGTGCTACCTGTTGCCCCGGGAGAGCTGGTGGTGGTACTTGTTCCCCCGATAGTGGTACCACTGGGTACAGACGTGGTTTCAGAGGTGCTATGGGTCAAAGTCGACGTTGCTGATGTACTACCTGTTGCCCCGAGAGAGCTGGTGGCGGCACTTGTTTCCCCAGTAGTGGTTGCGGGAGTACCACTGGGTACAGAGATGGCCTCAGAGGTGTCATGGGTCAAAGTCGAAGTTGTTGATGTGCTGCCTGTTGCCCCCCCGGCAGCGGTTGCGGGAGTACCACTGGGTATAAAGATGACTTCAGAGGTGCTATGGGCCAAAGTCGACGTTATTGAGGTGTTACCTGTTGCCCCGGAAGAGCTAGTGGCGACACTTGTTCCCCCAGCAGTGGTTGTGGGAGTACCGCTGGGCACAGTGGTGACTTCAGAGGTGCTATGGGCCAAAGTCGACGTCGTTGATGTGCTACCTGTTACCCCGGAAGAGTTGGTGGTGAAGTTTATTCTCGCATTTGAGGGAGTAGTGCTTGTCTCTCTAGAGGTTACGGCATTCGAGGTCACTCCCGGGATCATCGCTTGACTGCTTGGTACAATATTGGTGATGCCATCTGAAGCCTTTGGGGCTTCGGGTGCGGTTGAAGGTAACTCCCGAACCTCGGACGTAGAGCTAGTGCTGATCTTGGTGATTGACGAGGACCTAAGGGAGGATGTTGACTGCACTGGGTGGTTTGTCGGTGGAGATGGTAGAGGGGTTTCCGGGCTTATGGAAATTTTGGGGTTGTTTGTTACGAGCACTTGAGATGTTGTCGGGGGTGTATTGAGTGTGGTTCCTTTACTGGTGGCGTTAGGCGTTTCGGAACCATCAATTATGACCTTGGATGTAGTATCGGTAGTCGCTGTATTTGGGGATGGGGATGGAAATGGAGACGGAGATACTGATCCTTTAGGCTTATCTGTTGGGATCCCGGCGGTGGTACTACTTGGAGATGGGGGCTGAGATGGGGATCCTGATCCCTCGGGCCTATTAGCAGTAGTTATAGAAGAGCTGGGTCCCTGGGAAGTATTCTCTAGTACAGGAGAAGTAGTAGTTCCTGAAGGAGTCGGCTCCAGGAGAATGGAGGTAGTCAACTGGAGGGATGTATCTGTTCCCTGAAAGGTTGTTGTCGGAACACCAACTAGTGTGCTCAATGATGAATCGGGGTGCGAACCTCCTTTTGAAGTTGGTTCAGGAGCAGAACTAGTCTCGGAAGGAGTGCCCACAGTCTCCGACGTGATTCTCGGAGAAGGGGTCACTGGGGTTGTGGGCTTGCTGGTAGAAACTCTAGGAGCTTCCGACTCCGCTGAGGTTATCCCAGGGGCTGTTGTGGTTCCAGATGTAGCGGTAGGTGTTGGAACAAGAGTTGCGGGGGTTTCTGGTTCGCTGGTGGGAGAAATTGAAAATCCCGACGACGTAGAGATCGCACTCAAAGCATCGGCATTGGTAGTCTCATCTGGTAGCCACTTTCCTTCTCGCGAACTAGTAGTGCTCTCCTCTGGAGCGCTCACCTCAGTTGTTGCCGCTGTTAACTCTGACGTCCTCAAAGTCCCGAGTGTCTCGTTTTGAATGGGCAACGGGTTGGACTTTGAAACCAACGCAGTCGGGCCCGAGTCGGGTGGGATTTGCGATTCCTTAGTTGGTACACGAGTCTTTCAACGTTAGCCTATATTTCGGTTATATTGGTTTTGATTGGTACGTACATGTGTAGTCGAGGGTGTCACTTGAGCAGCGGTTTCTGGAATCTTGATGGTATCTGTGCCCGTCTCTGAGACTTCAGGTTGGGAGATGCTAGACGCAGTGGTAGTGCTCCCGGATTTTTTCGGCACGGACTCAGTGAGACGAGTGACAGTTGGTGACTGAGAGCCTTCTGAGTTCTCCGCGGGAACTTTTCCAGAAGATGCCTCTAATTTGCTAGTAGGCTGTGCGATAGTATTACTACTGGAAGTCTTGGCAGCAAAAGAAGCAGGGGTTTCGCTATTTAATGAAGTATTGCTAACCGAGGTTGGGGATGTGGATGCCGTGGGCCTATTGTTCGGGGTATCTGATTTTGTGGTAGAAGAAGCGGAAACATCACCAGCTCTTGGGCCCGTAAAATTCTCATCGGTGGGTGACGGCGATGGAGCACTGGTATCCTCGGAAGTTGGTAGTGCCGAAGCGGATACATTTGTGGTCTTTGATGACGAAACCGGTGCTGTGGTAGTAGCAGAAGGAGGGCTTGAACCCCCCGTTGAGGCAGGTGGCCTAGGTCCCCCTACCGAGCCTGCAGAAGTGCTAGATGCCTCGGGTGAGGGAGACCCTCGAGAAGTGGTAGAAGGGCTAGAAGTAACAACACTCGAGCTAGCCGCCGACGTCGGAGTCGCGGTCTTAGAGGTTTCTGAACCTGTGGACACGGATGGAGATGGTGAAGTTGATGCAAACGATGTTCCACCCGAACTCGTAGCTGTTGGTGACAGACGATTACCCCCGCTTGCAGCAGGGCCGCTCGCATTATCCACAGAAATTGACGAGGAGCTTAACCCGTTTGTCGTACTCTTGGATGCCACTGTGCTGAAGACAGCACCAGAAGTTGGGATCGTTGGGTTTGTGGGTAGAGGCGTGGTGTTGGTGGGTGGAGTAGTAGAAGTAGGAACCTTGCTGGCTGAGGAAGACACGGAAAAGTCCTTGGTGACCCCGAGAAAAGTAGGATCCTTAGAAGGTATCGTAGTCGCCTGAGATGTGACCTGCGGTGTAGAGGTACTTGTCCCAGATGCGGTAGTAGACTGGGTCGCGCTATTTTCACTCGGCTTGGATATGACCAATGTGTTAACCTTGGTAGACGCTGAAATACTTGTAGTTGGTGTATTGGAAGTTGAGGTAGGCTTGGCATCAGAAGTGGGAATCGTGCTAGACTTGGAAGAATCCACGTGATTGGTGGCTCCGGGAGAGGGGGTAGCAGGAGTAACGGGCTTGACATCGGAAGTCCCAACCGAACCTGTGGACCCCTCAGCCTTCGGTAATGGCGAGGAGGGAGCAGTTGTCGAGGTCTCCTGCTGAGTTGTCTGCTTCACCGGCCCTTCGGAAGTTGATAAACCAGCCAGGACAGAGGTAATTGAGGTTGGCTTCACTGTGGACGGAGTAGGGGTTACCAGTGTGGGCGAACCAATCTCCATAGTTTTCCTCACTGGCTCCTGAGAGGTAGAAGTAGCTGTCGACTTAGTTGTTGCCTCTCCATCAATTTTGCTTTGCTCATTAACCACTGTGGATCTCACCACTGGTATAGAGGGCGAAAATATTTGTGAGGTTTCGGGGTTTTGCAATATACTTGTCGATACCTTTTCACCCCCCTGTATGGCCTCAGACTCTGGCTTCACGCTCGTTGAGGTTGTTTTCCGGACCTGGGTGGTCTCCGGTCTTTCTATCGCACTTCCGGTTTTCGTTTCCTGGATCATCGTGGCTTCTGGCTTTTGTATCTGTGTTGGCTTTGGTGTCTCCACGGCGGGAGGGGTAGTTTTTGATGTAGTGGGAGTTTCTATTCCTCCTTTGAAGGAAGTCTCAATTGGAAGTTTTTCCACGGGGGTGGTTTGTGATGTAGTGGGGGAATCGGGCAACTTTTTAGTAGAAGTGTCCACGGGAGCCTTTTCCATAGATGTTGTTTTCTCAATCCCTTTCGTAGACGTCTCCTTAACCGGCGTGCCTTTAGCCTCTGAGACGAACACACCCTCCGAGGTGGCCCTTCCAGCTAGTGGTTTTATAAGATCCCCTCGATTCAACCACGCATTCCCACCATATGTCGGGGCTCCACTGATCAAATAGGGGGAGAGAATGCTAAGAATAAAAGTATATGTTAAAACATCGGTAAGCGATAGACGATAATGGACTTGCATTCTGTTCTACAGAACACCCAACTGCCCAGAGTTTAGAACCATGAGTAAAAATTTGAGACTAGGAAAAGAATATCGAGGAGGATGGACACCTCTTTCGAGCAAATGAACGGCGCTCAAATATCGAGGGTATATCTATACCATATTTCCAACGTGAAAATGACTGAGCGAGCGAATATTCTCGAGTCTGGCTCGGAGACTGTGATACTATCGTGAGCTTCCCTCAAACCCACAAAGCGAACGAACGAAAAAGCTGAAAACCAGAGAACAGAAAAAAGAAGGTGGGCTTACAAATGAACTTTAAAAACAAAAGTCAGGGGATAAGGGGGCCATATGGGGGAAAGGGAAAAATTAAAAAGTTAAATGAATGATAGTCTAGAATGATGAAATGGACTTACATGTAATGCTTAGGAAATTGGAACCCGTCCAAGCGCAAACGAGTGGAACGACTGGTGTAGGATCGAACCTCCCCAGAGCAGATACGAGGCTCCAGTCCCGGGGGCAGGTAGATGATAAGTAAGTTCACTCTCACTCATTTGTTGTAGCGCCTTGGTAGTGTGAATGCATGATGTTGGAAGAACCAGGAGGGCAGCAAACGATAGACGCTCCCAACCAAGTGGTCACTATCGGGGTGCCGGTAGCTGCGGAGCTCAGATACTGGTATTCGAATATGGAATTCTTCCCAGTTGAGCATTGCGGTCGCGAAGGAGAAAAAAATAAATCTCCACAAATTCTGTAGGAACAGATGATTCTTCATACGCTCGTCTACTGCGCGCAGTCCGCACCAGAGCGTCTGGATGAATTGAATTCAAAGATAGAAATCTCACCGCATCGCAATCCAATACTTTGGGATAGTCTCGGTAAGTTACGAGATGAATGAGGCTGAGAATCTTCACCCTTGACGTTTCATCATCAAAAGTAAGAAAAAGGTCCCCTGTACGAGTAGTCCTTGAGGTTTGCTCTACCGGGCTCGAGTAGAAGGTTGAGGGCGATGCCAGGTAAGTCAGGGAAGTTCACCCTTGAAGGCGTCGAGCAAGGCCTCTTTCGGATGAATCTATTCCTGGAACTACTTTGTTGGGTGAGTTGCGCTCTCTCGAGTATCAGTTGTGGAAGCCCGTGAGAGGTACCCGAGACAATGCGAGGCATGTCTTCTTTGGAAGTGTGCATACTGCTGCATCACCTATCCTATTCCACTGTACTTGAGTAGTGTTTCAAAAAATCTATTGTAAGAGCTTGGCGACAAAAGAAACCAACCCCCACCCGGGGCTTCCGCACAAAATAAAACTACAACTACATCTGCTCAGCCAACCAGCATAAAGGCGCACAGCAAATTTTTCCATTCAAATAGTAAAAAATGATCAGATGGGAGAGAGCCACGGAGAATCTAACATATAAAATTGCCGATTTTTACTCATGTGTAAATCCCATGCGTGTTGTTCAACTCGGTGGTGTTTTTTGGGCCTTTCCTTCAGAACTCTGGGGCGCAGAATCTTTAGATTAGCATGAATTCTGGCCTTCGGTAATGTGAGCCTCCATGCCGAATTGTGCTACCTAAAAAACTCCCAGATTACTCTGAGGTTATGGTGGCCTCGAGGCGCCCGTTAAGAATGGGCATTTTGTCTGGAAAACCGGGGAAGGGGGGGTCGGTTTCCATTGCCGCCAAGCCCGTACGCCGCCCGCAGATCAGCATTCCGCCCTTCTTTTCATTTTACAAGTATCATACTCGAGCACGAGTAGGCGGGTGTGTTACCAAGTGTTTGGTTGGTAGCTGTACTGTACCGGTGCCGGTGAGGTGCTCCTGGCTGGAATGACAACCCCGACACCCCCAAACACGGGTAAGCCCGAGATATTAGCGGAGCAAGAGAGTCTGTCAAAATCCTGAGGCTATAGATTAGTTTGCAGTGTATTAGGATGTTGAACCCGGGTCAGCAAATAAGGATAATAAATTTTATTGATGGTATCAGGCCGTGTTTGCCACACCGTGATTTGAGCTGTTCGCTATCCCAAATCATGATTTGCTATTGCGATTTGAAAACCCATTTGAGATAGCCAACAGCTCAAATAATGGTGTGCCAGACACGCCTTAACTTAATAGTTGTTCAGGAACTTGTTTCTCAAACGGATAGTAACCACATTGGATATCGCTCTGACATTCTTTGTCATCTGCTCGATAACCACTAGTATCAGCAGACCCCAACTGCCCCGACGGGGAAAGTTGGGCCCGACACAAGGGGGAATTACCTGGGTTATCCCGACGAACCGACTGGATCTACAACAATACCTTACCTTCGTTTGCTCCCAAATTTCACAGCCTTTTGGTGTGCCCGTAGCGTTGCGATCAACAAGTCATCCGAGATATAGTAATGAGATGATATCAAGGCTAATGAGCAACTTGCATTCGTAATTTTTGACCCACCTGCAGAGATGGCATAAGTGGGCTAGGGCCCATCCCAGAAATTTTGCGATTAAGTTAATGTAGGGGAATGGATATGCGAACCAAAATAACAGGACCAAAAGCTCACAAGAGCATTGCGCCTGACTTACCCTTGTCTAGCACATGAGTATGTACGCCGTTTTGCAAATTCCCCGAAATTAAGATAGTCAATATATCACCATGTTCACAGCTATAACTCAAGGAACCATAAGAAAATTGGATTGTAAATAATTTGAAGAACGAAAGAAGCATAGCGGGGAAGAAACCCCGACTCTACCTCACCCTATCCCCCCCCTAACACCCTTCCAACCTCTTCCAATCCCATCCCCCCATCCTTGCACCAACACCCTCCCCACTCCGTCCACTTAGTGTTTGCCACGAGTCGGTTCGAGTCGAGGCAAGCCGTGGGTTCGAGCCGGTTTAGCTGGTAAGGGAATGGGTTCGAGCCTGCCATTATATGCTCGAGAGGAAAAGCCTGAGCTGGCTCGTGTTGTACCTTGGATGAGGAGAGAGCTGTTCGTTGTAATCTGACGATAGAGAGAAGAGAGAGACAGAAGAAAAGATAGCTTAGAAGGAAAAACACATATACCACAAAGCACACTTAGGGTTGCCCCGAGCCTAACTCGACCCACCACATTGACATGACCAAAGTGTGAGTAGCCGTACCTCCATATATATCTAACAGCTCGAACTTGGATCTGTTAGTGGGCGTAGTATTTACTTTCTTATTAAGGTTGAAGGTAGAGCTATACGGTAGGCCTAAGGGGGGGGGGATGACATTCAATGTAGGGATATAAAAAAGAGAAAAAGGAAACTGTACCTCTTCCTATGCGCATGGTGTAACAACCCCTTTTCATGAATGGGAAAGGTAAATCGATTGTGGGCTGTATTTTCATGGAAGATTTGATCGCCCTCAACTTGTAATTCCTCCTCCGCATCTAACCTAATTTCCCAACCCTCGATTTCGTATGACCCCAGCCAAGTTTTCAGTACTGAGGTTGGACCCGCTGTAGGTCCTGTTTCCTTCCATCTTCCCCTTGTGATATTTGAGAAGAAAAATTGAGAAAAAAAGACCTCACAAATGATCCGGCTTAGCTCAGCTCGGGGGGTGAGTACGCTCGATGGGCTCTAGTCCAAAACTCGAGTCGAGCCTTGGAGCTTCTCAGATCGTGGTAAACACTACCTCCACTCCACCGATTTTCCCCGCTGACGTCTCAGGCCCGCGTTCGACCGGGCTTTTCGCGCCGTTTTCTCCTTTTTGATGTTGACCCGACAGGTCTTACAATTGGTTCTCCTAGACTTTTTCTTCCATGGCTAACTTCCCTCTCTTCGTTCGTCACGGCGTAGCAGCCTATCGTCGGTGATTGTTATGGTAACCGGGTGAACGGTCGCAGGGACAGTCGCAACAGGTATGGCTTGTCTGCTTAAGCTTGCTGAACCCACATTAAGTCCAATTTAACAACCTTGGTACTAAAAAACACCAAATTTGACTTGGACAAACATAAGATTTGGGATATTATTGTGACAAAAAGGAGGTGAATTTGAGGCGGGGGAGTTTTGCAATTATTGCGTCCAAAGCTAGAGATCGGCAGCCCACTGCTGGAGCTCTTGCATACCGAATATCATATCACCTTCCCCAGCGCGCGGTAGGCGGAGTATGATATTCTCAAACTCCAGTTGCAGGGGGGCACAGGTAACGATATCATCGATGATGCCATGTCTCGATGGGCGTGCCGTCTATGAGGGCATCGGGATGTGCACGTGTTGCTAGGGTGTTTGTCACGGTCACTGCTTCCCATTTTTCGAAATGTATACTCTTCCTGGCTTAGACACAAGAATAAGTATATAACGAATTTCACTTCCCCCTCCGATTTCACAAACCACCACTGAGAATCAGCAACAAGGTGCCTCAGGGAGTGGGGAGCCCCACACTCGATGATGAGGGCGGCCCGGAGCACTCGTGGGGGTGAAGCTCTCACGGGCCCAAGGGGGTATCTCCTTCTTTTCGTTCATCCGGAGCGGTCATGGTTGTACTGTACGGCCCACATAGACAAACTCATATTCCAACCCCACCTCGTATGCCTTCAATAGGACTTCCGTGACAATCAACTTAGTGGCTATTTCCTATGTCCCGCTAAGCATGATTTAACCATGAGTGCCTGATCGTGGTTTGAGCACATGAACCGGAGTCCCTTGCTTGCGTGATGCGGATCCGATCGATTCTAGCAAGCTGTTTTTGCGTAATACGGTAGGGTAGGACACCAAGCCTCACACTGACCAGCGTTTCCCGACAGCACTTCGTCGGCCCGCGCTTCGATAGCGTTGGCGCAGGCGACAGGGCCGCTATATGGCCTGTGTGCTACTCCCTGAAGTCCTTCTGCGAGGAAATACTGTGTATGAACCGGTACAGGCGGTAGCGGGGTATATGAGGCAGACGGAGTGGTGTAGGCCCCGACACAGAGGGGTGGGGGGTCTGGTTCCATTTTAGATAGCAGTGGGTAGAAGTCCAAGTACGCGGGATGAGGCGTAGCCCATGCAAGATTGGGTTACGTGGAGACAGTGTTGTCGGTGCAGGATAGAAATCGGATTGTTGTTAGCGCACGATTCGTAAGTTTTGTTAGGTAAAGTTCGCCGCGCAGAGTGGTGAAGGATGGCTGTGACACTTTGGACGGTCAAGAATTGAGGTGGTAAGGTACTGTACTCGAGTATGGACGAACAATCGGAAACCTTCTGGTGGCGAAGTAGGGAACAGGGGGGTGATCGATGTGTTAAGGGTGAAAGTCATCAGGTTGCGAGACATCTTAAATCAAGATTGTAACAAATAAGTTACTGGCAGATGAGTGAAAAAAGTATGATACGAGGAATAGAAAACACTCCCAATTTCCCTACAGCATACGTCGGATACTTTCACATACTATTGAAAGTTATTTCTTATATTTTGCCCTTGATTAATGGATATTCTTACTTAAAGGTTAAGAAATTATAAGTAGTATGATATGATATCCCCTGACCCAGATGCTCCCATCAAGAAACCCCAACCCAGCAAGTAATCCCTAATGTGACCACTACAAATATGCTGTATTTCAATTTCCAGCTATCCAGATATTCTACATACTTAATATCAAATTAATATCATTTTTAGGTTATAAAAATACAAAATATTATATTATGAAGTTCATTTTTACTGATCACATTTTGGTTAATCTTTAAATATAATACTTGTAGCCTGTAAATTGGATCCAATCATAAAATTTTACAATAATTTATAAAGATAATCTTTACAACTTATATATTACTATATTATATATATTTTAACCGAATCTATTTATTTAATTATTTGTGGACATTAGGTTCGTTAATGTTTACTTGGTTGAATTGGTTGGGGGTACAAAGACTTTCCACACACGACTATGCACTTTTGTAAATCCAGTATCACAATACTATACTTAATCTTATCAAACCCGTAAGGTGCATTGAGATTTCCAGAAAGATTCCCTATCGAACTATATGCTAACCAATTCCAGCTCTAATCAAAATATCCGTAGAAGTGCTTCAACAATATATAGTCACGGTTTTGCTAGTTTGACTTTTTTCACCACATTTTTGCTAGCTTCTTACAGGTGGGACCATACTGGTATTACTTATACTATACTATATAGCTACCAGAACGCTAATTCGTTATACAAGAGGATTTCGTCACTATATCTGGGGTTGATATACTACCCACCCACCCAACCGAAATATGCTGGACCGCCCATGGGGAGTGCTGTTAGGGGACATACGGTTATAGGGAATGTGAGCTTGTGGTGTGCAGTAATCAGACACCATGGTGAATTTCTGGTTTCGCATATGATACTTTGGGTGTCCGTCTTGTTTCATTGACATCCGATGCCATTGGGGATAAAGGTATCGGGTGTCTGACCCAATTCGTAGTCCGGTTCCACGATACTCCACTTGACATAGTGTATGGGCATGTTCGGGATGACTACGGAGTGTCCAGGGTCACTGTAAATGGCTTGTTCCTTTCTCAGTTTTTCCATCAAGCTCCTGTTACTGCTGGAAGAGTCTCGTTCAACTGACTCGGTCCAAGGAGTTTCTTTCGGTCCTCCGGGTTGCTAGTTGTTCAGGGAGATATATGCTTCCCCTATTCTACCCTAGCTAGCATCTCTAATGATCGTCTACCGGTAGTTTACCATCCTCCAGTGTTCACTTGCGCTTGGCCTACAGTGATTCCGCTCCCCCACGGCTTCATTTTTTATCTCTCTTTTTAGGTTTCTTCACAGCAGTAGGGTGGCTATAGAGACTCTGAAAACCCCAGGATCACAATACTTCAAGAAGCTGTGGTTAAGCCATACCTAAGTAATGCAGCTCTCCCAATAACACATGACACGAGTTCTTGAGCATGGGTATTACATCCAAATTATTGTGGTATGATAATTCACGCAAAAGAATCAGTATAGGGTATCATATCTTGGAGATTAGAAGGGCGGAAGAGGGTCCAGGGCCGCCCCGCATTGGAGAGTGCGTATGATGAGATTGCACGCGCACTGCACCATTCCCGGATTTTAACACTCCACGACAGTTCCGGCTGCTTCTGGGTGAATATACGGTTTTTCTTCCCCACATCAACGATCACTCAAAACGGGATACCATAACGCGTAATTTATCGAAAACTATCGAGACAGAAAGGACCCACTCGCCACCGTCGCCAATCCCGAGTGGAGCATCCGTAATTCCTTCTCACAATATCCGAGATGTACGCCCACAACCATGTTGCACTATGGGCCCGCCTTGTTAATCAATCGCGTTCCTTCGTTGCACCCTAATCGAACCAAGGCCCCATACGAGTGATTTCACATGACCGTCAAGCAATTACAAATCCATCGGTTCAAAGTCCGCTCAACACTCCTATACTGTTGCATCCTTACAGAATTCCGCTGGCCGGATGGACGAAGCCCGATATCCCACACTTTTTAGCACAGACACTCGATTTACTCGCAACGCGTCCTGCGAGGGCCATACAATCATAGCTGCATACCGACAGGTCAAAGCCCAACGCCCGGGACCTGCAGCCTCCAGGGGCAGCAACAACACAAGAGTGATCACTCGGGGGAAACATCCAAAAGATGTTGGGTTCACAATGCGACATCATGACATGGACAGCTTATGTATTTTCTTCAGACTAGTTACAAGATATTGGAAGAGAAAAAAAAGACAACACCTAGTTACCGAGCGCCGCCCACCAGGGGTCATTGGAATAAAACAAACCCAGAACCAACCAAAACGCCTCTCATACAAAGCCATAAAGAAACCAAAGACAAAGAATGCTAAAAATGACAAAAGAAACTAAATCATCCTCATTTCCACATCGCCTACCTTCACCACCAAGGGGTCCCACGGCCAACTTTCGTTGGCACAATCGTGATCGGAAGCGTTTTCACATGTGCAAGCCTCATAACCGAAGGTACCGCCGCGGAGGCGACCGCGGCCACGCGATATTGGGCTCGATGATGGGGAGGCGGTGGTTGAGGATGAGATGGATGTAGCTGTCGAGAGTGTGGGCGAAGAGTTTGGATGCGGTGATGGCGACAATTTTGAGAGTTTTGGGGACGGTAGTGGTGATTCGAGCTGTGGGGGTTGGGGTGCTGGTGGTAGCGAGGGTCGCGTGAAAGGAACAATTGTCTCCTCCGATGATGTCTGGGCGACCGGTCTTGGCCTCGACTCTGTCACAATTTCCAACGGCGGGCACTCCAAACACCCGTCCAAGCCTTGCTTTCCTTGTTCCCACTCCTGATAAGCTGCGTCCTCAGCTGCCATCGCCGTCTCACAGCCATCCTTGACACCCTCAACAATTCCTTCAAGCACACCGAGGAATTGTGTGACCACGCTACGCTCAATCTGTCGTACGCGCTCTTCGGCGGCTTGTAACTCTACTCGTAACCCTGAAACCGACGCACGGCGAAAATAGGCCTTTTGCGTTTTCACCAAGAGTTTGTCCCTCGCCAGCCTTGCCGCCGCAAGTTCCTGATGTGGCGATGTGAGGAGCGGAGTTAGGGATTGTAATTGCGAAGCGAGAATCGAATGAAGAGAGGAGAGGAATGGATCTGTTGGTAGTGGCGCCTCTGCAGTCCCTCCGGTTACAATTGCGGGAGAAGGAGGCGTCGGGGGTTGCCATGTCGGCGACAGTCTATTCTCTACTGGCAGAACGGCGGGTGCAGACCGAATTGATTCCCGAATCGATGGGCGGGTATACCAAGAATCAGGTACCCCATCATCTTCAGTCCCCTGTGACCTCCAACCAAAGGTCGGACTCCCCAACGCACTCGGTCTTCGCGGCACGGGAGGAGGTGGGCAGGAGGGAGGAGTACTGGGCGGATCTCTCGACGCCCATAATCGCTGGAAATGTCCTTTTGGCTTTACCTGAGCACTTGGTGTTCCGATCTCCTCATCGTTATCGTCACTATCATCATCATCATCATCATCCTCATCGCTAGAGCACGGTGAAAAGAAGCTCCGAAGATCCGAGCAAGCCGTCGAATTTGGAGTTGCTGATGTGAGGAAAGTAGCCGTCTGTGGCGATATCGGAATAGATAGTGTCGGCCGTCGGGTACCCGGGGATACGGGTGAAGTCATGGAAGAAGGCGTCAATGGCGATGAGGATATAGAAGTTGTAGCACTGCTGGTAGCATATGTAGTGATAGCGTGCTCGTTCTTGTGGAACGAAGCCTGGGATGCAGATCTTGAAGGCGGAGGAGAAAGTGGAAGCGACATCTTAATAGTTGTGTTCGAAGGTGAAGAAGAAGAAGAAAAAGGATTTAGCCCCTCCGCGAAACGGATCCAAAGTATACTTTGAAATATTAGATGAAATTCCAGCGTCGCAGCGTGGATATTATATTCGCCGTGCGAAAGGTTTCGTTGCCAAACTACCTGGCCGCAATGACGAAGGATGAGACCAAACGATCCCGCGGCCAAACCAAGCCCTGACGCTTTATCGTGCTGTAACCGCGGAAGCTAAATTCCGGGAATTCTTGAATACTTTCTGCCCCGATGCCCCAAGCAAGCGTCTCCTCGAACCAACCAAACCACCGGCGCGACAATTGAAACGCTACCCTTTCGTTCGTTCGTTCGTTCGATGCCAGCACGCAAGCGTCGTATAAGTTAAGTTAAAACGGGGATCAACGTTTCGTCCGATAGTTATGCGCCCGGCTGGTCTCCGTTGGTTGGTCGCTTGGTTGGTTGGTTCTCTTAAATGCCGTAGGGCGGGAAGGTGAGAAGGCAGGAAGCAAGGAATGCGCAGAGAAGGTTAACAAATAAATAAACAAATAAATGAAATAAGCCAGTACCCGTGGTAAAGTTTTGCCGTACCGTACCTTTGTGCCTTGTTATTCTATTCGTTGGGTGCTAGGGGGGGTGGAGGAAGCAGTTGTGATCCGTCGTAGTGTTACCGGTGGTGATCAAGGATTTGGTAGTATGATACGCAGATGGACAGGTAGGCTGGTAGGTATGATAAGAGGGAGGAGGGGGAGGGTAGGATTATGTACTGTACTCGAGTACCAGTACTCGTACTCTTGTTTAGCATCTACTATTCGCCTACAGTACTTACTCGCCCACTTGTACGATGTGTGTGTGTAGGCGTGGAGGCTTGAAGGCTTGAGGCAGAGATGCTGCTAGTGGTTTGTTCCTGCATGTGTTCGTTCGTCTATGTGCATTTATTTAGCACGCCTCGCTTGCGCAGTCGGGGTGGACATAAAATTAGAGTTTTCTTGGAATTTGTGATGTGATGTGAGTGTGTAGGGAAAATATGATAGGATTTATTTGGCAGCTTGAATTGTTGTTGCTACTGTCACATACATACTCGTACAGTACCATGCTTCCCCGACTTTTCATTCTTTGGAAGAGGGAAGGGAGGTGAGTCTAACCACTGCTGTAATCTTACCTACCAACCCGCTTTACAGCAGCTGATCTGTACGAGTACCGTACTAGTACTGAATTTTCCATAGTACGGTACTCGAGTACTATCCAGCTCCCTTGAATGATAAACTTACGTACAAGCAAGTGGGTGAACACTACAGACACAGATTCAAGCCATTGCTTCGCCTTACTGGATGATGCCTACCGTACAGCACAGCACTCTGTCTCTCCACCGTCTCACTTGGATCACCGCACGCAAGCACAAACGCAACATGATATGATAGGGGGGCTTCAAATAGCGGTGCGGCGCACAGTTGATCCACGGGCGCCGATCTGGATTACCCGAACCAGCTCGTGCAACTCATGACTAAGTCTAATTTTAACCGCCTTAGGTCGGAAGAGTTATCATGCCGCCTTTTCTTCGGGGGGCGATGGGGGGGATTTGAGGTGAATTTTTATTTTTGGGTGTGGTTGGTTTGCGCACTCATGTCTTTGACGAAGGCGAGAAGAGGGGGAGGGAGGGAGGGCTTGTCGCTGTGCGACATCCCGCCTGGTAGACTAGTGCGCTGTAGTGCGCTATTGTGCACTGGGATTCAGTGGAAGAAGTAAAAAAAGGGGGGAGAAGAGATGTGGTTAACGAGTTCAATATGGGAAAGGATGGAGATCTCGGTGGTGAAGATGGGGGATCGGGGATTTGTGAGTGGTGGTTGGAGTTAAAATAGACTTCCAACAGATTAACAGTCTTTCAGTAGGTTCACAAATTGGTTGTTTGTTGATAATGTCTGCCTCTGTTTGCACGAGTAGAGTGCAGTAGACTACCGTGCGATGCCGGTGCTGTAAGTTTTTACTTGTAGACTAGCTGGACTAACTTATTCCCCAGCCAACCACTATCATACTAGAGATCTCGAAAACCCGTGCACCACAGGACAGTGCAGCCAAAAACAACCAAAAAAGCAACTCTGAATACGAAACCCATCCCCTCTAAACTGTTGATATCTCGGGCTTAACTTACCAGCGTTTTGGGGGTATCCGGGTTATTAATCCCCCATTCCCCGGGCTTTCTCTCTACAATACCGGCACAGTATCTACTCGGCTCCCTCCCTATCAACATAAGTTAAGCTACGCTCGCTAACTCGAAACACGGGTGGGAACCATCACAAGTAGTTGTACTTGTAGAGTGCCGGTAGACCTGCCCGGCATAAGGAACCCTAACATAGGGATGGAAAATTATCTGTGCATACCAGTATCTGAGCGCCCGTGCTGGATTCACACTCAAATAGTCTGGTACCGTACCTCATGCCGGACACCGGTAGCCCAAGCGAGTCGCCTTCGAGTACTGCAAGCCTACCATTATTGCTATGCTCGAGGACAGTACGTGTATAGCCTTAGGTATTAGTTGCCCCTTCGATTTAATCCACTACCACGCCACCTATCGCATAGACATACACGAGGAAAGACAGGCAGAAACGAAAATTCACAGGCTCATTCAGTCAGACAGTCAGGCGCGCCACGGTGCGGGCTCGCCCGTGCATTGTTTAATTAACACCCGGCACATGACCAAGGGTAGGGGTAGGATTGCGGAGCCGTGTAAAGTTATGAAGATGTATTGGTTGATGGTCACGTTCCAGAGTTGCAATATTGTAAACTGTGGTTCCGGAGGAGGCTGAGAGGGGGATTTGGACTTTGTGCCGTACTGTGGTACAGAGATGGAGGAGGTGAAGTACGGTACTGTACTGTACTCGAGTAAAGTGGAGAGATGAGTTGCGATTATGTTCTGGTATCATACAAGTATGAATTTTTAGTGTTGTTTAAGGTAACGCGCGACTATTCGGTAATATTGGGTAATATTGGGGGGAGGGGCGAGGGTGGAGTCGCTTTGGTGCTGCGGTTCTCATCCTCCTAGCTCCCTGCGAACGAGAGGATAAGGATGGGAAGAGGCTCAACTTGCTCATATGCACAGTAATACTCGAGTACAAACCGTATCCCCAATCCACAGATCGCCTGCGCAACAAATATACCGGTACTGTACTAGTACCGGTATTGTATTACTCGAGTACCTGTACGAGTACTCGTACAATTACATCCAGGACCAGGTACTGCCCGGTGCACACCCTCCCTCCCCTATCCGGATACCTTGTCGCAATCCTCCCGAATTCATCCGAACAAAAAAACAATCGGCGACTTCCCCGATATTTGCACTGGCGGACAAACTACCCCCTCCCCCACAGGGAAAATACGCTGAGGGATACAGTCCCATACACCACTCGAACGCCTCAACCACAAACCCTCTGTCTGGGTTCAGGTGCAAAGCTGATTTTCCAGCGCCCTCTCGCCTCTTCTTTCCGATAAAGGAAGGAACGAAGTGATGTTGGCGGAATCGAGTAGGTGGGCGGCTTGGCCACGCACGAGTTTGGGATGAAATTTATGCGATGGGCGAGTATCATGCAGTAGGAACTGGAATAATTGAGAATCACGCTAGGACGTCGAGAACTTCCCCCTTAGAATCCAAGGAGAAAGGACAACGAAAAGATTCTCTTCAGCCCTCAGCCGAGACAAATGAAGAGACAACAGACCTTACTGAGAGAGGCAACTCTAGCATCGCAGCGAGATTCTCAATTGTTCCCAGTTTTTTACGGCAAGAGAGCGAAAGAGTATGATAGGTTGCGCAATTCCGATGGGGGAAGGTGGGGGACTGTCCCCGGCCGGCCCGCGGATGTGTGACAGCTTTTGTGGGACAGGGAAGTGCGGGGTGGGTGGTCCCGTACTCGAGTTTCTTTACGAGTAATCCATGTTTTATAGTACCAAACTCGTAAACTCGTACTTATAGTATTTTTTGCCTGGGACGAGTACGTACGTTACCCATGCATTCCCTCCCGTGTATGCTCGAGTAGGGAGCAAAAAAATTAGGGGGATTTTGTGCTACTCGAGGGCGCTTTGTGAGAAGTTTGGTTGTTGGCTAGTTGTTGGGGATGAGGATTTTGAGGGTGAATGATGTTTCAATCGTTTTGGTTGAATCGGTTGTTTTATTGGTTGAAAGGGGAGGATTTGGGCAGCGCCAGGCACGGTTGTACTCGTACAGTACTCGTACACTCAAGTTGCCATCGCACTTTAACACGGATAATCCTCGTGGTATGCCAGGACCGGTACCAGTATGATACTATCACGGATGAACTGAGGGTCGAGTTTCGGTACCTCCGTAACTTTTAGCTGGGGAGCTAGAGAAAGAATGATCTACGGTACTAAAATCTATCGCAAACTTATTCCCCTCCTTCAGGAACCATACAAACCCCTACCGCCGCAAGTCCTGAGAGTGAAGCACCCGAACCTTTGATTCTGAATTCAGGATGGGCGCTCGGATGTGCACAGACAATTTAACATACAAAAATTTGCCCCCCGTGTTCGGGCCCTACTACAAGGGACTAGTATGAGTGTAGCTCACAAGCTGATTTTCAGAATCCGGTGGAGGGTCAAGAATTTACATCAAAAGGATATGCATCTGGAATACACATTACCTATGGCATTAGAAGTATTGTGCTTTCCTGTAAGAAGAAAGCCTTCTAGTCCTAGTGGGTAGGCCAATCACCTAAGCTCCAGTGAAGTGCTAAATATGTTGGGCGTCGGTTGTCTATTTGTCTTGTAGTGAAAGAGACTTCTCAGAACTTGAGTTTTTAGAAACCTCTCAGATTATAGTGCTTCCACAGGCTCAAAGGTAGATCCAGTTGATGACCCGAATCTACCTATGCAATCTAGAAGCAGCCTTCGCGAATTGCGATTGAAGATCAAGACGCTCTCGGTTCCTATAGTTCCAGGGAATCGTTTGGTATTTCTAGTCTAGAAATCGCGGGGAATATGTAATAGAGACAGTGGGTGGGTGCTGAATGGGGAGTAGTATATCACATGGGGAGTAGTATATCACATGGGGAGTAGTATATCACATGGGGAGTGATTGATTTTGGATCATCTATGGGGTATAGGGTTATGATACATGTGGTTCAGGCATGAAGTTATAGACATGATATTTGTTTTACATTCGATGCCGCTACTCACACGGTAGTGATGCTTCTTTTGTTCCCTTTATACCGGCATTGGGCATCCGGTGTTGGGTAACTTGGTTCATTTTGTTATTTTTTCCTCCTATGCTTTTTCTCATAGGGAATTTAATTCCGGGATTAGTTTTTGCCATGATTGTAGAGTTTCTGGGGTGATGGTAATTTGCTCATTTGTTTTCCAAGTATTTCTTCTAAGTTCATGCTATTGCCGGAATATTTCTATGGTCTTATCTCCCATTCGCTGTGACTCAAGGAGCTTCGTTGAGTCCCTAGAGACATTAGTTTGGGGGATATATATCCCCTAGCCCGTCATTACCCTACACCTCTACCGATCATCCAGTTCACCACTTCCCACTCTCAGCTGTAGTTGGCCCATGTCCATCTCACTCGCACAGCCACCTCCTTTACACTCCGTTCTATGATTGAGCATCTTCAGGATTATCTTCGGCTACTAATTTTTTCTCTCTCTATGATGTGCGGAGGCTGCTATTAGTACCCGCACAGCACCCCAAATAGGCCCTAAGAAGAAGTGAGCAGTGGTCTATGGCATTGGAATAGAGAACGCGGGTGCATTTGTATGGCCCGGCGGCGAAAGTATGGTGGGGGGGGGGCGGCTTACAAGAACACACATGACGTGATCTAACAAATTTTACATGTAGAATGACCTTGTTCCACAGACCCGAGAAGCGCCACCATCAACACAGACCCTGTCCCGGATATCAGCTCTGGGGGTGGAGGAGGCACAGTGATGCGGCTACTCATGCTGGGGGTGTAGTAGACCAGGCACTGGAGACTGGTCAATGGGGATATGGCGGGCCTGTTAATGCGATCCTATCTTGTCGAGGAGTTCCAGGATCCGGAACAACTTTTATTTGGTAAAATTCCCGATCGCGGATATGCTCTAGTCGTTACTTACTTGGCTATAGCTCCTTAGTTATCGATACTCTATGTGAGGAGGCTATCGGTGGGAATTTTGTAGTTGCTGGTTCTCCCGCGGTCACTGTGGGTAGAAGGAGCAAATTCTGGAGGTATCGTATCGTGATCGTGATCGGGAGCCTCTTAGTGCCGTTAGCGAACGGAACTGTGAAACGCTCCGAAGCGATCACCAAGGTTTTTCCTAGCTGCATAGGGGCATAATGGAGCGGTCGCCTCAACTTCCCGGATTGTGGAGCTGTTTCCAGGTGTGTTGACATGCTTCTAGCAAACTCTCTGTGGATTGATGAGTTTCCCCTGGAGTACTGTACCGGGTCGAGTTTCTTCGGTCCCTGGGCCGGATCCTGGAGAAATCACCCAATACATGACTGATCTCCACTTGGCGGTCCTATGTCTAATCAGAACTAGAGTGTCGCCTCGCTTGGGCCTTGAGCATTAGTTCAATCCAGCTTAGCATCAATGATATTGAGGGATATCTGAAGGAAAAACTGAATAGCCATTGGGACCTTGAAGTTGTGGGCGCTACTCTTAGGTCGGAAGTCGTGGCGAAGATTTCTAGAAACTTTTCTGGGGCGTAGGGGTAGCATGACTGGTATCCCTCCAACCTTATTCTCATTTACTGGCTTACAGGCCGAAGTTTCTTTCTAGTTATTATCTACATTGATTCGAGATGGGAGAAGTGACTATGCGCGGGAGAGATAACGAACTCTACGAGGTGACAAAGAGCTTCGGCGATGCTTGCTATGCGGAGCTAGGGAAGATGAAGCGGCAACGAGAGCTAAAGCGAGATTGGGCATTGAGGCATTGATATGGATGCCATCAGCGGAGCGGCCCTTATTATTACCTAACGATGGACTTTGTCATGCACTGTTGGCGGACCTGGGTCTCCAAATCCTGGCACAGGATTAATTCCTTCGGTAGACGCCGTCATAGGATCTTGTACCGCTATGGACCTGGTCCCTGTCATGTCGATAGATCGCCCAACACCAACTACTCATCAGCCCGGGCGCGACTTTAAAAGAATATCTCCATAGCTATCACGAGAGTATTTCTGGAGGGCTCCACACTACCATTGCCGAAGCTTGCTTGAGCTATCTGGATTTTTAATCTACTCCAGAGCTTTCACCGAATACTCGAGCCGCGCCGTCAACACTCCCGTTTCTTACCTATGCGCCCTGTTTCTAGGGGATCCGTGCCCGGTGCGAGCTTTCGAGGTGTGAAGTATCTCGCACTTGAAGTGTTGGACCGGCTCCTCGAACACGTGACCGCAGGTAGCTTTTTGGTGAATCGAGCAGTCCCATGGAGCTGGAATATGGACTATCCGGGATGAAATACCCGCATGCTGCATTCGTTAGCGCCGGCTGGCTTATGGGGGTTCTGCCAAGCACGGGGTGGTCACAACTGAACCAAGAGGATCACTAGGGCCACATGCCCTAATTTTGGGTG
The DNA here is from genome assembly GCA_006112555.1 of Tuber indicum. Taxonomy (NCBI): domain Eukaryota; kingdom Fungi; phylum Ascomycota; class Pezizomycetes; order Pezizales; family Tuberaceae; genus Tuber; species Tuber indicum. The sequence continues at coordinate 176,044 of VBSK01000424.1, read as the reverse complement.
CCATGAGAGGTCACGGAGGGGCGACGAAAACATTATGATACCGGCCAATCCAGGGCGAATAGTGCAGTATTCTTAGGGGCCAGAGAGATAGTGGTTTCTTAATTGGGGCTCAAAGAATGAGACTTCAACGCAACTGATCTGCAAAGGAACACAAGACTTGCATAAACTGTTAGGAAAGGGTATGAGAGAATGATGGAGACGTTATTCGAACGGAGTGAGATCAATCCCGACACGGCGGATCATACTGACCGAACACCATTCTTCTTGGCTTCTAGAAAGGGGTATAAGGGAGTTGTGATGTGAAGATGTTATTTGCCCGGGACTATATCCAAGAAGATAGGCCCAAGTTGTTGCACAGCACCTTCCTTTACATTACGGAGCCTATTTGTGGGGATCGAGAAGCTACTGCAAGTAGCATCGCGGAAATATTTGAGGAATCAACCACGGTCTCACCACCTGGGGGTTCCGGGCTATCTAGTCTACCTATCAGAAGGAGGACTAGACCTTGGTATTTACAACACAAACTTTACACTACCGGTACTCCTTCCCTCCTTCAGACACTTGACCAGCACTCCGAGGCGATTTTCCACACTTACTGTTCCATATTTATTATCCATCTTCAGTTGTCTTTTAGCTTTTCTTTGTGCAATTTCCCTGCTCCGCCACCACTGCATTGATGGTTACACCGCCATACTCATAAGGGTGGGCACACGCTTCAAAGCCCTTCATCTAAGAAACCACATGGGAGGCCGGCGAACCCAAATCAGCGAGACCGTTTTATAGCAAGACTATCTAGGGAGCATCCTATAATACCCTATCTTCCTTTCCCAACGTCCATCGTTTCTCTCGAGCCGTTTATTATAGTGTACCACCCATGCCACCTGATTCCTGGGAACCTCCTCTATAATTCTTAATCTTATCCGCCCAAAACCCCGATCAACAAATTCCATAGCTAAACAATCATCCTATCTCCGAATCTCTTACCTTCCAGGCTCCCGCTACTTTCAGGGGACTCCGGGAACTTTTCGACAATAGAAATCTCAATGTTGTAATCAGCCGAGCACAAGGGGGGGGGGGAATAAAAAAACACAAAAAAAACATTGCTGTCCAAGTCAGTAGCCCCGCTAATATTCCTTCCAGCAACGCTTAGAGAGGATTCACAAAGGCAGCAGGAAACCCGGCCAGCAGTGTTATCCGCTTAGTGATCAAGAGTCCCGAACCCGTGTATTTAGTGTGCGTAGTTTATCTGAATGGTATACTGTTTCGTCTCATGGGCGGGGGACTTCCTCTCGAGATACGGTAATATGTTTATGGGTCCTATGAAGTTTGAGCTTGGATAAAATAATCCAGACAATCGCACGATTTTATGCTTTGGATCAAGAATTCTAGAGTAGGACAACAATGATATAAGAAAAACATGCATTTCAACCCTCACAGGTGCCCATAAACCCCATCCTTTCACCCGGTCCCCCGCAAGTGGAGTTATAATGCGAGCTCTACTGAGTGCGATGATTCCTTACAACCTTAGAGTAGAATGAGAACAATTGCTACGAGTGATCACATATGAACGCAAGAAATGGTTTGCCAGAACTACAAAGACTCAACCAAGACGAATTACCCCAACAAAAGAAAAATCCTCAAAAGGAAAAATGACCAGCAAGAAGAATTCAGTCCACCAAACCATATACATGAGACCCCCACTTTTTTCCAAAGATAAAAAATGGGATGCAAAAAAAGGGAAGGGGAAAAAAAACCTCCTAACCCATTTGCTTCCTAACAACTCTAACGCTAAACAAAACCCTTCCCTCGACTATCGCATTAACCGTCCCAGCGGTCCAAGCGATCTTCGTCGCATCCGCCCCACCACTCACCAACCCATTCATCGCGGCCCCATCCTCGCCCCGAGTGCACGCTACAAGCAGTATATAAATCATCTTCCCAATATCACTATACTGCACGAACACGTCCTGGCCGCACAATTCGATCTTGGCATTACTCCCGGGTACGCTCTCCAGCGGCACGCAGGCCCTCGCGCCCTCAGCCAATTCCACGAGTAGGAGAGAGGATAATTGTTAGGATTGATAGTGCTTCGAGAGCGCCTGCACGTCCGTGCTTTCCGAGGATGTAGGAGTTGTCTGTTCGCAGGATGCCGCGGGGATGCTGGATATTTCGGTGCCGTCGTGCGACCTGAGCTGGAGCTTCAGTTCTTGGGGGGGTTGCTGTCTGGTCGGCTTTGCGGGCGATGGGGAGGGGGGCCCGCCCATGATGGAGGGGGGTAGGGGTGTTGGTGTTGGGTTTTGACCGATGGGGGCAGGCATGCTCACGGTTTGGGAGGTTGCTTGCTGTTGCTGTGAAAGGTGTCCGGTGGGGCTGGGTGCTGCGAGGGTTGTGAGGGCTGGGCGTACGAGGAGGAGAGGGTAGTGTTTGATTTGCATCCTTGTGTTTGATTCTAAGGTGTCCGGTTTATAAAGTTGTTTTGTGTTCTGTTTTTGCTCCTTGGTGTGGGGTTATCTGTATTGAGTAGAAAGTCTCCTCCCCCGGGACATCAATGCCTTTTATACCCACGAATACCAGACGGCACCATTCCACAATCATACAGATACCGAGTGTTAACAATCCAACACTACGGATTCGGCGAGCTTAGTGCGAGAGCTCACATCGGAAATATAAAACTCAACACCATCCCCCGGTGAAAAAATTGCAACTTTCCAGGTATCACACCCTAAATATCTAGCTCCCCCCGTTGAATATTCCCTAAATCAAGACAAAGACAAATAGAGGGTATGACCTGCAAGATCAGCTCTTCCTTGTCGTTCACCTCCTCAAAAAAGGCGGCACAACTATGGTAGGTGAAATCGCCCGTATGTCACTCAACCAACTTATACCTTACCATCATACTCTCAAACCCAGAACACACCCATGCACAGTTACCTGCCCTTTCAACACACACACAACTCCCCTTATGCCCACTCCCCCCCCAAAACACTCACGATGCCAACTTTTTACCCGTCCACCTACTCACCGAAAGACCTTCAACTTATCATACCTCACAGGGTCCAAGGGAGGTGATAAAAACTCATTTGAAAGCATCAAGCCCCAGCTGCAACGAACCCTATCTAGCACTAACATCCTAGACGATCGCCTGAGGTATGATATGATAGGTCAGATGAATAGCTAGCACTCTCTGAAGAGAAGAGAGGGGGCATGATCTGTCACTAAGCTGCACGCCGAACTATTATACCGGATTATCAAGGGTAGTGCACTTTTCAAGTGGAAAATGGAAAAAGAAAAAAAGTGAACCGTGCGGTAAAGATTGGGAAATACGGTAAGTAAGTATGATTACCGGGACTATTATACCTCGCCGGTAATAATTGTCAAGTGCGGTACTGTACCGTAAAATCTCCTGCAATTTGTCATCGGCGCAGGTCTCTATTCTCCGGGTTCGGAGGTTCATGCTGACCACTTCCGGAGCGCTGAGTCCCCTTAACCGGTATTAGCAATTCTGCTAACACGTCAAGCTGAACCCACTGTAGGTAGATGCTGTGATATCCGCTGTTAAACCGGCACCGAATCACAAAGAATTTCATGATAGTCCGTAGTTTTATCCCGGCTGGATAAGGCATACTTGCCACACAATTTGTGGTTCCTCGTCCTTCCTATGATATAAGAAATCGAGAACTTATCCCTCTTTTTTAAAGCTTGTTCGTTAGGGTAAACAGCCTAACAACAGCCGGGTATATTCATGGTCCACCGAGGTTTGCCCCACCAACCCCCTCACTTCAAGGATTCACAGACCCCATCCAAAAGATAGCCCTAGCTCTCCCTCATACCCCATCTCAACAGCGCACAAGAGCATTAAATCCCGGAGTATCCATAGACTCAATTAACAAGCCTCCCGGGAGATCAGGAAGCCGGGAGATAGTGATACAGTAGGCAAGCGTATTAACAAAAGTTACTCCCAGATATCGGCAAATACGCCATAATTGGCGTGCAGAGCACCTACCACCCACCCCCCGCGCTAGCGTAGTACTGCCATGCTCGTGTGAGATACTCCTTCCCGCCGGCAACGATTGAGAGAAATTTGCTCCCGAGGAGATGTGGGCGGCCATATACTATAGTAAACTAATAACTACCTAGAGATATCATAAGAACACTAGCGTTCAGAGGCCTCCGAGGCATCGAATATGGACAACCAATATATCCTTTACTCATATACAGAAAAACGCATTCCAATTACTATGGTCAATTGAGATTCTTCTATACCAATTTCCTCATCTGTCAATATCCATCCTAGAATTATAACACATTTTGGTTAACACCGAGTGATATATCATGAAAGCGGTATGACAATTCATTTCAAGGGTGATGAAAAACATTTTCCGTCCAAATTACTTGAGATAACTAATGTATATTCTACTCGTAATTGATTTCTATTAATTTTTACGTATTTGATGGTGTTTCACCCCCCCCCCCGGGGCGAGCAATTCCAACGTTGTTTGTGTACGATATTCAATCAAATGTATGATAGTGTGGGATTGATATGGGTATAGCATTCTTGGCAGGAAATAGTATCATACCAAAGTATATATATATATATATATTATATACATAATAGGTATTTAATATCATGTAATAGTGAGCCCCTTTAATCCACTACTCCCGCATTATCCGATATCACTTACTCACTTTTTGGCCTCGAATGAGGGGTACGATTACATCAAGTTGGCTTTCCCCCACTCCCCGGCATAAAACGGAAGTTCTCTTACGATGCCCATGTCCTCCCACCCCCCTTTTACCCCTTGCGAGCTTCATGAACAACAATTAAGAAAAACAGAATCATTGCAAAGGCTCGAGCCAAAAGCTCGTAGTAAACACTACAAGCAATATATTGACTAAAAAAGGAACACCTCCATTCGCAGCCAAAAAGGAAACCACCCCCTTTTCAAAATCCCCCTCAATTCTGACAATATACAGCCCGAGGGCAACGAAAAAGCGTCATGTATGAAAACAAAATATCAAGCAACAAATTAATAAAACGTTTCCTGAATCCCAACAGGGCCACCCTCTCTCTTCCCACCTTCGCCAGAACCCTCTGAACAGAGAACCTAATAAATGGGAACTCGAAGACACTAAAAGAGGCCGGAAAAAGCAGCATTCCAAAGTCGAAGATAGCCGGCGGGACCGACTCAGAAGGAAACAATGTCCCTCGCACTGAGGTTGGCATCCCCCATCCCAAAAGCACCACGCCCACTCTTGGTGGCCCATCGAAGCGGCGTTCGGCCAAAGATGTCTTCGATCTTCCCGTTCCAGTAGTTGCTCAACAATCTTCTCACATCCCCTTCGTCGGCAGCCCACGAGTACCCCAGGTTTTTTGCGGTAGGCAGCGTCAGCAATACCGGGATTGACATCATTCCGTCCTAACAGCAACCTGACAACACCCTCATGTCCACCGAGAACAGTCCACCGGAGCGGTTGATCGACCACCGCGGTCTGGTATGTTGGGGTTGACCCCGTTCCGCCCCAATAAAAGTTTGACAACTCATCCACATGCCCACGAGCAGCGATCGGCCGTAGTCATCTGGTATGTTGAGGTTTTTTCTACATCTCCCATAAGTAGCTTCACTACTCTCATGCCCACCATAGGAAGCCAAAAATAGTGGTGATTGGTGGCAGTCAATGTCATGTCGGGGCTGACATCTTCCTTTTCCAATAACAACCTCACAATTTCCCTATGCCCCCTCCCCCCCAACATACACAAAAACCCACAAGATGGAGGTACGGCCCAGCAGATCTGTCCAGCGTGTCAACCGTATCATGTTTCCCCCCAAAGACCCGATCATCACTCGCAGTGTTTAGCTCCTTTTCACCCTCTACTGGCCTTTAAATGAGTCTTGGTTGTATCGGTCACCGAACATAAGTTGGGTTGGGTCGAAGATTTTGATACAGTTAACCCATCCCGATTACCTGTAGCCGCCCCTTCCAGAAGTATCGGGAATCCTTGGCGAGGTTTAGGCCTAGGAAAGGCCAATATTTCCAGAGACTTTGGGAACGGACAAGTCGTGACAAAATATTGATTGAAAATGAAAAAACACTATCATAGACCTTAACCTACAAGTACTAGCAGAAGTAACTCGCTTCCTAGCACATGGTCCGATTTACTGTACTCGAGTTCTCACGGTAGTTTATCCGATGGACTTGCGTAATATCTTGGACAATTAACTCATAATCGAGTGATAGATTTAATATTTACCGTAAAAACTCTTGTCCACCATCTACAAGGACGTCTTATGACTAATATCCCTGTAAATCGCGACATCAGCCCATATAGGTTTAGCCCGGCAAGATAACCGAATGTGAAAGCCAGTTAATGAGATCCAGCACAGCCAAATGACTCAGGCTATACCATGTCAGGAAACCACTATCCTTCTTAAGAAATTTTGGCTCAGAAGCCGGGGATCACAGGGCTGACGGAGATTGCGGATTATCATACAGCTTTTTTATGGTACAGTACCGGTAATGGAAGTATGGTATTACTGTACGAGTACTACCGGTATGCTCGAGCACTATGCCAAGTATCGCATTCCTGGGTAGTCTATTGATTTGCTGGGCGCGGCGGAATGTCAGTTATGACCGGTACCTCAGAAATTCGCACCCTGCTCGAGCACTTCAATATTCTCGGGAGGTCTTGTTCAATAAAATCGAAGCGAGCGAAGCGATCATACAAACAGCCCGCTGTTTTTGTATTTTCTGGTGATATTTCCACCATCCGCGGCAATGTGGTACAATACAGTATCCCACTATCCAAACCGATCCCCATCCCCACCCCCACAAAAAAAATCCACTCACTAATCACCAGCTGCCAAGCCATTACCCCCCAGGGTCACTGACGGTAACCCAAACCCAGCCCACATTGCTGTGCTCGAGTATTTTACCACAGGCACGTGCTATTTCCCTTCCTTCCTTTCCTTCCTTCCTTCCTTCCTTCCTTCCTTCCCTCTTCCCTTCCTTCCCAAATAGCCTTCCCTTCCCTTCCTTTTTCACTTGCCCACCCCTTCCCACGAGCACTTGTCTAAGCTAAGCGAACGACCACATTGCCTCTTCACCAAATCCCTCACTTCACCCCACCTTATCGGTACTGTGCTCTCACTCGCTCACTATTGCACTCATACGGTACCCTACCAGGGCGGAGACTTCTCCTTTTTTTTTCACCTTTGCACTTCTTTTCCCTCTCTTCCACTCCTCCTTCTCGCTCACCATTACCAGCGTCGCCTATCCACTCATCGGTCGGTCGGTCTGTCCTCACTTATCTTACTCCCTAACGGCCATCGCTCGGAGGAAGTGGCAGAAGAAGGGCCAATCGGGCACGAGCATAGATAAATAGATCAAACCAGAAAAGAAAAAAAAAAATGTCCAAAGTCTCCTTCGCAACCTTTCTAATAATATGCCGTTCGTCCCCCTCCTCCCCCTCCTTCCCCCAGCTCCTTTAACAAGTATGGCAAAACAGCAACCTGCTTCCTCCTCGGCACCATCTTCACAAACTGGACATTCGACCACGCAACCCTCTGGACCGCGCTGCCGCCCACAGCCCCCACCCTCGCGGCGATAGAATCACACTACACACAGCTCCACCATGCGCCGCCCATCATCCCGCGCGTGCTCCACATCACGATAGGCACGGGCATCCTTGGCTTCCTGGTGAAGTTGTACAAACCGTCGGAATCGAACATGCTGTTTGACGGTGCCAGCCTCGTGCTGTACATGGTCGCGCTCGTGATGTATGGCACCAACGTGGTCAAGGGCATGCGCATCATCGCCGGCGGCGATTATGGCGAAGAGGTGGGCCGCGTGGATACGCTGCGGGTCGTGGCGGCGAGTCAGGTTATTATTGCGCTGGTGCTTGTAGGCGTGCTCGTGCTGCAGAGTGGGCAGTGGTATGCCGAGAAGAAGGAGGAGCAGGAGGTTCGCGGGCTAGAGTTGAAGGAGAGGGAGAAGGAGGAAAGGAGGGGGGGTGGGAAGAAGAGGAATTGATTGTGCTCGCGTATACTCTTCAAGTGGACTACGGAAGAGGGGACGGAAAAAGACTAATGCACAAATCGATCAATCCATCAAAAAAACAAAATTCGCACTCTCAAGATACGGATTCTCAATCGCTCCCTTCCCACATGCTCCATCCGTACACGTACATCAACTACCGAATGCAAGAGAATAAGATAGGGTAGACCCCTGCAATTATGATAATAAGAAGTAAAAAAAATAAACAAAATCAATTACCCCCCCCCCTCCAAGCAAAAAGCAAAAATGAGTGCCATCAAAAAGAAGAAAAAGAGGCGACATAACGAGAGACTCCATCCCAATGAACCTAATCACATCGCCCACAAGCAAACAAATTTCTCCTTTGAGAAGAAAATATGGCCACAAATGAATAGAAAAAGAACATCTGGTCCACCCCACGAGAAAAAAGAAAGCAAACAAGATGATGTGATACCGATAAGACAAAATATACGACAGCAAGGATAAAGTAAGCAAACAGTAAACAAATGAATGGAAATATAGCCAATCAAGGAAAGGGGAAAAAACACTTTTATGTCACGCTACTCCTCGATTACCCAATGATCGTTGATGATATGATAGATACAGGCAGAAAGTTAAAAATAAAAAAAACAATTTGCGACTCCACAGATGGATGGACAGACCACTGGGTGTCATCGAACATATCGGGGGGGCCCTTCGTAACATTCGTCCTCAAGGATTGGTGCCGAAGGGGCTGGTATTGTTGTGTCCGATGACTCAACGGATTCCTCTGGAGGAGCGCTAGCAGCTTGGAGGAGTCTTTGACGCTCCATCCCTAGTTTGTCGCCTTCCGCCAGTTGGCGGTTATCATCCCCGCTCGGAGATGGAGCAGAGGGGTGGATGTAACATGCTGGTGAGGAGGGGTCCATAGGAGGGGCACTTGGTAATAACTGCTCTTCCGCAAGTATCAGGCGGGCCTTCTCGTCCATTGGGTTCTCGGGCCTCGTCTCAACCGGCGGGAGCGGCAGCAACAACGACCCATCTATCCGTTCGTGTCGGAAATACTCCGGCGCCTCGTCCTCCATCTGGTCCGGGGCCTCACTCCCCTCCATATGCGAATGTGACGGGCGTCTTGGAGTAGAAGGAGCAGTGTCATTAGCCTCAGAACCCTCCTCCTCCTCGACAGTTTGTGACCGCGTTAAACTCTTGGCCGAGACACCTCCCCTACGACCCTTCCCACCGACCGAGTCAATGCTCCCAATAACAACCTCGAACCTGCAAAACACGATCCTCTTCTCCCTCCTTATCCTTTCTGTCTCCACCATGACTCCCCCTTCCACTGCTATCCCGGCATTGGCACCGCCAGCATCTTTCTCCCCGCCGGTACCCGGTCTTGGTAACCCCAGTATGGATGCGCCACCCTTGAAAAAGTCATCTCTGCTACTTAGTTTCCCACCAAGATCCACCACCACCTCCACATAATACCTAAACGAGACGCCGCCGCCCGGGACATTGACGATGGTCGGGAAAACATCCTCGGGAACCCGCAAGTTTGCCCTGACGACCGTTGTCAGTGACTTGGGGTCAATCATCAATGGCAATACTGTCTGTGCCAAGTCCTTACGGAAAGTGCCGCCGCAAGTCCCTCCGGTAGCGGCTGACGAGAGCGCCTTCTTTAACGGCGGATGGCTGCGCGAAGGGGGGTCGAATCTTGTTTGTCGGTGGAGGGTCAGTATTATACCATTCAATGACTTGATTGGCTTATTATGATGTATCGAAATTTTCACGGGAATATTGTCCCCGCGTAAGGCACCAGCTTTCATCAATGTTATCGATGCAGTAATAGTTTTTGATCGGATCATTTGCGATTGGTTCGTTGATGGCGTCGGTGATGGGGCTCGGGGCTCGATGTTTGGTAGATTTCCATTAGAATTGTTTGGCGACGGCGTAGTAGACTGGTCTCTCCCAGTTCCGGGTATTGGGGAAGAAGGCCTTTGTTTGTTTCGTGGTTTTTTCGATACTATCGGCTCAAGGGATATTACTCGGGGCTTTGGAGCGGACAAGTGAGCGATATCGATCGTTTCCACGAATGAAAGCTTCGTAGTGCACGTAGTTGTAGGCGAGATGGTAGTCGGTCGGGTCAGCGTTGACGATATTCTGTACGAGATTGAGCCCTTCTCAAACTGTATCATCGTTAGTTCCAGACCATAGTTCGGTTTCCGGGAAAGAGCATCCACGGCACAGAAGACTAACATCCAAAGAACTCGGCAGTCCACCGGGCAACTTTCCAACTAATGCAAATTCCAACTCGAAACCAAACTTGTAAACTCCAGGCTCAAGCCTCCCCTCCCCGCACAATACTATCTCGTCCCTGCATACCGTGACACCACCGGATAACCCATCAAACTCCTCTTCCCATTCCTTACCTTTCTTTCCCCCACCCTCCCGCGTATACAGTGAAGCCTGTAAATCCACCCTACCAATAAGATTGACAACCAGGTGAGTAAGTGTCAACGGTCGCTCGACTTTGACACACACACAACCCTTAACGACATCGTTTGCCAAGTACACCCTATGCGGGTCGTCCAGCTGAATATGAAAGTCGGCCAATATCCTCCTCCGGGGTGCCCGTAAACCAGGAAGCGATAACGAAGATGTCTTTGACCGAAGCCGTGTAAGAAGCCCGGTTCTCGGGGGAGGTGAGTCGGTGACCATGACGGAACAATAGGGAAAATCACGTCCAAAGCCGAACAAAGGAAGGAAAAGGCTTTAACCCTCTTATTCTCTCTATCTCTCCCACCACGTTTCTATTCCTCCACGCGAACCCCGTGCTGGAAAAGCTCCCCGAGGCGCGTAAAAAATGAGCGAACGAATGGAGCGAAGAGGGAGGGGAGGCGTTAGAAAGGACAGTGTGCCAGCGTTCACTTTTCGCCGGAGACAGAAAGGGGGGGTTGTTCAAAGTGGAATTGAAATCTATACGGCAAACCCGACCGGCTAAAACTCAACACATCGGAGGTTTAGCAATAGGAGCAAGAGCGGGGCGGGGTGGACCGCCGAGCATCACTAATAATTGAGAAGAAATCAAATACAGGGAACGCGCGTCCCGAGGTAGCGACGCAAGCGCAAGTGTATCAGGAAAGGCCAGGGCAGGAAACAAAAGGGAAAGAGAATAAAAAAATAAAAATAAAAATAAAAAAATGAGAAGAAAGAAGAGATAGGAAAACAAAAGGTATCCTTACCAAACAATTAAGTTAGACAATGGTTGTCTCAATGTCACCCACAATATAACTGATTCACGACACTTCCCAATCCACGGTCAAGGTTTCCCCGGGTGGGGGGGGGGGTTTACCGAACAAAAGGAAGCTTGACGGATCAAACGGAACAGGCAAATTAAAAACCCTCGATTCCTTTTCCCAAAAAAGCTTATTAAGAGCGAAGAAGGTAAGGGAGGGGACAGTGGTCAAGATGCCGAGAGGTTGTTTTGCTGGGCAAACAGCAATCAGGGTCGGACCCGTATTACAGGACTGATAGGAGCCTCCAAAAACGAAGCAAAATGGTAAGTAGTGTAAAAGGGAAAAAAATAAAAAGGCTTATCGGTACGGGATGAGCAGCAAACAACGCCCCCTCTCCCCCTTGTAGGTGACCGAGGTGATGTACCTAGGCTTACCCGAGTAGAGTACCCACCCGAGGTGGAGGAGGGTTGGCTGGGATGGGATGGGATGGACGAGCCAAGCGATAATGGGTGATGGGTTTGATGATTATTGTGGTGGTGGCAGCAATGGCAGGCAGTTGGACGGGATGGGGAACGGAAGGGATGGGTGGATGGAATGGATGAGGGTCTTGGCTGCAACACCAAGAAGGAGAAGAAGTGTGAAAAGGGATGGATGGGAAGAAGAGGAAGATGGGGAAGGGGAAGGGAGCACGGTAGAAGCTCTGGGCAAAGAAGTGTACTCGTACAGTACCGGTACTGGAGTGCTGGAGTACGGTAGGGTCGGGTATGCTTCGGCAGAGTGTGTGGTAAGGACCAGGAGGTCGGAGTGTGAGTGATTGAGAGTGAGAGGATGAGGATGAGCGGTGTGAGGCAAGTCGATACCGCAAAGTATCGTACTGGTATGATACAGTCACCGGTACTCGTGCTGCACGGTGAAGGAGTGAGAGAGGTGAGCGAAAGCAAAGGCAGGAGGAGAGCCAAGAAAAAATAAAAGGGAGGGAGGAAAGGCAGGTAATTTAGGGGAAGGAAATATCGACCGTGGGACCCCGATAGCAGCAGGGGACTCTTCGGGGGTGGAGATCGTCTCCTTGAGGGAAGAGTCTTCCAAAAGTTGTGGTTGGACGAGAATACTGAGTTCTCATACTTTCCTCGACACCACCCACCACCGCCCTCACACACCCATGCCAACATGCGAAGCAGCACCCTCTACAGACAAACAAGAATTGACATCTCACATACATACGAAAAGACACTCAACCGACTTTCCCTCCATACCAATACTGTAGACTATCGTACTCGAATATCCCTCCCTCCATCTTTCCTCTTCTCCTCATATCCCACCTAAACACATCGTCTAACAGACACAAGCCTTTACCGATTACCGATTCGCTTAAGACACAATAAGTTAGCCCCCTATGGTATGCCATGCTAATCCTTCACCCCTACCCCCCCTCCTCAAAGGGGGGAAAAAGAAAAAAGAAAAGAGAGAGAGAGAGAGAGAGAGAGACAGAGAGAGTTTCAAAAGCTCAACCAATTTCGCAGCTAAGCATTCTGCACTCGTGCCGGGAAAGCATAGAGATCTCTTGGAAAAAATGCTTGTTCTCACCACCAGCCTACCAGCCTCTGCCACCCCAAACCCCAAGCATCCACATCCAGTGCACACACCACACCTCGCACCACACACCAAACGCACACATCCCTACCCTACCCACTCCCACACTACCGTAAATAACGAACAAAATAAAACAAAAATAGAAAAAGGACACTCGGCGCTCACCTCCGCTCTCCTCTCCCTCTTTATCCGTCCTTCGCGCCATTTTTTCTCCCCTCCTTTGAGACCTTTGAATTACACAGCTTCCCACAAAGACTTGAGCGTTTCGGCACACGTGATATGCACCGACACATGGCGTTCTGTAAGAAACGGTTGCGGTTAACCTTCACCCGACACTCGACTCGTACAGTACTCGTGCTCGACAGTGTTTGCCGGTATTATCATACCGGTATCGCGCATCCTATTGTCCGGTCGGTCAAGCTTTGGGGCTCGGGCTTGAGAGGCGGGACCGCCTCCGTCGAGGTGGGGGAGGAGAAGAGGTCCTTCATTCCTCTTCGGAGAAAAAGAAAAAATGAGAGAAACTCGCTCTCCCACCGTACTTTTTTCCTTTCTTTTTCCCCCCTTCCGCAACCATTTGCGCACACATCACGGAAAAAGGAATGATCACCGGATAGTCTCTGCCGGTCGCGCTTTCTTTTTTCCCTTTCCTTGCTTGGTGAGGGGAAACAAGCTTTGATGAGTCATTCCGCACACAGTTCTGCGTGCCTTGGCTCCCCATCAACCCGATCAAGTGAACCACACACGTTGGGGAAATTTTTTCCATACCGGCATGCATGCGTCCTCGTAAACCAATAACCCCCCCCCCATCAGCCCGGTCTTGCGTTGTAGGCAGGGAGTCACTTTCGATCCGATCCGATGCCCAGTTCCTGAACAATATGGTACTCTGGACCAACGTATCACCCTTGCCATGAATTCAGCGGTAGCCAACCTATGAGTACAACGAGGGGGGGGGAAAGGCACACGCGACGGACAGCGGCGGGAGAGGTGAACGGAATAAGAAAGCTTGTTGGCAGACCCTTGTAAAAGCGCGATGCTCTACTCGTACTCGAGCATTCGAGCACTAATGCCGGTATGGTATCGTACTAGCTCAATACTGTACTGGTACCGCGTCTTATATTCCTATGGTACGAGTAGATGTGAGCACCGGACTCGACTACAGCACCAGGGCGACAAGTGCGAACCTAAAGTCAATGGCCTCTGGAAGTTCGGCACCCCCGAACACGCGTCACTGCAGCCTCGAGGCCCAAGCACAAACGTCATCAGTATGTTGGTTCGTTTGCCCCTCGCTGTGATAGGCAGGCGGAGGCCGGGTGCGGTGCAGGGGGAATGCAGCAATGTCGAGCTGAGTGCCGGTATGCCGAGGGACATGGAGGATCACTCGGATTAGCTCTCTTTCAAGGGTTGGGAGAGAATAGCGTGATCGAGCAGGAACTCCCGATCGGCAGAGGTAGTTTATGGATTAATTACTGCGAATGGTTGAGCATGTCAGTGAGCGGAGGAGGCCAGTAGGCAGGCCGGGCAAACCGGGGGGCGGGGGCGGGGGGCTGATGGGAAGAAAGAAAGAAAAAAGAAGGGGGGGAGAAAGGAAAAAAAGAAAAAAAAGAGGACACCAACGCACTGTGACTTATCCAAAAGTATTCACCGATACGGCATTGGCGTTGTAGACAAAGTACCTGCCCACTCGGGACAAGCGTGTGGGGCCAGAAGGCTTATCTCACCATCCACCCCGTCAAGTTTACCGGTGTGTGGCTATTGCGGGCCTTGGGTGGATGGGGATTGGGGGGGGGGTACACTATCATGACAACATTGGCGGGCGCAGCATCATTGGTGATTGGCGATCTCAATAATATTATATATATATATGATAGATAACGTTGCCATTGATTTGAGGGAGGCCGAATCAATAGAGGTGAGGACGACATTGGATGGATTGATACGGGAATCCTGAGAGGAAGAAAGGATAGGGGGGGGGAACGGGAAGCCCGGCTACCCAGGAAGAGCGAATCACGACTACTGTACTTGAGCGATGTTTGTGATCATGGCTGGTATCTCGTGCCGCTAGAATTCTGCCTCTTTAGATCGCGGGGTCACTCAGTAGCGGTCGTGTTCACGAACGACGTTCGCTCACCGGCACAGTAAAAGAAAACGCGCGAAAACAAACCCATTTATTAGGAGTACGTACGTAGCTCGCCGCGCATTCATAATTGAGTACCTACAAGTGCTGGGGGATAAGGTACCGTACGGTGCATAGCGCTCCGCAGCATGGGGCGGCGAAGCTCCTCACGAAAGGGAAAGCTATGCTCGAGCGTTGGGAGTTTGTGTGCTTGGCGGATATATGAGAGGAGGGGAAGCTTCGCCACTTCAGAGACACGATGCTCTGGCCACTATGGACAGCACAGCGCAGCATTCTTTTCTCTCTCTCTCTCTCTCTCTCTGGTATCACCTCGGGCCTGTCTGCTACGGCTTCAGACTTCCGACCCCTGCTACGCTTCTGGCCTATGAAAGGGGGACCCTTTCACTCTACGAGTAATCTGCTGATAATATCATGCAAAGTGCACGATATACTACAGACCCCATTCAGTTCCCATCACACATTCCACGGATAAGTTTAGCCTAGCCTAGACATACAGACAAGCGCGGACAGTGCCGGGGGGAGATGCTTTCGCGGAGGACGGCGGTCGTACGAGTACGAGTACAATATTGCATGTTAGCCTAAGTTGATCAACTCTTCACCAACTATACTCGAGTATATTGGGGGGTATAATACTTGTGCTGAGCCGACTGGGGCCGGATACACGGGAAATCGGAAGCCTGCTTGCCACTACCGTACAGTATCCGACGACAACCCTGCTCATTCCTGGGCAGGCAGGTGATAGACTCTATATTTTCTGGTTTCCAGGGCCCCGGGCACCGCGGTGGAGTGTGATACCGGCGAGCAAGGCGTGGAAACGAACAAATGAATTTACAGTTGCAGCACTAGAGCACGTTGTTTAGCTTATCATGTACTCGTAGATGGGATACGAGGAATTAGGCTCTCCTTTTCCCGCAATCGGAGGCGTCTTGCTCGATGAGCTGCTATGGTTAAGATAGTAAATTTATAGTTGGCGAAATCTGCTGTCGCCCACTTCTTTTACAGAGGTATGCTGGAGAACGTGGGATGGAAAATAGTTTGATGGATATAGAGGACAGATGCAAGGCTCTATGTACGAGTACGCACAAAATAACCATCACATGTTCGTACAAATACTCGGAGAGATTGCCATTCAGATTCACCCACAACAACAATAAGTACCTTTCATGTATCATACTATCATATCGAATTCAAGCCTCACTACATGCCCTCTCTAGTCTCCCTGTAAGCTGCGCAGGTTATTTACATGGTAGCCCAGTTTTTAGGGTAAGTCTTAGCCTACGGTAGTGCTTTCGGTATTCCTTGGCAATGGTCGTTTACATGGGTGCCATATGAGAGAGTTTTAATGCAAACGCTCACCCATCCTAGATCTACTGCCGGAAACCCCCCCCCCGTCGCGAACCTCACAACTCCAACAACCACGGTGAGAAACAGACACCGCAACACATCAGCCACGGCCGGTATCATTCGCTAGTACTCGCCTTGCTGTAGGGTTCGAATGGTGCCGATAAGTTATGATAAGTTACCCTGCCTCTTGCCGGGGACGAGTAGAATGGAAAATAGGAGGACTGGTACTGTACCCAGCATCAAAGTTTAAGGCGGGAAGTGCTATTTTCTAGTGAATTTACGGTAACGTACCGTGTTATCCGAATACTGCCTTTCCTGTACGCCGAGGTCATCCCTTTCCTGGTTGATCCGCTACCGGTGCACTTCTTATGTGTGATGATAGTCTCGGACGCAGCGATCCAGCCCCGCCCAACTGGGTGCTTGTACGAGTACCGTAAATTTACTCGCACTCGAGCACAGCACGGTACCGCACTTGTACTCGCGTATTTGGCAAAAAGTACTCGTATCTGAAGCCAAGGCAGGGGTTTTTCCCCGCTGATTGGTTGGTTGTAACGATAACGGCAGTTTCGGATAGAAGTACCAGGTACTGCACGCGAGCGCAGATACAAGTACCGGTACTGAAAAGCTTGTTTGTAATCCTGGAAAGGGGGGTGGCGATGTACTAGTACAAGTACGAGTGATAGCAGCCGATCCATACCGCCCCGGTATCAAGTCTGCCAGGAAGATTCCCTAACTGGGTGGGACTTTACCATCTCTATTCGTAGCTGTGGATGACCGAAGTTTTTCTGTTCTGGTGTTAGTACTGTATCCGGGGTATGAGTTTCCGTGCGGTGGATTGCTTCACATGTCGGGTCCAGGTTTCTGTTGAGTACAACGAGCAACGGAGGGCGGTATGGGGGTGAGTACGGTAGGGGAAGAGAAGGAGGGAGGGGCAAGGGGACTATTTCTTTATGTCGAGCTTGCTGGATGAACTGCTGGAGTGGGATAGGGTAGGGTGGGAGTGCTGGTATTAGAGGACTGATGGTGGAGGGAGTTGGAAGGTTGTTTGTGGCCAGATTACTACTTATTTTACAGCCAAGAGCTAATTTTCTAGCCAGCTTGAAAAAGGAAGACATTACCATACCGGTATTAATAGTTCCTTTACTTGTTGCGAGGAGAAACCTTTTTTACACTAATAAAGTTTTCAACACTAGTGACTGGTGGCCAATCCTTTTTTTTTTGAGCAAGTCAACAGTTTACTGTACGAGTACCACCACCGTCTGAACCGCCAAACCGTCCTGAGTACCACCTCCAGAGCCGGTACTCGTACTAGTACCGTGGTTCATTTTTCCAGTTCACGGTTCATGAACTGCGAACCGGCTCTTTGAACCGTGGTGAACCGTCGGTGTGAGGCCCCCCTGGTACTGTGCTGGTGTGGCAATGGTGGGATACTGCTCCAAGTGGTGAGTTGGTTTTAGTGCTCAGACCTGTTCGATGAATAGTGTTCTGTGTTTGCGAGTATCAACCCATCGTGAACTGCGCGGGAGGATGGGAAAAAATTTGTTTCACGATGTTGCATGGGTGCGTGGAATAGGGAGAGTGCAAGACCCGTTCCTTGTGCCCTTCCGCGGGCACAGTACTTGTACTGTACTGTACAGTACCGGTACAGCATTACCGGTACACTGCCGAGGAAGTAAGCACTTGACGGATAGCGACTCCCCGGACTCCCAATGGACACTCTTGCTTAGGCACTGCGATAATGCTTACCCTGGTCCATCACTCAATAGACCTTTTTATTGCTTCTCCCCTGAGGTTAGGGACTCAGGATAAGATTAACAGGGTCAATCTCAACTACCCGAGTATTTATTCAACCGATTACGGAAGGAGGGAAAGAATATGTGTTACTTCCCGCGATAACACAAGGCTATGGTATATTTGTGAGGCTCATACGATACTCCGTCCGGGTTGTTCTCAAACATCTGTACTTGTACTTATTAGATAGTGTGCACGTCTGTCCAATTATTTGTTCTGTCTGTCTGCCTGTCGTGGAACCTACCCCCCCCTCTCATCTCTACAAGTATCATACCTCTCTTCACTAGCCCCCGCTACCGTTTTTGGTGGCGCTAATTTTCATATTGACCGCATAACCTTTTATTTATTTATTGGAGAGTCACGCGCCTAACAAAACTTCTTTGCGCATAATGAGTTTCTGAATGCTTGCCTGGCTGTTCAAGTCAATTCTCCCAGCCACCCATGCCCAGGGTGTGAAAACTTCTTTCTCATCCCCAACGCTAGTCTCCAAAAAACGGTAAATACTCTATCATTGTATTATACTGTACTTTTACTTTACCCCTCACGCCATCTCCTAGACTGACAAGGCGATGAAAATTTGGTGCCCCTGTCAGCTTTCGAGGTGTAGGTAACCAAGGAGAGTTTTACCTTCTGCCCCAATATTCCTTTGTGATTCTCGGCGTGGTTGTGGTCATATATCCGATGGTGATTTAGCCACGGTCTGAAATCTACACATTTACCGTAGTTTGCTGAATTGATTTCTTGGATACTCCTGCGAAATTCTGAATAAAAAGTTGCTTATCAAGGTTTGTCCAGGGGAGGGGGGATTTTCAGTGCCTTGCCGGTTAATCGTAGGGAATAGCCACCCATCCTATATTACGACATGGAGACTGATCTAGGGAACTTTATCGTGAAGCCCATTTCGGACATGTTAACTTATCCACCACAGGCGCCTGGAGGTAATGTGTCGCTTGGAGTAAAGCAATGTGAGAGGTATCGTAATGGGGACCCAGAGTATTACGAGACACTGGACTACGGTACCCCGCCAGTGGTCTTCCATAGCCTTGGCACGATTAAAAGGTCATTACCGATTTTATTTTCACCTTACCGGCGAGCCCCGTGGAGATAGATATTTGTTAGATGGGTTCCGTCAGTGGCCGTGGATCAGTACTGGAAGACCGGTATTGCCAGCGCAAAAGGCTGCTGGCCGGTTGGCAGAATGATATTGGATGAAAAGGCAATAATGGTTGGCTGTGGGAAATGCGGATTGTTCCGTTATTCGAGTACCGTCCAGGTGCTCTGATTGACAGGGGTAAGGGAAGTGTGATCCCAGGGTTTGCTTTTTAGAGGGTTTGTGGCGGCGGCGATCAATCAATGAGAAACAGCCATTGACACATTGGTGAATTGCATGAAATTTTTCAAGAGAAAATATGGGGTTGAGCATTGGGGTTGTTGACTTTGTCCTCTTTTTTCCTGTGAATGCCGCACTGGAGTAGTCCAGAAAATCGGGAGTCGTGTGCCGGTATTGTCAAATGCCTACGGTAAGCGACCTCCATTACGGTAGGTGCCGTGCCGTGGATATCGCTTTATTAGCGAAAAATTATTCAGGAATCTACTGTAGCTTTGTCTGTTGGGGTCCCAATTTCAAAACTGCCTGACGTTGCCCGGAGAGCTTTGCATTGAAAATGCGATATCATCTTGAAGACTGGACTCTGTGGTGTTTTCGGTGAGATCTGTTTAGTGTAGGGTTCTCATGACTTGGTTCTGTGCCTTAATCTTTTGATGCTCGACAGCTCATGCATTAAAGAATAATTCCTAGGCTCCAGGTTGGGGCCATCGGTGAAAGGGAAAGCTGGTTCCTGTGTAGGGTGGGATGGAGAGCCTTGGTGAAGGGAAGAATTCACTGTTCGGTGGAGAGAGAGTGATTGTTGGTGATGAAGTGAAGTGATATAAAGACAGACTGGAGATCAATCGTCTATATATCGGTGACCAGCAAAGAACAAACGCGAAACAGCAATAAAGGGGGTGCACCGAAAAGCCAAGAAATATCAGGATCAAAGCAGAACCCCCTCAAAAGTAAACATCAAAAAGGATGCACCTCTTCATCTCCCTGCTCATGCTCCCCCTCGCCGCCTGGTGCGCTCCAAACCCTTAGGGTAACCCACCACTTACCGCAGTCGGTACTGCATCCTCATTATCCACATCATCCTTACCATCCTCACCAACCCCATCGCCTACTCCTCCAGCTCCGGCACCTGTCGGGGGCGCCTTGACCCCGTCAGGCAAGCAAGAGGTTATTCGGACAAACTTCATGAACCATGATAACAAGAACATCTCAGCGACCGTGGAGTTCAAGTGCAACCCTACTCAGTCGTGGAGGCTCTCTCCACAACTCAAGGACGTGGAGGCTCTCTCCACCCACTATCTCACCAAATCCAGACCTCTCATAACAATACCCGAGGGCGGTATGAGCAGCTGCGTGTCGCTTGAGGAGAAGAAAGATGTCAGTGCTGCGAAGCTGGAGGCTTGCGGCAGTGATGTGAAACCCATGTATCCTGAAGTCGGGAGGATTTTGCAAAAGTTCCTAGGAGTATGTAGGAGAGATATCGATGGTACTGTACCAAGTATGTTGGGGGAGCAATGAACATCATGACTGGAGGGGGGGGTGGCTTTCAGCGTTAAGGTCAATAAGGCTTAGGAAAGGGATCATATTGGATTGAGTTTTGCCTTCGGTGTGTGTATTTTGGGGTGTATTATAGCTTAGGTCTCTGGTGAAAAATTGTGCTTTGTTTTTCATTTTTTCCCCAGCGTTTGTCAGATTACCCCGGGGGAGGAAGGAAAAGAGCCGTCTTATATATCTTGCTTTCCACTTTTTGTATGCCTGTACATGCTATCAAGCTCGAGTGAGGATGCCACCCTTCAGCCTTTCCAGAATTTCTAGTCATTCCAGATGTTGTGATAGTCTTTATAAGAGACGGAACTGACCTATGTATTGTATAGTACTAGTAGGTATTGCGGCTTGAGGTGGGAGCTAAGGATGGGCTAGTAAAGGTCCGTAAACCAATAGCATAGTTTGAGCAGAGAACAACCAAACAGATAAGAGTTGTTCATCTGTTAAAAGCACAAAATTGGCCACAGTATTTGGAATATAGCGAGGGGTAGGCCCCATAAAAGGAGTAAACTTGAGGAGAACGATCATTGTAGTATTTGACTATGGTAGTATTGGGGCACATCAGATCGCTGGCTGTGGAGATGGCCGTGGAAATTGTATAAACGGAAGTGTTTGTTTCGTGTTCTCCTGGCCCAATATAGCAGGGTCGGATATCGTAGCACTCCAAACACGCGTGAGAACTACAAGCTTCTCGGGGGAAAACCCGGTATTCTTATTAAATTTAGTTGGCTCTATAGAAGCGATATCCTCCCTATGATAGCCCTGTGAAACTATGCCGTGTCATATTAGGGGGATCGCCGTTTGGATAGAGCGCTATCTCGAAAGAAGCATCACTAGTAGTCACTCGGAGCTCAGGGGTTGCCCGCGGTGTCAACTATTTACATGAGGGTTTCATTGATGCCCGCGAATGCTTCGTTCAGACTTTGGTTCATTTTCGGTTGGGCTGGCTCAGCTGGTGGTTGTTATTGGGCTTCTACTTCCTATTGCTACCACCATGGTCGCCCTTCTTGTTATTGATACTCCGTCTGCCCTTTGACGCTTCGCTAGGCGGGTTCGGAGTAAGAACTGGCTACACAGTAGAATGTGTCATCACTGAAAATTGTCAAAGTTTCTAATAACTTCTGTTGAGCAGGCACTTCAATACACTGGGAAATTCACAGAACTTAGAAAACCTGGAGGTTCAACATCCCTTGAACCAATAAGAGGAGGTTCAACAGGCTTACCCTGAGTCTGTGGGGGTTCACCATGTGAACAGCAGTTCCCACCCTGTTATGACACTTCTATGCTCTGGGACCCGGAGCGAGAAGTCCGTATATTGTATCCCTGGCCTCTATGAGCCGAAGGGTTTTCTGTGTTAATTTTGCGTAGAAAGTTTAGATTTTATTGGCAGCGACGTCTCGAAAAACTAACTTCTGGTTTTCCCACTGGGTTCTGTGAATTTCTTAATGTGTTGCAGTGCTAAACAGAAGCTATCAGAAACCTTGACAATCGTCAGTGATAACACCTTCCACTGTATAGCTAGCTCTTATCTGGAAATTACTGCCACCGCAATCTCGACCAAA
Organism: Tuber indicum; assembly: GCA_006112555.1. Taxonomy (NCBI): domain Eukaryota; kingdom Fungi; phylum Ascomycota; class Pezizomycetes; order Pezizales; family Tuberaceae; genus Tuber; species Tuber indicum. Next base: position 153,730 of record VBSK01000424.1, on the reverse strand, counting down.
GCTATGATACGTCTATTATATCAGCCAAGCCTCGATATGGCTCGCTTTGCCATGGAATACAGTACTTAGTTTGTGTTTGAGCAACTTTTTTGATAAAACCTTTACACGTCTATCTAGTTGATCAAACCCCTAAGTGTGAAAGTCCAGCCGTCCTGCTGAATTGTAGATTTACCCCCCCCTTTTGTGCGTCTCGTCGTCATAGTTAATCACCCGGCCCCGGTGTGCATTGTGTAAGACTAATTTAACAGTCGACACGAGGGATTATTCGTCCATTCCCTCCTCCGCTGAGAAAGTACTCATCACTCCAGTGCACTCCAGTCAGCAGTGTTGAGCGGAAAGGTGATGGAGTAATCCCATCGTGGAATAGTATTGGGATTGGGTTGGGGCACAGCAAGGTCTAGAAGACACAATGGGTAGTGCACATGTGGGATGTCGGCCACCACAAACTGTATTTAATGAAGCTTCATTCCTTCCTTTCTCTTGAGTTTTTCTCTCTGTACCTAACATCGAAGACACACTCTCCACTCCAACCATCCTTCACTCCGTGGTGAACTCATACGAGTCCCATTATTGTCGATCAATCGTTCCGCTGGGCTACAACAATTCGCCATCAAAAGGAGGGGTAAACCTGTAGAGCGAGAAGTGTCAACTGTTACCTCGCCAATAAGAAATATTCACCCTGCAGAGACCTCACACCGAGTTTTTTTCTCTATCTTTTTTTAACCTGATATAGGGAAATTACTACAGAAGAAGATAATTCAAAAATAAGGGCGAAGGATCTCTCTGGACAGTCTCTGATACGCAAGTAGCCGTTTTATCCATCGTAGTATTTCTTCCTCTTTTGTACATTGGGATCGGGTTATTCCTCGCTTTTTGTGCAGTACAGATCAATAGCAGCCCCAGGCCAATTAGAGGTGTGGATTTTAAATCGGTTTGCAGCCTTACCGCCAGCATCGAAAACTTGCAGGGTGTCATATTATACGAATTACAGATTCTGCTAAGGAGAGCAAACTAGGGGTGTGGGTCTGTCCCCTGTACCGAATTAGGAAAGGATCACCAGATGGTAGAGGTGTCGTGATGTTCCAGAGACTTTTCTGCTCTTCTCGTATCTGTGGTGGCGAGCATTTCGGTAAACCAAGGACCTCTAATCACGTATGCATTTCTCGTTTTTACCTTATGGGAAGAATTGGATATAGATATTGGATTGTGGGGTGATTTAAGGTCTCAAAGCTGATTTGAACAAGGCTAAAAGAGTTGTATGACTACCGGATTTTTTTCTGGTCTCATTCTTACCCAAAAGCCATCACTAGTATTACTACAAACCTACCATAAGTTAAAAAACCCCACACGGTATCCTCGAAAACCATACACCCCCCCTCCCTCAAACCATCTACGGGGACCTCCCCACTCCCCAAACTGCTCACTCCCTCCGACCCTTCTCGGTAAACTCTCCTCCTCCTCCTGGACAACCGCTACACCCACCTCCCGTGCCAAATTAAGCAATCTCTCACGTAGCGCCCCCAAAACCCTCCTCTCGGAAACGTAGATCGAGTGCTCTGTCGGCCTAGAGAACCGGGCCTGGCATACCTGCAATTCAGACAGTGTGAACCGGATGAGTTCCACTTCCGGTGCGGTTGTCGGGAGGCTTAAATAGATATCGCAGAGGGTACTGATAAAGTGTGCGAAGCCAACAATAGTGCATATTTCAGCGAGGAGCTCTCCCCACTCCCCAAACTGCTCACCCCCTCCGACCCTCCTCGGTAAACTCTCCTCCTCCTGGGCAACCGCTGCACCCACCTCCCGTGCCAAAGTAAGCAATTCCTCACGTAGCGCCCCCAAAAACCTCTTCTCGGAAACGTAGACCGAGTGCTCTGTTGGCCTAGAGAAAATAATCCGTGCCCGGCATACCTGCAATTCAGACAGTGTGAACCGGATAAGTTCCACTTCCGATGCGGTTGTCGGGAGGCTTAAATAGATATCGCAGAGGGCACTGATGAAGTGTGCGAAGCCACCTACAGTGCATATTTCAGCGAGGAGATCTCGAGTTGCTAGGTGGGACATTTTTTTGATTTCTTGGTTGATTGTGTATGTGGCTGTGGGGCTTGTGGAAGGTCGCGAGTTGTAGAGTTAGATTGGCTTTGCTGGCGAGAGGAGTTGGGTTGGGGTTACTTAAAGAAGTCATGATACTACTAGTTTTCAAGTTTGTGTTGGGGATTTTCAAGTTTAGGGAGTGGGGTATGATATGTATGATCAAGTTGAATAGTGAGACATGGTGACTAGCACGTGACCGGTTTTGTCGAGTGATTGGGGGTGTTTGCTGAGGTGAGATATTCCAGTGATGATTCGCATGCCGGAGACTCTCAAACAATTGAGCTGTGCCATATATCGTTTGGGTTTCCTCCTCTGGTATGACTGGAGAGGTCCAAAAGGTGCACCAGAAATTTCATGATTTTTAAATTCAATAGGTATGGATCCTTGACGAGCTGGTTGGTTTCAAAAAAAAAAAACTCTGCCATTGAAGAGAAGGAGAATGGCGGCTGTTTTTTTTTATAATTAAAGTTCCCAGAAATGGTACAATAGAATTTGAAAATTTGCATTTTGGTGTGGGCCGCAAATATTTCACTTGCTACACTTGGCCAGATTATTGAAGATATATCTTGTGCTTGAGAAGTAGGCATTTGAGTAGTTGTGAACTGATTTTCTATGATATCATACTAAAAATGTGGTAGGAGGGCTATGTCCTACCAACCTAGAATTTAACCCCTATATCAATGGAACTTATTTCTTTTTTTTTTAACCTTCCTCAAGATCTGTTATGGTAGCAAACCTTTTTATCTTGTCCTTTCTTGCCCTCAAAATTCTGTCTAAGCAGCCGAATTTCTGCGGCCATATGCAACACTTTTTCTTCAGCCCGGTGCACCTTTTGGGCTGCCCGGACCATAAGGTCTGGTGTTTTTCTTTTTTTTCTTTTTGAGAGGCTAAGCAGCTCGCTTTCAGGAAGTTTCTGATGTCTTTCGCCTATTTTCCGGAAAATGAAATTTTGGACTATGCTACCTAGCTGATGCATGGTTTACAAGTAATTCTTTGAGGCACTGCGGAGTTTAGTGATAGTGTCAACCTTGCCGGTACCCCAGCCCTAGAGTGAGGAGAGAAGGGAGAAAATATCAGGTGACGAAGAGACTCAGATGACAGTCCGTGCGCTCGAACGACTGTTATCATACTTTCCCCTGCTCGGTGGGACCGAGCCCAAGCAGCCCTCTTACACTAGGAGAAAACCTTTCAAATACCATGCGTTCTTGTGCATACCTTTTGGATACCATCCCCCGGGAAATATACCATCGAAAAAGTGAAACCTTTCCGAAGAATTCCTCCACATTTTCATTAATCATAAAATGGTGAGAAAAAATTCAAAAATTCAAATTCAAAAAGGAAAGATAAATTTAAAGAAACTGTTAGATTTTTAATTTTTTCTGCAGTCAGAAAGGGTTTCTGTGTGCTGGTCTGCCCTCACCTAAAAGTGGTATATTTTATGTGGTAGGTTGCGCCAAGAATTCCAAACAAATCACTCAAACCTTCACCCTAGGTCTCAGTCCATCCTCAAAAATTATGGAAAAAATCAGGAATATACACAGAGGTTTTAAGTTATTTTCAGTATTTTTTTTTTGAATTTTTGAATTTTATTTGGGTTGTTGGTAGAATAAAAAGGTTCTGAGTATTTTTTTAATTGTCGCTATGTGAAACCTTTTGGATGGTATATTTCCCGGGGGATGGTATCCAAAAGGTATGCACAAGAACGCATGGTATTTAAAAGGTTTTCTCTATTTAAAAGGTTTACCCCTTACACTAGGGAAACCCTGGAACAATTGGCGGGGCGCGTCTGGGGATTTTAGCCTAAATGAGCAAGGGACCCCAGGAGGCAAACCACTACTGGTATGGGAGTAAAGACGGATGGCCGGGGTCTGGAGTAGTGCCCTGCGCTATCCATGCCGTACTAGTAACTACCGTATTCTCTTGAACAAGAGAGAATTGTCTCAGGACGTCTGAGTTTCCTATTTTGACTGGGGCGGGAGAAAATGCCAGCTGAACTAAACAGCGCCTTGCTCAGAAGGGAGGCCTAGACGTCCTGAGACAGATCTCTCTTATTCAAGATAGTATCGTAAGCCAACATTACCGATACTAATTTACTAACTTACTAAGGTTTATTCCATAGTAGTTATGTAATTTCCCCACTATGATTCTTTTAGAGGATATATTACCCTGTTTCTGTGTGGACTTATCTGGGCACAGATGTATCTCGGAAGGACCATTCTTGAGGAGCGACTATCTTGTGCTGTGAGTGTCGTGATTGGGGGTGTTTGAGCGGGGCATACGGTTATTTAGAGTAGTTCAACTCCAAGCGGCAAACCTAAGTGCCAAGATAGGAGGTCCAGAGGACCGCTTTCCGAGCCTCTTGAAAGAATCGTTGGGCAACGCTGGGTACGGGCATTCATTCCCATTTGCGGAGGCGATATCCAAGAGATGGCTATATAGCCCACTCTACTCTTCCGGAACGGTATCCTCTCACCGGCCTCTGCGGTCATTGCTAATTACCTCTGGCCGTCTATGGCTCCTCGCAGTCACTACCGATCGTTCTTTGGGCTGAGGAAGTGTCCTCTCCGGTAATGGGACTCATAACTTAGGTCTTTTTAAATAAAGTACTGTAAGAAGAGAGCTTGACATAATATATTGCTCTCTCCTACTCTGGAAAGCCGATCACACATACATGATACTGAGATCAGTCACTTATTCCTTACAGGCCGCCTTAATAATATCCGCTGCCTATACACCATTGGATTTCATCCATTAGCGTGCTTCATTCCTAGAAAAACAAAAACGGGAGGGGGAGGGTAGTTTACTTTCTCACCGATCGCATAGACCGTAGACACAATGTGCGTTCCAGGGATCAACGGAATGATACTCGCATCCACGACCCTCAAATTCTCGGTTCCATAAACAATCAAATTGTGGTCCACTACGCCTCCAATCTCCCTTGGCTGCATGGCGGAAGTCCCACTCGGATGGAACATCGTGGAGAGGCTATCCCTCGTAAATCTGCGAAGCTCCTCGTCCGTCTGCAGCGACGGCCCAGGCGTCAACTCGGTCGGAACGAGTTCCTGAATCGCTCGAGTCTGCACAACGCGGCGGCAGAAACGGAACGCTTCAATGAAGAGGTTGAGATCGACTGGGTTGCTCCCCGTGCGCAGGTCTACGATCGGGGCGGCAAGGGGATCCGTCGAGTTGATTTCTATGAAGCCACGGCTGAAGGGGTGAGTGATGGAGATGGAGAAGGGCATTTGGAAGAACCGATTGGCACCGCTGAGCCACATATACTCCATTGCGGCTGTGTGCGTGCCTGCGAGCCTGTTTAGGAGGATTTGGCGGTGTTTTTGAAAACTGGCTGTTATCACTGGGTCGTAATCGTTGCGGAGGTACTGGCCCGGCGCTTGCGTTGTGTAGGCGCCTAGCAGGGCCTCGGATTGGTTGGTGTAGGTGGACAGGGGGAGGAAAGCTACTGAGTTGGGGCTTCCGGCTGTCCATGGGCCTGGATTGTTTTGTTAAAGTTGATCCAAGTATTTTGGTCGGAAGGAGGCCAACCTTCACGGGCTTTATAGAAGAGATCTTTAGACTCCGCATCCCAAGTTGCATTTTTCTCGAGATCAATAACTGAGTGTTCAACGTTGTCCACTGCTTACTTTCGATTGGAATTACGCTCAATTGTGGAGAGGAACACTGGGTACTTACGCTTTAGAGACATAGTACCAACTGCTCTAGCCCATCATATGTCAGCCAGAGAGCTAGTAGTCATGCTTTGGGGTAGTCTCAAGGCCCCACAGTGGGGTGCCAGGATCCCTGTGCGCATCAAGTGCGCCAGAGCACAGCGCGGGATAGAACTCTTGGGATATTCCGTTTGACTAATAAGAAGTTGGACTCACATGGGTGATCCTGGAGGTTCTGTCCGCTGGGTGCTCGGTCTGTTTTCAGCATACTCTGAACCTAGCACAAAAGTGCGGAGCAGCTTACACGCCAGGCAAATCTATTAATACTGGGATACCTAGTTTCTCCAGGAGACTCTTTTGTCCGATTCCTAAAAATAGGGATCAGGTCGGAGAGACTTACGGAGGAGTGGAAGAGAAACAAACCTGAGAGTTGTAATATCTGCGGAGTGTGAAGCGTCCCAGCAGAAATAATAACCTCTTTCTTGGATTTTGCTATATATTTGGTGGCATCTCCAAGTTGAACATACTTCATTTCATGGTCGTTAGATTTGAAAGTCTAACGCAGTCACGGAAACTCACTTCAACTCCACAGATTTTGATTCCCTTTCCGCCTTCTTCGTCACTGTCCTCAGTGATTAGTTTGGTGACGTGTCTAGAAGTGTAAACATGCAGATTTTGTCTGGTAACAAAGTTGTCGAAATACGCACTGCGGGCATACGAGCGTGTCATGTTTTTTGGGTCGATTGTGTTAGGCGACCAGAAGACGCCTAATGCTCTTCCTGCCTGATCTAGTGATTGAGAAACACCTAGTGATTTCATTGCGTCCTGGAAATTTTCTGTACTCGTTAGAATATTAACATGGCCCAATGAACACCTACCTACTATTCTGTGGGTATATGAAGTTCGGATAACCAGACTGAACGTATCCATCAAATCCGTGAACTGAGGGATCGTAGGTGATTCCAAACTGGGCGACGTGCTCTGGTTTAGGTGGCGTAAAGGTTTCGCTCTTCCCGGTATTAGGAAGTGTTTCACGTTATTGTTAAAAGTGCGGGAGAACTAACTTTTTTAAAATATGGCAAGAGATCGGCCCAACCCCAGCCTGGATTCCCGAGATCCTCCCACATATCGTAGTCACTGGGGGAACCTCGATCAAACATCATGCCGTTAAGCATAGAGCTTCCACCGAGGGCTTTTCCGATAGGGAGATTCTGGCGTCTGCCGCTTAGATATATCTGTGGCTCGGTCGTAATGTTCCAATCGTACACAGACCGCATAGTGTACCCAAGGCATCTTTGGAGAATGGCAGCACATTCTTTGTGATCCGGTATTCCTGCTTCTAGAACGAGGACAGTTGCTAGCCGGTGTTTTAGTATATTTGAACGAAAGATCACATTCCAGAATGGAAAACCTTACTTTCAGGATCTTCTGACAATCTATTGGCTACAGTGAGGCCCTAGGAGTATTGCTTAGTTATTCTCGATCGCATTATGTAAAGTAGGACACCAATTCAACTTACAGCTGTCCCTCCGCCTACTACGACATATGTATAGGAGTCGAACAATTCTTCCTGCCTCCCAATGAGCCTCCCCAGCATTGGTGCAGCCGTGACAGCACTGCCTGCCACTGATAAAAGTAGAGCCAATCGTCCCAACATTTTTGGAAGATAATAGAGAATAATAGACGGATAGCGAGCGGTGCCTACAGATTCAGTGATGTAGAGCCTCCAGAACCTGAGCTACACAGCAAATATATACCGGTCTCTGCTCCTCGTAAGAGGGGGGTAGCTCTCCTTAGATACATTGTTGATCAATACGAATTCCAACTCGAACAGGCACTAGTGTGCCCACGGTGGGTTCGTCTTATTTCTAACCCAGTACCGGCATCATGTTCAATATCCTCTATGCTGGTTCTTGTGAGAAGTGTTTTTGTAGGGCTATGGTGAGGACAGTTAGCTTGTGTGACGCGGGCTGGTTGGCCTTTTGGGCCATAAGAAGGTTCCTATCATACCGGTAGTTGAGCGGTGGAGCCAGCTGCAGCTACACCACACCCATAGATTGTACAAGTAACAAAAGAATTATTGAAGGGGAATATTCCTTTCACTCTTCACAAGCGGTATCTGTGTGCAGGTTATTGCAATGTAAATGGACAATCAGTCTACCTGCTATTATCTCTTATGACCTTGGAGCAGCCCTCTACGAAACATACTGCACAAGGGCAGCTTATCCCTAAACATGGAATTCCCTATTCCCTACCCGATATTTGGGCCAGCAACAGAAGTTCCCTGCAGGCCACCGTGTCTCGTCACGCATATCGTAAAGACTGTTCCTTCAATATCCTCAATAAGTAATCGGAATGTGTTCATTAAGCCTTGCGGCACAATGTTTGGCTTGGCCGGTAGAATGGGTATATAAAATTACGGTGATCCATACTGTAATAGTTGGTCACTCGGTAATAAAGGCGGGCCCGCATCTATTGTGCTAGGGGTTGACAAAAGTCGGGCCCACCTCCACCAGGAGCTGTGGCATTTGCACGGGCTAAACCAGATCAGGAAGTTCGAGTGATGACTCGTGAGTATTTTTTGGTGAGGGCAAAAGAAAAAAAAAAGGTCGGGACCACCTCCGAAAGGATAAGCGGCGATTACTTGTGGTATGAGATGACGCAAATCATCTACGAGTAAAATGTAGACCACAGCGGGCGCAACCATGTACTCGGGTACCGGTACTTGTTGTCCTGGGCAAGAAGTATCCGGAAACAGGGATTCGCAAAATATATGGAACACATCTTGCCTAGGACAAGTAATGCGCGGATTTGTAAAGGGCAAAGGGTTCTTAATGCGGGAAATGAGCTTTTGAAGTCCGGTGGAATCTCCGGTCTAGATTGATCTTTTTCCATAATTTCCAAACCCAATGTAACTTAGTAACAAATCCTGTTTTTGACTGACCTTAGGTCGAATAGTCGTTCAATGTATATGGATTAATTCCAGTACGAGTAGTGTACTCAAGTAAAGGAAAAATATCTGAAAAGGGCTGGATATGGGCTAGGGCTAGACATTTGAATTCCAAAATTCAGTTACCGTATCTAGGAATCCTTTACCTTTTACAAATCTAGGAATTACATGGGTGCCTCAACCGTGGTTCACGCCTTAGACGCAGACGCTCTACACCATACTCGAGCAACACTCTGGGAGAGAGCTTGTGTTTCCGAATACCCTTTCGCCCGAGTATGATATCATACATTACGGTAGTCTTCTCTCCGATGGGTTGGACGAAATCCGCGCTGTGCTCGAGAGCTCAGAAGTGAATCTACCCTCCACCCTCGCTGATTGTAAACTGCAGGGGTAGAGTTCTCACCCATAGACATGCTTGGTATTAGCTCACCCTAATCACCCTACTCGTACGAGTACAGTATAATCTGTTAACGCTGTCGTGTTGGTGGTTTCGAGGTCACTAACTTCGCTGGTCGATGGCGGTGTGTGGGGGGGGTTCATAGACGTATGATGTCTTGGCACCGGTGGCGACCGGGAAGATATAGAAAAGGGCAAGATCCTCGAACCTATAATAGCTACAACAAGCCGCGGTGAGTGGATACCTTCGATATTCCACAACACGGGCCCCGCGTCCGCCTGTCGGGGGTGGATTATTGGAATGACAATGTAGCTAAGTCGGAGAGGAGCCCGTGTGGGTAGAATGACGGTTGGTTGTTTCGGTATTATAGTAACTACTACGCTTGTGCCCAGACGCCATTAACGAGGCCTTGCTGGTATAGTGTATAATGCGTACTGTAAAGCCGTTGGGTTCCTGACCGTCAGGAATTAATTTCCATCCCCGGCTGCAAGAATACCGGTAGATATGAACACACCGCTGAACAAGCGAGAAAATAACTTCGTTGTGTTATCAATACTGGAACCTTAATCAAGTTGAGCCGCGCCTAAGTAAAATGACTCAGATTTAGCCTAACAAAACTACATGCCATGAGATTGAGCTACTAGCTTCCTCTTTTCTTGAATTTCCGCTTGAGCCTTCTACCCATATTTGCCCAGCTAGGGGCGATAGAATAGGCCTCTGCGATTAGCGGAAATACCAGGTAAAAATGCTGTTTTACCCTCCAAAGGTCACGTTGTAAGCGTTCTATGAGGAGGAGCAATAAGCGGTAAGGTTTTCGCGGGGTATCATACTCTCCTACGAGATCGTCAACACCCCAGCTTTTGCGATAGGCCCAGGAGCCTGAGTGGTACGGGTAATATTTTTGTGCCAGAATGGGGATGAACGATATGTTACCTGCCTTATTATTTGACTAGGGCCCCACTACTGCAAGCATACTTCATTTAACATACTTTTACAGGTTAACTGTGCACTGTGAAAGCGTAGGTATGGCTCTTGGTCAAAAGTCATCATCGGTGGTCCCAAGTGCAGTTCGGTGACAAACGTGATCGTTGCGATTCTTGTCTACCGCACTCTCCCGCTCACTACTTGTCAATGCCAACTCTTCATGTAACACCATATGTGCTTAAACGGCCGGAATTTGTTTTTTTTTATAGAATAGATGGAATACATTAATTCTCTTGAGGATACTCTCTACTAGTTTTTTAAATAAAGAGTCTGGTATCAACTCCTGACAATGAATGAGGACTTCCTCTACCAGTGGCATCTCCTTGTCTGCTGATCTAATATCTCCAGACAAATGAGTATAATTATGGTAAAGCTCCATAAGGTGTACCCAAATATGTTCAATGAGATTGAGATCTGGTAAATAGGGTGGACAATCCTCCAAAACCCCAATACCATTCTCCTCCAACTATGCTATTCTATTCCTAAAAGTATGCACCCTAACATTATCTTCTATAAAGATTGGCTCAATATGCTTTCCCTCCAATTCCTCCAAAAAATCAAGTAAAGAAAAGTCCAAAGTCCTAACATTTGCTCTTATATCTACCCTAATTCCATCTTCCACTTTTATTCTATTACATGTTCCCTTTAACCTACTAGAAAAACAGGCCAGTATCATTTGCTTCAAGTTAATATTATCAGACTTCCTCATTCCCTTAACAAACTCTGTAAGCTATTTTTCTTTGGGTGTTCTGGAGATACATTGAACTGCTAGATCTGGAGATTTCTCCATACTGTATTTATTAATTTAGGCCATTCTCCTTCATTGTGAAATTATCCAATGTCTGAAACCGGTACTGGTTAAGGATTTTGTTTTATGTTTTGTTTTAAGTATCGCTTTGATACTTGGTTTGTTTTAAGTATCGTTTTGATACTTATTTTGTTTTATGTTTTGTTTTATGTTTTGTTTTAAGTATCATTTTGATACTTATTTTGTTTTATGTTTTGTTTTAAGTATCGTTTTGATACTTAGTTTGTTTTATGTTTTGTTTTAAGTATCGCTTTGATACTTGATTTGTTTGAAGTATCGTTTTGATACTTATTTTGTTTTATGTTTTGTTTTAAGTATCGCTTTGATACTTATGTTGTTTTACCAAAGTGTATCGCTTGATACCTTTGTTTGATTTCGTTCATGCTAGGCATGAACTGATTTGTGTATTTAAAGACCGTCCTATTCCACGATGGAAAGGACAGACTTCGACAGACAGTATTTCAATATACTTGGTTGAACGGTTACTCTTTAGTTTCTCCAGTACACCTCCGAAGCCTCCTTTAGTTCACACAGCTCTCGCCTCCTCTCTGGAAGAGCAGGCCACTTGTCAACTATTGTACACTCCTCAAAACGTGATTAGCACCTTGTGAACATGTTACAATGTCTATACTTAAAACACTGTTCATATTACTTCCTTGTCAGTTCAGATATCAACCTTGATCTTTTATGTTAGATATACTTATGAATACTATATTCTGCTAGTCTTCTATTAATTGTCATGACTAAGATATAAGATGCAAAACCTCAGTGCAATTACTAGAATGAGATTTCTTGATATTAGTGGAAGGTAAGAACTAGATTATAGGTATTCTATTTACTATGTTTTTAGTTGCACCTAGTTCTTTTAAAAGCCAGAACTGATCCAATGATTTAATATCCTTGGTAGGCTAAAATAACTATTGTGTGAGGTATCTGAGTTTAGTGTAAAATCTCAGTGGAATTTAACCCTATTCCTTTTGTTCTAATAGTTCTGTAATATGTTAATAAGAGCAATTTTTTTCTTATTTTCCTTTCCCCACATGGATGATTTTTTAGAGAGGTATGAGAAGGTGTCATGCTTGAGATTGCCATTGTCAAAGAGGCTCTAGTTTCAAAAGTTATGATCACTTTATTTCAACTTATATAATACAGACTAGAACAACTTGAAACCAACATAGTTAGTTTCTAGTGTGATAGAAATTATTATTTTTACCCCCCCAACCCTTTTAACAAATTTGGATAAAAAATATATTAATGAATAACTGAAGAGTGATTGGTTCTGAAATTTAGAATTCGATGGCAGATTGATTTGTTTTATAGGAAGCTCATGTCAATTGGTGTAAAGAATCCCAAACCTGGTCTTGAGTGCCAAAGGTTTGCATGGACTCTTATACAAAGAGATACCGATTCTTAGAATCACCAATTTGGTGTCACCTCAGTTCCAATTCAGGCAATATTGTACCGTTCACTTCAAAACTTAAATCCCAGTCTTAGAATACTCGAAAATCACTATTTTATGAAGGATTGGCTTACTTCCACCTCGGGTGGTTGAGTTCTGATGCTGTGGAAAACAGCATTTTTGGTGATAAAGTGACCATCAACGATGGCATTCGTCAATTATTTTTTACCCCGCGTAAAAGACAGCGTTATTCCTGGGAAATTGCGATAATCCGACCATTGGGCGGCAACAGGAGAGGAAAACCGGTTCACAAAGCGATACTGTCGTGCTCCCTCCAACTGCCGTAGTCATGGTAGAAGAGATACCTTCAAGGGATTATATTTTAGCCTTGAAGTCTTAACCCGGTCCGACCGGTTCGCGATATTTCACGGGCAGCCGGCTCCCGTACTACCGTAGTGTCTGATGCATGGGCCGCTGAGATCCTAACCTCAGCGTTACCCCAGAATCGTCTAAATAGCGTTACCGATAGAGCTAAAGCTGCCTGCATAGAATTCCCCCCAGGCGCTCGCTAGTCGCGGAGCGTCGGTCTCATAGAGAACCCATGTAGCAAAGGCTGGTTTGGACTTGACTTTGGCAAGCGAGTGGAACTCCCGCTTTTTACTTTCGTACCGGTATTGTACTAAGCCCTAGCACCCAACACCTCACGGCCGTGGAAACGCCCCCCCATGGTAACAGCGTATAGCTCTTGGACAGAGTCCACCACCGCACCTCCGAGCAACCACAGAAAAACGCTGAAGGAATGACCATTCTAATTTTGCACCCTCTCCTGAATTGGAATCTAAATATAGGAACAAGTAGCCAAGGATCCAAGGATTCAGAGCCTAGGCATTATTTTGTCAAATAAGTTAGGGCCTATCTCTGTGAAGATTAGCTGGGACTTTCGCGCAAATGATTTGCAGGAACCCACGGAAGAATGTACCGTACTAAATTTGAAAACCACCGATTCCAAGTGTTTACCAACGGCCAAGATCTGCAGGAAAACGCCCAAGATCTTAGCATGTTGCTCGCAATGAAGCAACCTCTTTACCTGCAGGATTTTGTGATAATTGGATGCCAGGTCGCTGTGTTGCAAAATGAGGAGGAGTGCCATTTTTAGTGCAGAATGCACGTGCGACAATGAGCTATCACAATCTTATATCTCATGTCTCTGGACCCCTCGGGAAAGGATGAATCATGGAACTAAACTAAATGTGAAATGGGAAATAACAGGGATTTCAAGCCTCTTAATTCAAGAGGTGATATCTTTCTGTAAGCTTTGTCTTTCACAGTTCTAAGAAAAGACTTAGTTTCACACTACTCGAGCGCCTCACCAACTCTTATTCGTAGTAAGCAAGAAGTACCGTACGGGCACTCTGGTACTGTACCCGATAACAGGGATCCGCAACATATATGACAAAAAATCCGTGAGTATTTGAGCGCTCATACAAACTCACCGCCCCTTCGATCGAATACCGGTAATTGCCCGCTGCAGGCGCCAGGGAGCGTGGGGAATCCAAGAAGTACTAGTGCAGGACAAATGGTTAAACGTGAGTTCCCACCAGCGTTTCACGCTTCCGGCTACCCGACCGTACACTCGGGGGCCAAGTCGTCAAACCCTCGAGAGAAACCGCCGTGGCCAACACCCATGGCGCGGCGCGAAGCTACACTGTGCACCGGTAGCTAAAGCATAGACTATCCGTACCGTAAAGAGCATATACCCGCGAGGCACCGGACCCCGGGTCCTACATAGTCAGCGTGATATTCAGGAGTGACTGGTAGCTGTTCGCCGGGTTGATAGGACGGGTTCGGATGAACAAGCTTCGATGTCTGTAAAACGGTGAGCCGTGTCGATACTCCGCTCACTGTAACACGTTTTCTAATGCTATCCAGGCCGAGTGTTTCTAGAAGCTTCACTAGTGCCCTAAGTTAGGTTAGTCGTTCAGGTTGGCTCTTTTTGAGAGGGTGAGCTATCAAATACCGGTATGTGATGTGTTAGTTGATAAATAGTTTCTAGGGTAACATTTCTTGAGCGTTTTCTGTATCATGCACTGTGCTCGTACTTGTACAGTACTCGTACTAATACATCTGCCGGCAGCCCTCCCGTTCAAATCGTAAATTTAGCGCCCATCGTTAACATATTTTATGAGTTCCCAATATTGATTAGGCTTAGCGAGGTGGAAGTCGGATGACACTACCAGCTGCCACGATTTGTCATGAACCATGCTGGTAGTTCATTGGGCTAGAGTTGCTTTGGTAACTTAGACCCCGGTCACGAAAGGACCATAGCACAAGTCCAGATTGGGAGCCACTGGAATGCCCACAAGCAATTCTTCAATCCGATTGTTACGAGTACACCTGCGATAGGGAAGGTTCAGTGCTTCTAGCCCACAGTTTTCTCGCACTCTCCTATCATACTCGATTAAGCGTGAATAGAATCACCAACCTTAGGGAATTCGCGACTCGACGCATTTCCAAGTCGGAGACCTCCTTGGATTTACTGGGTATCAACCATGGCGGTACGGTAGCGGTACTCACGTAGTACTATTTGAGCTTAGGCCCGCGTTATCGTGCCACAAGTCTGTGCGATAACGGGTTCAAAAGCTTGATTTCACGGTAGCTATGATACCTGGTAAATAATCGGTAAACTGCTAGTGCTTAGGGCTATATGTAACTGCCTTCAGGGTCTTCACCTATCCTTAACTGTTGAAGCTGAAGCACAAGTACTGTATTGGGATACTAACGGATCATCATTGGTTGGAATACCGGCGATAGGGATGGGTGGTGATGTTATCACGATGCTGTAGTAATAGTGTTAAGGAGATGTAGTCTACGTAGTACGCGAATGCTGTATAATATTCTTGTCACTACTGTTTCAATATAGGCCGTACAGCTTAGGGCTTCAAGTAGGCATCATTCTGCATCAAGCACAATTCTGAAATGGTTAAAAGAGTTCAGGAGAGGAAAATTTGAAGATTGACTTTTTTTTTTTTCAAAAAAAAAAAAAGAAAAAAAAAAAGTCATGAACCTAGAGAGGTCGAGGAATTGAACCCTGCTATCCTACGATATAAAAAAAAAAAAAAAGGGGGGGGAGAGAGAGAGAGAGAGAGAGAGACCTGTAGTCTAACAGAAAGGGATGCGCGCACTGGCGTTGAAATGAAATAACAAGGGGAAACACTCGGTAACTCCACCAAACAAACCGGCCGAAGCAATCTGATTTTACACAGAGCGCGGAAACGATGTTAAGGTTGAAGTGCCAGATTTCATTGGAAGATCATCCGAGCTAGCCAGCTGATCCTCCGGCACCGGCGAAAGATGCTTCTGGCTTTCCATGTCAGAACCCCTCGGGTCTATAACGCTCTTGACTGTGCTCAACAAGTCCGGATTTGTCGAAATGTCTCGAACATCCCTGCGACTCGGGTTATACGGCTTCTTCTTTCCTCTGAAAAATACTCGGAGGGATGGTGAGCAGACAGCCAGCAACGACGTGGTGATCTCGACCATAGCTGATACATCGATGGTATGGGTTACGCTGGCCTTCGGCTGACCCCACACGGCTCTCAGAGCGCCATATCGAACAAGTGCCGCGACGATCGAAATACTGCCGATGAACAGGATGAAGAGCCATCCCCAAAGAGCCGACTTTCGAAAGGTGAGGTTTTTCAGAACCAATATCGGGAGCATTATGACTATCGACGCAGACAATGTTAGTACGAGGTGGTTGGGTGTTGAAATCTCA
This sequence comes from Tuber indicum, assembly GCA_006112555.1. Taxonomy (NCBI): domain Eukaryota; kingdom Fungi; phylum Ascomycota; class Pezizomycetes; order Pezizales; family Tuberaceae; genus Tuber; species Tuber indicum. The sequence continues at coordinate 137,661 of VBSK01000424.1, read as the reverse complement.
TTGGAGGAGAGGGGGGTTTGAAAAGCATAAGGCTGATAAATGCATGGGTGTGGGGGGACCGCGAGCTTACTTAGGAGATCTGTGCCGACGTTGGTAAAAGTTGATATTGTTACACTGTCCATGGAGTGAACCGCTGAGCACAAGTGGCCATTGATATCCCTACATCCAGATGCATTAGTTATCACATCCCGTGTAAAACTGGTGTGGTGGAGATAAGTGGAAGCGCTAATTACCAATTCAAACTGACAGGTCGACACCAGAATTGTAGGAGAAGCATATGGAGCAAGAATGTCAGGAAGGTGATTACTGAAACGACCACCCCTGCAACCTTGCAGCGCTTGCCGAGAGTGGGATCCCTGATGAAGAGTTCAAAGTAAAAGGCGATAAAACCACCTTTTGCGAACCAGAGGGAGATGTAGATGAAGAATAGAGATACCCAGGAAACCTGAGAACGCAAGAAGTGAGGTTAGTGCCCAACCTTCCGTAAATGGCAACAAGGGAGACAGTACTTTCAAAAGATGGGCAGAGAGATTCTTCGGAACACCATAGAACAGGCCCGGCTGTCCCCTGTGCTCCATCCGTAGCGCGTTCTTCCACGTATTGATCCCGATAAAAGCGATGGCCGAGATATATGAACAGACAACAAATACATCGGAGGTTACTGAAGCTATCGATCGCGGCCTAGACCGCCTCCACATCCGTTCCCAGATTCGGAGGAAGACAAAAATCGATGTGAGGAAGAGTAGAGCCCAGTCAAGAGCGATAAATCCTTCGAGGGGCAAATGAACATCACCCATGTTTTCCCGTCTTGTCGGTTTGTTCGAGGTTTGGAATGAGAAGCAAACTAGGCAGATCGGAGCTTCGAAAAAAATTGAAGAACCGGAAACCAGGGCGTTGGGAGATGCCCCATATATAATTTTTTACATACCGGGAGAAGGGAGAGAATGTCGGGGCAGGATGGAGGGGAGGGAGTTATCCGCATAAGCCTGACTCTATTTCCGCATGGCAGCCTACTCTTCTCGAATCCTGGGACAAGCTGGCCACGAAAAAAAGAAAGGTAGAGTGCAACCCAGTAACGGAGTCGCGGTGGATCTTCACTATCTCCTGCGGATTTCTATTTTCCCCTTCCTGGAGGCCAAGATTTGGGAAATTCCGTCTCGTATGGTACCCGACCGTACCGCCCGCCCTCCACGGTACCGAGTTCAACATAAGCATGTGTGTCTAGATGAGGGGATGCACGGATAATGGGAATAAGGGCAAAGTATGTGTGGCAAGTAAGCATAAACTGATGAGACAGTTAAAGTGATAACGGTCCCTTTGCTCCAAGCGCTTCCCGAAAGAAAAGAAAAAATAGAGAGTCTCGGATCAAAACAGCACTTTGCGGAAAGTGCCGAAAGGGAGCGATACCGTCCCAGATGGTACTGGTAGTCTGCAAGTACAGTACTCGAGTACCGGTACTCGACTGGAGCTGAACCGCAGAATAATCCCCAGAAATGAGAGAAAGGCCGGCATTTGGCCCATTCCTACTTTGTCAACCCTAAATCTCTGAGCAGCCGTGTTACGACACAGTAAGCGTATCGCTTTAGCGAAAATAAGCGTTACACTCGATAAATAAATTTGCATGTATCTCACCCATAGTTCTGTTACATTCACATTCACATTCACGCTGGGCAGGATAGTTTAATAGAGACGCACGAAGAAGAAAGAACACTTCCATCGATCCCTTTAACGCCCTAAGGTTGGCTTCTTTTTCTTCTCTTCTGATTCCTTCCTTGCGCATGCAGCGCAGAAGTTACCCACCCATGCGGTAGTTGTAGCACCGCAGGCTGACCGATCACTCACCCCCTCACTCATTCACTCGCTGGCTGAACACCCATTATTGAAGGCCAAACACCTCTCTACTCGAGTACTGTACCAGTACTGTACGGTACTCGAGGACCATATCGCTTGAATGGATGTGCGGGGACGTCCCCCATTGGACAAAAATTCGCTAACCAGTGATGATTATCTTCGTCTACAGGGGTTGGGGTGGCGGGGGACGAATAATAATATTTGGAGCCCCAGCGTGTTTTTTTTTAAAATGGAGCTGTTGATTACTCCGCTGAATCCGGTATCCACGTAACCACGGTAGTCTCTCTTAGATGTTGACCCGATAGGCTCTTGCTCTTGATTGAAGGGTTGTTACCTAGCGTAGTTTTCTTTCTTCCTCGACAGAGGAAGTTTAAAAGATCTTGATTAATTTTGAGCTTTTAGTTACAGTATCTAAATTAGCTTACCGCTTGTGTAATGTCTGGATGGGTGGGCCATGCCCCCCCCTCCATATCAAACATACGACCTAAGAGCTACACAAGCAGGAAGCAACTTGGCATTCGAAGCCACCCTCACTGTAGCGCAAGTCTAACGCTGGGGATATTTTTAATATTCATTCATTTAACTATCTAGCTGTCGCAAAGGGAAAGATAGTGAAAAGAACAAGAAAAAAAACAAAAAAAACAAAGAAGTTAACATTTAACACGGGGTGTTTTCTTTTTCGTGAGAAAACATGCCATTTCAAACAGCCACAGGACATTTCGAGGCATTTCCGGCCCAGAGTTGAAGGGGCTTCTACTGGTACACCGTATTGTGTCATACATACATACCCTGGCGTTGGTGGGGGTTTTGGTAAATATAATTTGTGGGATTTGGTCGTGGGAACGTTCATGTGAAGACGAATTGTTTTCCCTTATAATTTACTGTGGTACGATAGGAGGAGGAGGTGGTGGTGGAAGGGGTTGGAAAGTCCAACATCAGGCCTATGGTAGGCTTGGGTTTGGGGGTTTTTGCCCGCCTCGCCCGGACTTACCATGGTCTGGTCGATTAGGTCAAGATCTGTTTCCCGTGAATTTGATATTTAAAAAAGACGAAGCAAGGCGTTTCCGATGTGTACGTGTACTACGAGATGGTCTCCGGTCAAGCACACTGCTGTAAAGAAGGAGATACAGCACTAGAATACGGTACCATCTCGGGATGCGCACTGTAGCCTCGGAATCATGTCTACTAACCCCCACCTGAAGCTATGGTAGGTGTTGGGTCGAACTGGTACTGTACAATATTTTGTCACCAGATGTCGGCTGGCTGAAAACCTTCTTGTTTCTTTTGAATTATTTATTGTGCTTGCACTGTGCGCATCTAGCACAGTACAATACTACATTGTATAGGCCCAATAGGTGACGGCTCAGTGGTACGCGGCCGGATTAGCGTACTCGGAACTCGTTCTGTCCCTCTATCTCTCCCCGGTTGGTTTCCGGTGGGTGATTAGTGTAGCCAGCTTAGAAAGTCTGGACGCTGGGTAATATAGGATTCCGGTATCATCTGGAGTACACGGTGTTACCTGATGGCAACAGTGTTGAATAAATCACATTCTTGAGGAGCACATAATTTCATAGAGCGGTTAGTATTTGGCAAGTTTAGCCCATAAGGGGTGTCTCTTTTTTTTTTGGAACGGGGGATATATGTTGGCATTAGTCCCTTCGGGAACCGTACTCGAGAAGTGGAGAAATGTTTGATCGATTGATTGAAGGTCATTGCTAGGATTTAGGTTGATGGCATGGTTGTGTTATGCTATTAGGGACTTTTGGAATACAGTACCATACCAATTCCAGTACGGAGTGATACCAATAGTGTACCGTACATCATTGTATCGTGGGGCGGGAGAATAACCTGTCCCCGGATTTTCTCCTACTAGTCGTCCCGTGAAATAGCCTTGCTTGCGACCTATGGCGCACAGTATGGTAGATCGTCTCCCATATTTTTCTTTCAACCTTATCAATCACTCCACTTCTGCCTCCTTTTTCCCTCTCTTTACTCGGCCCCCCTTTTCTACTCGTATCACCTCTCTCGTTATCTGTCTTTAACTATACCAAACCCCACCATACTTGTACCATCATCACCAACTACCAAATTTTTCTTGTATCTCCCACTTTCTCTTTACAAGCACTTTTGCCCCGTGAACCAAATCTATCTACCAGTATATCTTGCACTCCCTCCTCCTTCCCTTTCCCCGGACCCCCATATCCAAAAGAGGAAACAATTTCCACGCAACAACCAACCCCACTCTCTCACTCTCATTTTCTTGAGCACGGGAGTTTCATCGCGGCCCGTCGTCTCGGTAACGATGGGGGTACATAGCGCCCGCCATTGGTTCGTTTAATCAGATCACAAATCACGTGTAAATTCATTTCTGGGCTGGCTGGAGTGGGCACCATCCCTTCCTGATATGGTGCGGCGCCAGCCTTTCTTTATTATACAAGTATGGTATCAGATTTTTGGGGGCACGAAGAACAGGAAATGCCTTATCATAATGCCCTTGGGGAGTCAAGGGCAGATTTTTTCTGACGTATGCTTTAACTTTAACGCCTGTGGCGTTGAGGTCGGTGAGTTTCGTTCTTTCTTTCCTTTTCTACTTTGCTCTTTGCTACTATTTACGCTCGATCCGGGATTCCGATATTTAAGGTCTTACCCGAGTTAGCCGGGTTGGACAGAAATGTTTTTGTTAGCAAAATCGGGACGCAGGCGAGCGAGCAAGCCAAGTAAGTAAGACCTCCCCATGCTATCGTGTTCAAATCGAGAAAACTGTATATGCCATCTTAAGGGGGGGGTTTGTGTGCTCGTATGATGTGGTTGGTTGCTCCATACGCGTTTGAAAAGCAAAATGCATTCGGCTTTCCTGATCAAAGGTGTCCCGTATACCCGGTATACCGGCAAGTTCCGTGACCGTAGTACTTGTGATCGTTTCGCTTTTCAACTGCCGAGATGGTAAAATGAGGTACAGAGTGACTTCCTCACACAAGCAAGCGGATAAGGTGAAGTCAAGTGAAGTGAGCTTTGAGATTTTGGGTCTCGGGGTGTGAACCCCAGGTTGTCGGGAAGCCCTGATAGTCAATGGCTTTGCTTGCTCGAGCGCGCCTCAACGGTGTTGAGCGAGTATGGAGCGATAGTCATTCATGATCACTCGCACCAATAGTGTAGTGCGGTTGAGAGCGGGGAAAGAAATAGCTTGAGGCTATTGTCCTGCGAGAGTAAGGCGCGAACTAAAAATCTTTGGGGATAGTTTCCCACTCTACCGGAGCTCTTGGGTGGGTTCGAGTTTTCTCCTGCGTCGGGAACGTGGCGCTCGGGGGCCAAAGTTGGGACGTAAGACATTGAAATTTAATGTACTTGTACTTGTATGTCTATCAAGATGGCAAAGTTGGTGGTGAGAGATCGGGACTTGCAAGCGCCTTGGCTTTTCTTCATTCCTTCCATCCTTCCTTTGATTTCTCTGCGCGATTATTCACTTCTCCACCCTTGACAATAACTAGATGGACTGCAGCCCCGAATCGCTATAACGTGTGTTGCCCCCCCCCCCTCTTCCCGTGTTTGCAGTAAGTTCGATCCCAACTTCTTCTCCCGCATCTATTCCCCTCCCTACCTCCCCGGATCCCGCTGCCCTCGAAAGAGGGGAGGAGTGGGACTAATTAGGGCTAAATACCGGAGCATTTCAAGTCGGCACATAAATTTATAGTCGTATGTGCTTGCTATGTCCTTTGGACTGTTAGCCCTGGCTTTGGAACTAGAAAGAACTTGATATAAAGGGAATTTTAGTGCGAATGTTTCATGGGTTTTTGGGTTCTGGAATGGGCAAGACAGGCAGGGTGACGGGGTCACTATGATCTGGAATAGCTCGGAGGTAGACATGCACACTGCGTCACTCGTCAGCGACACTCTCACTACAGCACCCTTAGAGAGGATAAGAGGGTCTCAACATAAAAAGTGTTTTACTCCCGGAGTGGGGCGTCTGTCTGTGGTGGTGCTTTCGCTTGTGCCTCTTGAAAAACTGGGTCTAAAAGAACATTTACATTTTGGATTCAAATCTTCTAACTATAGCTTTTTTCAAGTTTCCCCATGTATTCAAGATACATTAACTTCCGGAGACTGTATTGATAAAAGAGCTCTCATAGTATCGGCGGTGGTAGAGAATAAAGGAAGAAAAAATATCATATTACCTAAGATACTATGCGAAAATCACAACACAAGCACACTCTAAAACCGAAAACCAACCCATAATCGCCACCAAAATAGGATTTCGATCTTTCTTCTGCTTTGGCCCAGGGAAGGGCCAGAAAAATAAACCAGGCCGTCCTATAGCAACACTAACGAATATAAGCTATCCAATTCACGTTCTAACCACTAATCCGATCGGAAACCAATACACACCGTCCTATACAGCATCGTCAAGGCCGCTGAGAAGGACGACCAATGCGAGATGGCGGGGAGGGGGAGAAGAAGAGAGGTTAGGAAGAAAAGGGGGCAGGGAAAGGAGAAGAGGGTCAGACATGAGCTTTTCATGTGTCGGTTCAGAAGATTCTAACCCACCTCCACCTCCACCACCACCTCCTCTGCCGCCGCCGCTTGTAAAGAAATATACGGGCGCAAGATATAACCACCCATCGATACTAGTGCCGATAGATTGTGACGCGTGGGTTCCTCCGCGGGGAGTGGAGCTGAAAACAGACGTTATCTGCTTTTCGTGTGGGAAGGCCCCAGGAAGGGATGACATTGGTCTCTGTAAGAACTGTAGGCAATTACCTCCACCTCCTCCACCTCCTCCACCTCCTCCCCTCCCCCTACTTTCCTCATCCATCCACTTGCCACCATCATAGCCCTTCCATAGACCAACACATATTCCAAGAACAACTTTCTAACAACCCCTCGCGTCCGATAGGCTCCCCGATACTCTCTAATCCAAACCCTCGAGACTCTAGATTCACCGTATCAAATTATGTCAGAGACTCGTTTTGCAGGATTAATACTACCTCTAAACATATTAGCCAGCATGGGAGTATAATCTTAGAAGCAGATGAGGTAGTGGAAGGAACCGGGGAGACCGATGAGGGCATAATAGATTTTAGCGATGCATATTACACTCTCTTGTATCAGGAGTGGCGGGAGCAAGAGGAGCAGGATATCCAGCGGGAGGAGAAGAGGAGGAGGAGGAGAGAACGGGCTGGTAAGGGGAGAGGGAGGAATGGGATGGTAGCTCATGGTGTCGTCGGGCACGGCTATGCGAGTAGTTCTTCTCAGGTTTGATCTACACTGGAAGGATTGCCGGAGGTAGGTAGGGAGGTAGTTACGTGTGAGAGGAGTTACTCCGGAGGGTGTTGCTTTGGTGTGTTTAAATGCCTATTGCGACGAGAGAGCTCTAGGCACCTCTATTACTACTTCTACCACAAGCGCAACCTCTGCCTCTTTTGCCTCCTTTTTGAAGATTTGTATCGAGATTGGAATATAATATAACTCACCGATCTCAAGTTGAAGCTTTTCGGAAATATAACAACTATATTTTACCCAGAGGACTTCGGCATGAAGAAGTTTTACCAAAATTGGGTATTAGCACTAGAAAACCCCTACCGCGTTATGGCGCCTTTTCAGCTACTTGACATAATATCGTATTTACTATGGGTAAATTACCGTGAACTGCAACCGAACAGTCCTCCGATGGGGATTGGTCCCGCTTATTTTGGGCCTGCGAATAGCCTGTACCCTAGGATCCTAGGAAGTATGGTTTTATGAAGGGCTCTTGGGGTTGGGGTCGAACTGTAGGAGATTAAAGGTTTATCATAGTAATGAATGATCGGTCCACTTGAGTAGTAGCGTACCCACCATGCTGTTGAAATCAGGTCATTAGGGATACTCCATGCTGACAAAGGTTTTATGGGACTTTTTTTGGACAGTTTTGTACAGTACTTGTTTCCGAAAGTATTCAGCCGATTTTTCCGGTTCAAGGGTTTCCCGTAGTGATAGCCACTTCCTGGGATCACGAAAAAATTATCCTACACAATTCCTGTAATTTTGTGAAAATTTGACATGTTTTCAATCTCAGGATACTACCCTCCAGACGCTTACAAAAAGCCACCCCGGTGTGACGGGACACTCCATCCGGAGAGCTGACAGTCCTTAATGACCCGAGCACCCCGGCATAGCCCCTTCACAACAAACAACTACCCCTCATCAGCCAAAACCCAACATCTGCCAAACAGCTCAAGATTTACCACCTTAACCCCCACAAACCACTGCCAATCATGTATGGAGACCCCCCACTCCCCCACTCCCTCCACCTCTACTGAGCATACGTGGGGGCCGGCTTTCCCAAGATCCCCTAGAAACAATAGACACAAGGTGCTCGAGTGACAGCTTGTGACGGCGATGGAACCCAAAACCACCTCTATCGGAGATGATGGTGTTGAAAAGTATGATATCAGGAGGATAGGCCGAAGTGAGTAGATGATAGGGCAAGGTTTTTGGTATTTTTATTGGTGGGGGAGGGTTCGAGAGATAGATGAAAAGCAAGAGAGCAATGCCTAGTGTTAGGCTTATCATGTCATACACAGGAGGGTGACAAGAAGTCATAAGTAGTCACTCGAGATAGTAGGTTCTGCTAGAAAAGGGGATTGCGGGTCCAACACAAAATGGCATTATACCTTTCTTGAGTCATCCTCTTGTGTTTGCTTCCGGGTCTTTTTATGATACTTACAGCTGGGGGCAAAAAATATGTTCACATTTTTTAGGTGTTTGAGCTTACTAGAAATGTGAATATATTTTGCCCCCCCGCTGGATACCTCTCTTTTTATCCTTCCTCTCACTTGCTTCTTGTTTAATATGATGATCAATCAACAACTTCTCCACCTCCCGTTGCTCATATCTAGTGATGCTTCCAACAGGTTCCAGGAGCAGCACAAACATGATTCCCGACGGACGGTGTTACGGTCTAAACTTCCCCCCTGTGTTATCTCGGGGATTTCCCTGGGGGGGTAGATGGAAGAACTGGATGAGAGATAGAAGGGGGAGGGGTAGCAACCAGGAACTTCCACTTTCGATACTTAGGCCTTGATTAGTATGCCAGGATTAGACTGGGATTTAGACTTGGAGCCGGAACTTGAAAACCGGGGTTTAGACACTTCTAAAGTCCGGACTTTGGAAATTAAGTATATCATACAAAACACACCAGGATTCAGATCTAGACTTTGATAGAATGGTAATAATTTTTGCATGATATCTGATGAAAATATCTCGGAATAACAGCAATGGGGAGCCAATTGTTGAAGAAGAAGAATTAATAATATAGGGCTATTGACCCTTAGGGTTGGGGTTCTGTGACTTGGTTTTTCTGGGAAATCCTGTTTCAATACCCTGATCTAATCTTAAGAAAATCCTAGACTAATCCTGGCATACCAAACACGACCAGACATAAAGTCTATAATAATAATAATTATTATTATTATAATTATTGTCATATAATTCTTATGGCATAATCCGGATTTTAGGGCCCTGATGGCGGGGGCTAGCGTCATATTCTCAGGTGAATCGTTGTAGGATTGTAGGGAGGAACGCAGCACAGGTCAACTCCAACCCGTCTCGAGGACCAAGAAAAGAAGGCAAAAGTTACACTCAGGCACGACAAAAGCCAGCAGAGTTATATTCCCTCAGAAATAACCTCGCAATATTCTCTCATAACTTTCATTAGCTAAAGGGATTTTTAAATAATAATAGTAATAATAATAGGGTATAAAACTCGTAAAAATTGCTGAATTAATTAAACCTTCTAAGACTACCTTGCAATTGCTGGTCGTGCTCTCAGGGCGCGGTGGGTGTGCTCTATGGGTCTATCTTCTGGGAGGTGGAGTGTTTAATGGTTATGGCCCATGGCGGCTTCATAGCCGACGCGAGCTTCTTCTCTGTCTCGGTATCTGGCGACCTCTTTGAGGGGTGCGTGGCGGGTTTCAATGAATAACTTGGTTATATTATGTGAATTAGAAGGCGTGTTTTTGGGAGTGTGAAGGGGGTGGGGGAAGCATACAGGGTAGAGAGCAATCAATTCGACGCCGCGGTGGTCAAATTTTAACACCTTATAAAGGCTAGATTTAACTCAGCAGTGTAACCCAGTAGCAGTACTGTCGTGTCTAATAAGTCCCCATATGGTACCCTCCGGCAACCCAGCACCAACTTAATAAGTTGCCAATTTCAAATAATACGTAATTCTAGACAAGGAAGTTGATCTTCCCTCCGAATACCATAACCGCCCAATCGCAACGGGAGCCTAGGGAAAATTAGACAAAGAAAACAAATTATTTAGACCCACTTAAGGTGCGATATTCAAGATCTCCACAAGTCTTTCCTGGTGGTGTAGGTTGAGTTTGCGGAAGTCTTGGGGGTTCTGGAGGGGGGTGGTTGTTATAGTTGTATCGGTAGGATGTCTATTGTTTCGCAGTATCTGTGGCCGCACCCAATGCTCCCCTGGATAGTGGGTTTTTGTTGCTAGAATTTGTGTCGGAGGGGCAACTGGTGTGCCAAAAAAAAAAAAAAAAAGTGGCCCGCCGAACAGGGCATTGATTGATTAACAGACCGCTCCGTTCACGGTCTCGAATCAACCAGCGAACTGCGCAGATCTTAAAACCCGAGACCACATTAGGCCCGGATCAGGTTTAACTACATACATTCCCCGTCAACCCCAAACAGAGAAACGTGGTGGAATGGTAATCCCAGCAGTGGAGAGTTGTTGTATTGGGAGTGTGGTGGAGCATGGTTGATCAGTATGTCGAGGCACAAGGGCTACTGTGCATTGGGTATGTGAGTGGAAATAGTCATAGAAGTAGTTTAACATGCCCACAACTTCGTATATATAGAGGTAGATCTCCACTCTCGGAATGTTAAGCTTTCCTCGCTTTCTCCAACCATCATCACACCTCTGAGCTCTACTCCGTGTCCACCTCTGTCCATCACCTCCATCACGATCGAGCGATTCCTTCACCTCTATCGAAACGTTGGCCTCGTTCTGTGTACTTGCGTACTGCACCCGGCGCTATTGCCGTTACGAAATATTATGGGATCGGGGATCAATAGGCCCCTTCAGTGGGACCGAAGCAGCTATACAGTTGGCTCCGGAATTATCGTAGAAGTTTTAGTCAAACACGGATCATGGAAGAGAAATATTTCACCGCAGTCAAGACGAAACTGGGTGGGCGACCAACAGGGAACAATAACGAGTAATCTTTGTAACCCTAACCTTGGCCCTTTCGTTTTTTTTGCTCACAAAATACCCATGTTGGTCACCCGCCCAGTTTCGTCGCGACTACGGCGAGGACTAGCACGTTGAGTCCAAGAGTTTGGGATTCAATAGCCTCCATTTCGTTTTGGACCTTATCTAATACCAGTAGACTTGCAATCCTGCAAGTCTAGTGGTCCGGGGTGTGTGGCCAAGTGAAGGGTGGGAGGAATGTGAGTAAGGCAAGCGTAAGTTGGGCGGAATGTCGCTTTGATATCAAATTAAAACACCTAGCGATAGAGTATACCTATTACTGTGGTTAAGTGTCTGCTGCCTTACTGGCAGAATTGTTGGAACTTTAGGCTTGTCGTCACTTGTGATCTTGGCGGCATATCAGGGAAGTGGAGGGAGCAAAGCGAGAGAAGAGAGGGTGGGGGGAGCGGGGACGGGGGCAGAGTGGAGAGGGATAAAATCAAAGACAAACTAAGCATTATCTAGATTGGGGACAGGGAAAGTAAGAGAGGACGCATAATAAAAGTACAAAAAGACCAAAAAGACCAAGCCAAATAACCAAATACCCATCTAAGATAAATCGATTTGGACTCGAACTCAAACCCACCACATTACTCGCACAAATGAGACTCCTCTACATCCGTGGGTCAATATGAGTTTCTGCGCCGCAAAGGCACTTTAGCCCTCTGCCAAGGAAGTAGCCCGAGCCGTAGCTTGTAGTTACTTCCTCGAACATTGCGATATCTTTGATGATGCGGTACACAGAGAGAATCTTGCCACGTCGAGCAACATGTTCGATAGCGCAATTAGGATCACAAGAGTGATTGACAAAGCGGGTCCAATTTCCTGAGTGCAAAACTTAGCTATCGCGCCGAAAAGACGAAGGGAGGGAGAGAGATTGGAGGAATTACCATAACGGTTAGAAGTTGTACTATAAGCGTCTGCTTCATTGGAATTTTTATGTCCCCAAAGGACATAAAGGTCTTCATCATCCTCCGAAAAGCTGTTAGGTATCAACTCTCCAATGTACTCACCAATTATTTCTCTAGCTTTGAAACTCTATCCTCTAAGTCAACATCATACAGCATCACCATCGTTAGATCGAGGAAGAAAGTAAAAGAAAGAAACAAGGCATACCTGCAATGCTCGAACTCCAGTCCCTCTCCCAACAGTCCCGATCAACTCAACCCTGGCGGGAGACCAATTCTCCAGATTACAAAGACATTCCTTGGATGTCTTTCCACAAGCCCCGCAAGGCTGAGCTACGTCAAAAGCCCCCTTCTTAAACCTAGGATCCCTCGCGAAGGCCTTCCCATTATTCCCTATCCTCGTGTAGTCACCAACCTCGAATGCTTTATTGTGTCTCTCTCCAGATCTTGCATTAGGATCATTCGGCACCCTCCAATGATGATAACATCCATCATAATAAATCCTCTCTTGGTCTGTCAGGACCTGGTATGCATCTGGAACTGCCTCGCAGAAGGCCTCGTACCAGCTGGTATTAAAAGAGCCAAGCAACTGGATGCTCATAACATTAGCTTTAATAAGCTTTACGAGCTCCTCCCAGCGATCGCGATTAGCAGCCCGAGCAAAATCCCGGAAGCGCGAGGAGTAGAGGAGTACTGCGATGGTCTTCCACCCGCAGTCTTGTGACAAACGCCAGTACCTAGACCAGACAACGGAGAGAGCGAAAGCGCTGTGGTAACGAGCTTTGGGATCGGTAGTCTCCATGAAGCGACCCATTAGAATACCCGCCCTCTCGTGGTTTCCGCTGATCACCGCTTCCGCGTCACATCCGGCGGGACTACCTACCCCCACAGCCGGCTGGAAGTTGAACCCAGAGGCGTGAACACTGGTCCAATACGCCCCTGTCAATTCCGACACCACAGTTTTGTGAGTGGAGTTGTTCATATCTTTGAGTAGGAGATTGGTCAGTGCCGTGAAGGATTCTAAAACTGCTTGGGGCTGCTGCTCGATGTGCCGGAGGGGTGGAGCTGTTGTCTCGTCCGGTGACGTGTAGTTCACCCTATCGAAGAGGTCGCGGTAGATGACCTCAATGGTGTCTATGAGTGAGCTCATGACTGGTCTCTTGCTGCCTTTGGCGGGGTTGGTCGGATGTTGCTTGCGCTTTTTTGAAGCCACGCCGGAAACTGAGGCAGGAAAGAGGGTGTTTTCTCTGGATGTCATTTTGACTTTCGAGGTGAGGGTTGACGATTTATTCGTTGGAGGTGGTACTTTTGGGGGGGTATAGTTGTGAGATACTGCGATATGACTAGGGCTGAGAGTATATGGGGTTAGTGGTCAGGACAAGCTGGATATCGGACAGCCACTACGGGTTTTAAACTTGTCTAGGTATGATATTTTCAAGATATCTTGAAATTGAGATTTTTTTTTTTCAAAAAACTCACAAGTTCTCACTCGATATCACATTGGGCATGAGGCGAATGTTACTCTTGAATGTGATACAAGATTTATTACAGAATGCATCGTTAATTTCTAATACTCTACGATACAATCGTGGAATTTCATAGACTTAGTGTCTTAGTGCGACGTTTCTGATTCTTTTGGAACTTTCTATGTTCGGTTATATCATCTACTGCACTGCACTCATGACGCCTACCGGTAACAGACGTTATGTATGACTGGACCCCAACACACCAAACACCAACCACGATTGAAACTAGTCATTAGCCACCATTAGGGGCTTGAATCACATTCTGTCTATCACGTGCTTCTGAGATGACCGAAACAATATCAAGAAAACCATAAAGGATAGCCAAAATCCTTTGAGTATGATAAATTCTCAAAACGAATCGACCTCTTTACTATCAGCTATAGCCCATGTGTTCCTCCTATATTATCTAGCTAAATTTGGAATGGCACTATAGTAGAACAGTGAATTAGAGTGTGGCTAAATGGGCTAGAGATATTTATAGGGAAGCTGCCATTTAGAGTTAGATTTGGACGATAACTTGCCACGGGGCGCGATCTCTATAATACCAAAGTTTTTGTATCCTCGAGGAGGGGGCCTCTTGAAGAGGTTCACCTTGTCTCACCCACTGAGCCATGCTTCGCTTGACTGCTCACAAGCACAAGAAGTGCCACTTCGAGTTTAACCAGGTAACCCAGCACTTATTGTTTCACCTCATTTGACACGATAGTAAGGGAAGCATCCTGCCGGCGCTCTTTCCATCATCCCAATCCGAGACATTGGAAACGACACTCCACTCTCCTTCCAACAATCCCCAAGCTCCAATCCCGGAGCCACCTCCAGTGCGCCCAAGTCATCAAGAATTTTTCCATTATTATTATTCCACTCCCCTTTCTAAAGCGGTTTCATATCATTACCGATAGCCAGCACCAAATTACCCGCCAAAAGCAGGACCGATTCCCCATCTCACTCTAACCCTGAACCCTCCTTCAACTTGGTATAGCAGTGCCCTCTCCCGCTTTTCACTATGGATAAATTACTGGGCTGGGGCAGGTAGGCTATGTTACATACCGGGCCGATTAATTGGAGAGAATATTGGGCGAATGTCACCGCCCAGTGGCGCGAGGCATGGATAGCCACTCGGGGCTGAGTGCAGGTGGTGCGGCTTATTGGATAGGTGAGCCGGGGGGGTTCCTGGTGGCGCTTTGTTTGCCCTTTTGTAAACGGCGTGGCGGTTGCCGGTGCTCGGGGTTTGTTCCGGTGGGCTTGCCGAGATTGAGGGGTGGGTGTGGGTGTGGCTGCACCAAGAATGCTTTTTTTATCATGCAGTATTTGTTTATGCATTTACACTGCTACAAGTGCAGCCCGTAGTCATGTTGGTCTAGTAAGAAAAATTTGGTGAATCTTCTTTTTTTTGCACTGCGCTCAGATAAGGCACGTGACTAATATATCTATCAGCCTCGCTTGTATTTACTTCGGACCTCATGGATAATAATAATATTCAGTTGACCAAGCATCGTTGAGCTGGTTGGTACTGGGGCCCCCGGTGGTGCACTTGCTTGCTGTGAGCCAAGAATACTTGTTCAGCAGGGTGAAGACTTATTTATCCCTATCACATCCCACCTATTTTGATCTGGCTGCTGGTATTGTACGGTAGATGACAAAAGCACTCCAGCTTAAGGGACACATGATCCGCCACTTACCTTTCGCGGGGAAGCTTTTTCGTGTAACTAAGATATTTCCTAGACTTTATTTCAAGTTCTCAATCCTTAAGTCGCCCACTGTTTACGCACCTGCAAGCCGGGTGGTTGACACGAACCCAAATAGTCACCCATAACTATCCGGAATTCAGTAATGGTACAGCTACTACTAATTATGCATCTCTAGTGGAACCCACTTTTCAACTCCAGTACTAAGGTGAGAGTGCCACATGGTTGTGGGAGGTGTAGTATGTTTTCGTGAACTAGGTAAAGGTATGCATAGATGTACCCTCTATTGGAATGCTCAAAAACAGCTGGAGATAGTGCACCAAGGCGGTGTCGAAATGAGGGGAACCGACAGGGAAAAAAAGAGCACGAGATGTCACACTCGATTTAAGTATTCCGACCACTCCACAGGGAATTATTCTGCTCTTTTTCGCACATTTCAATTGACCTTTCGAAAGCGCGAGCTCGAAATCCATGGTTGAGTGTCGATGTCACGTCCATGGCCCAGCCATCATTATTATCGTCATGAGGCCCAATCTACCTATGGTAGGCAAAGTCTCTTTACCAAAACTGTATTTGGCCAAGCTGATAATCCACCAGAGGGAAAGAATAAGAAAATGCTTAGAACTAGTGGGGGGTCTCCATAACTGACTTTATCTATCCTTAATCCCTCTGGAATTCCAATATTACCTTTGCCTACCCCAGCCCATTGCATTCTTCATTTCACCTACTTATAATCCTTCAGTGGTTGAAACATTCAACTGTGGAATTTTTCCTCCCTCTATTCTTTTCTTTTCTTGTTTACATTCAATACCACATAGCTGATAGATACCTGCAGGTCAGCTTAAACCTCACAACAAACAGGACGAATGACGCGTCCCACGACCCTCATGATAGGTAGGCCTAATAACGACCTCCCAGGCAGCACCATTATTTAGTGCAATAACAGATCTCTCCTAAAAGCCTACAGACCTATTAATCCCGGTATCTAACGACAATCCCTTACCTTTTTTCAGACTCAGGAGAAACATCCATGCTCAGAGCCGAACCAGCAACCGCAGAATATGTGCCATATAGCCGAGGGTCAGGGCCCTATGCATACGAACAAGTATCATATTACCAGAATTTTGTGATGGGATTTCAGAATCAGACGGTGTTTCCCCTACCCTATGGGATTCGGTGGGACGATGGAATTGGAGGGTCCGGACCCGATCAGGTGGGAATGGCGGTTGTGCACCATGAGGAAAATGCGAGGGTACGTATTCGTTCGTTCGAATGCCCTTACTCACTCTAGGCGCAAATATCGGAGTGGGGTCGAAAGCTAATTTATTGAGTGAGGAGTCGAACAGGTATTCATTGAGTCAACAACTGGTTCTGAAATGGCAAAACGTTACAACTTACCTCTAGGAGACCCAGCATTGATAAAATTTTCCGCGAAAGAGTTTACCCCACAGCCGAGATTCATCGCAAGTCGTCCCACAGATCAGTTCTGTTTGAACGTGACTTTATCGGCTGGTGGTGGGAGTATGAGAATGCCCGTATGCCAGGGCATGGCGTTCGCAACGGCGGTCTATACAAAACTTACTCCGAGAATATTCATCCGCTCTCCTCCTGGATACGTGATCACCCAAGCTGCCGGGAGTGACGGTAGGTTCCTGAAGATTAGAATACAGTTAAAAGATGGGAACATCGTTCTTTTATATATCTTCTCTAACGAAAAAAAAGAAAAGTCTACCGGAGATGACGTACAGTTTGGGGCTATAGGCGATACGGTAGAAATCGCGCTGAAGGATAAATACGAAGGAGCCATTATCTAGGGTGCTAAAGTTTCAGAAGGGTCAAAAACTATAAAAGAGGACCAAGAAGTGTACGATAGGGCGGCGGGTTGGTACCCAGGATCAGCAGCGCTGTCGTCTCTAAAGTTGAATAATGAGAACACAGGGTCATACACTATTAGTTACCACCGAGAGAATCTCCTGAAGGAGGGAATATTTGGTCAGCCATTGGTTTATGGACTGCCGCACCATATCGCAGCATTACCTGGGGATTCCGAGCAGAGAATGACAGGACTAATGTTGGACAGCAGAGTGAATGGACCAGTGACCGCCGTCTCAACAAGGATAGTTGGGCAGCAAAAAACAGGGACTACATAAACACCTTCATCCGTGAGACGGCCAATCCCTCCCCAGAGGACACCAAATACATCCTCTTCCGCAACTTTGACTGGTTCCACGGGCACAGTTGGGCCGCAGGCCTATATGAATTCGGCGACGGCAGAAACGAAGAATCTAGTTCGGAAGACTACAACTACGCCTACGGGATGCGACTCTGGGGCGCTGTTATCAACGACAAGGCCATTGAAGACCGTGGTCTCCTGATGCTCGGGGTTATGCGGAAGAGCGTGAACATGTACATGTTGACCGGCAGTCAATTCTCAGTGCACCCGCAGGAAGTGAAAGGAAACTTTTTTTGCGGGATCCTCTGGGAGAACAGCGTTGATTATGCTACGTGGTTTAGCCCTGCTATCGAAGCAATTCACGGGACTCACATGACCCCCACCACGCCGATCGGTGAGTACATTAGGGACCGGAGTTCTCAAGGGCAGGGCTTCAGGCCATGTACCGGGGGAGGTTGGATGAGATGCCGGTTAACCCCTGGAAGAGCATTTGGACAATGAATGTGGTGACTCTTGATCCAGGGATTGCATGGGAGTTCCTTAGCACCAAGGAATTTGATAAGAAGTTGTTGGATGATGGGTTGAGCCAATCTTGGGCTTTGGCTTTTACGGTTGGTATGTTTCTCCCCCCCCCTCCTCCATCTATGGTTCGGGTAAGAAGCTGTGCTGATAAAATCAGGTACTATATGAAAGTCATCGTAGGCAAAAGAGGCGCCCCGAGAAAGCGGGATGCGATACCCGAGCCCACGCTTTCGAACTTTACAGGACTACCGGTATCTTGGTAATCACCGTAGCACCCTATCATCTCTTAAATTGCATATTAAGGAATCTAGGGAAATGGAGTTTTTGCGCTTTTTTTTTACCTTCCACAGCTTGTATCCCACATATATACCCATCCATGACAAGTGCTGCTTTCATAATTCGGGACAGCTTTTATTCACCGCACATCGGGTTTCCTCTTAAGTGGATGGCCGGGTGGGCCCATATATACCACTACCACATAGCACATTGCTTTTACCGTCCCCTACTTAGCTAGTTATTAAGTTTGCTTTAGGCACTAGCGGTGATGGGACATCACACTGTGCTGACATATCAAAACGATGTCCCGCTACCAGTAGAATATCCAGTCGAATATTGGTTTTGGCACAGCAACAGATATATTATGACAAGAGATAGTATTATAAGACAGGCATAATAGTTACCGGTGACCGGCATCGAGCGCTAAATTTGTAACAGGCACCCGACCCCCATTCCGTGTCTACCAACATGATAAATGAGCCAATCACCTCACTTTTTTAAACCTTAAAATCCTGTACATATCGCTTGGACCAAACCCTATACGACTCCTACGCTCTCTGATTCGCTCCCCTTGTATCAATTCCCAGTGGCAGAGAAGACAATACCAAGGGATCGAGTATGCAGAGGGTATAATGATTCCAATATGGTACTAAAAAACGGATTTTCAGACAGACGATATACACACCACAGGTTCTTTATGCTCTTCTCCGAGGAAGTGTGAATAAGGGAGAGGCATGAGCTTTGAGGTGAGTCGAATGGATCACAACCCACCGAGGGAGATCGCGCGAACCGAGTGATGGAAAAAGTACCCGCAGAGCTCCGCAGTCGCCATCAAGTTGACTTTGTTCTCCTCTCATAGCTACCAACTCACCAACATCGGTGACCACTCCTTTGCTTTCATTCATCGGGGTGCATGGTTCGCAGCAGTGTTTCCCTTATCATGCACTACATCAGATACTTCAAACTTCACACAGGGGTGAGAGACCCGACACTCTTTGGCGCCGATGGAGGGCCGGTATACTCAACCCGTATTTGAGTCTTGATTCGTGTTAGCAGTGTTAGTAGGTATAGGTACTGGGGTTATCTGTATGAGAGTTAGGGTGCGGGAGAGCCAGTGGGTGAGTCTTGGCTACTATGTATTTCACCTTATATAGGCAGGGGACGGAACAGGGAAATACAACGATCATCCTCTTCATTCATCTACGAACACACTCATCGATCCACCACCACGCTTACAATTCGCTGGGTCATTGAAAGCAACACGGTCGGTTTACATCAAGCTGACTCCGAGTAATTTGCTCTGGTCCACCCTATTAACGTTCCCATAGATTAATCCTAGATACAATGAGCTGCATAACATCCTCCGTCAACTACAAAAATCTTCAAGAATAGCGTTAACCTATATTACCCCCAGAAGAAAATTCAACCCGCTCTCCCCTTTGAAAAAAAAAAAAAAAAAGCTAATCATAAAGTGACGCTCGCTAAACATGAAAAAGAAACCCCATGACAACTCCAACACACCAAAGATGCCCCAAGATACCCTAATAGACCTCCTTATTCGAGCCCATTTCATACACAGGCCGTGGTGTATGCACCCCCCCCTGATGATACCCCCCTTGTTGTCGGTGGGGCGGGTGAATGGGTGGAGGTGGGTAATATACCGCCGTTGGCAACTCGGGTATCTGCATGTAGGGAGAAGCGATCTCTTGCACCTTAGCGCTGAGGGATTGTGGGTGCGAAGGCAGTTGATGGAGCTCCTGTTGCGGTACATGTCCCGGGGGAGGGTATGGAGCAGGTGTGCTCTGGAGTTCGTAGCGATTGTATGGGCTTGCGGGAACGTTCATCGCGGGCGGCTTTCTTTTTTGATAGCAGCAACGGTAGATGAGGAATGCACCCACTATTAGGAGGGCTGCGCCACTAGCGGCAATGGCTATTATGACGCTAATTTTCAGCTTTGGTCGAGAGGATGAATCCGAGTCTGACGTTCCGGATGGAGAGGATGATCCTGTCGAGGAAACGTCTTTCGAGGATTTTACTAAAAGGACCGAGGAGTTTGTGATGGGTGGGTGGCTTGTTCTGTCCCAAGGTGTGACCTCAGATCCATAGAGTGGGTCAAGTCCTTGATAGCCTTCACTCATGGAAAACCACTTCTCGGCATAGTCTACCCAAAGATGAACTACAGCTAGGAAAGGTCGCCCCAGAATTATGGGGCTACCGTCCGGTAGCTCCCGTATTTGCAACATGTTGAATTCATCGCTGGTCCAATCAGAGTATGGAACGTACTTTACGCCCATGTATTCCTTAAAGTTAAGGATTATCGGAACGCCATCATTGTTCTCGAACTTGAAGTCCAGGACTGCGCTTCCTGCATTTGATTGCGCTTCCGTACACTTCCCGCAATCGAGTATCTGGTAAACCTTGTAGGTGTCATTCCAGATTACACCCGAGACGCTAACAAGCGCTGCCAGAGCCGACTTTGGTAGCCAGAGGTATGGAGTTGTAGAGTCTACTATCGCAAGTGTTGGCCCGGCGATGAGGGAGTTATCGGTGTCACCACCGATTGTCCAGCGATAGACAAGGTCTTCGAGTAACACTTCCATCCGGTATCCGACATCTTGGGATGAGGGGAGAGGACTGGTGGTGGAGTTGTCGTCTTTATCCTTAGCATCTCCTTTTATCATTGTCCTGACCAGCGGATATTGCTGAGTCGTGTTCAAGTCCAGCACAGCACGGTTGTAGCCCCCGAAGATGAGAATATACCGAAGCCCATCCGATGACTCTAGATCTATGACAGAATCATTGGAGTACGCTGCATACCCATGATATAAATGGAACGAAGGACTTGGCGTGAATCCGCCCGAGTATAATGACAAGGCCATTTGCTGCAACGACAAAATCCCGTTCGGAAAATATTCCTTATCCGCTTCCTTCACCACACCAACACTCTGGGAGTCCATTTTGAAAACCCCCGTGTTCGACTTCAAAGTGATGCTCTCGGTGATAGTGCTTCCGACACCCTCCTGAGAAAGGATTTTTCCATTGACACTCAACTTCTCCGACAATGTCTTGTTGTATACTCCCGCCAGCAATTCGTCCCCCACCTTTGTTCCCGCGCCGACATCCCCGCTCCAAGTCCCACCGATGGCAGCGGTGCACGCTGTCACGTTGGAATCCTGGGCGCACAACGAAGCGCCCGGGATCCAAGTCCTGCTCAACGCTGTAGACAAAGAAAGGTTGAACTGTGTACTCCCTACCGTCACTGGAACACCGAACCACGCACCGAAGCTATGTTGGCCGTAACGTAGTGCAAATGGCATCACCACGGGCTTCGCCCGCGATTGAGCACTCACACTCACACTGCTGGCGAAGAGCAAAAAAAAGCTAATCCACATGATAAAGAACGTTTTTTTTTAAAGAGTGACGATTAAAGAGCGAATGAGAAGGATAAAAGAATGTAACACCGCACCCCGTCTTCGAGACAAGAAGTCGATGATGAAAATGAAGGTGAAAGGATTGATAAGGAGAGAATGACAGACGGAAGGAACACTAGTTCGCATAGAAAAAAGGGGGGTTTTTTTTTATAGAAAAATTAAATCCCATCCTTTTCTTCCCACTGCCGTACTAGTACAGTATTGTCCCATTTTAATCTATTGGTTGGTGTGACAGGCACTCTTGACTCAGGCCTATCAAACTCACTTCTCTCAAGGGAGGGTGTCAAGGTTTAATACAGGATTCGCTGGAGAGAGTGAACAAAGTTGTCTCAGCACTGTCGTACAGTTTTCCCTTCTAGCCAGACTACCCCTTTTATGTAACACAAACAACGGACCCTGCAACACCTGCCGGGACGGGGTCCCATCCTGCTTTTGGAAAGCTGTCGTGGGGCAAGCTCTAAGAACACAGTAAGTTACTGGCACTGGTATGTGCTGGGCACTCCCCGAAATAATAACGCTAGGGGCAACGAGTTGAGCGATGGGAAGCACGCTCCAATTCTTGGGCTTTTTTCATTTTTTTTCATTTTTTTTTCATTCCCTTCATTCTTGAGCGTATGATGTTTTCCATCACCAATCAGGAACGATTACCGGTACCATACTGGAGTACGATAAAAAAAAAAAAAAACTCTTGAAATCCACCACCCCCACTAGCCCTGCAATCTCCGGCTTCAGAGGATTAGCCTCCTATCGCGGGCACAAAATAGGCCCACTGGATTCGTTGGATCTAGTTGGCCGATACAGCGTTCGCAATTCTGTTAACCTGCCAAACCATACCTTTTACAGTCTGAGAGGCTGAGTTTCCACTAATCTGATAGGGGTACCGGTACTGGACCCCAAAAGCGTTTTTTGAGGCGCCACAGTTGGCGGGGTTGCAAGTTCAACAGACGAGTTGGTTGGTGGGAGGGGTAAATGGGGGGAATTGCCCCGTTACAATCTGATCCACTTTACAAGTTTCGCTTATTGTTTTTTGCTTTTCATTACCCTTAGAGGATAAAGTTAGGAATGGGAAAACTACACTCCAAGCCACCGTTCCTGCTTACAGCAAGAGGATACTGGTAATCTATCCATTCTAGCACAGCAAGTGCGTGCAGTAAACAAAAAGGAAAAAAACAAGGGCAGACTCCCCGATCGGAGCCTCCCCCTTTGGGTTTGCATAAAGCAGCTAATGTCCCTGCTAGCTCTTCGTCCAGGGGCACTTGTGAGCAAAAAGAAACATCAACCCAAGCCCGATTCGGAAACGCCAAGACAGGTCACGGAAGGTCACTCGGATCACAAGAAATCACAGGTTCTCAACTGGCAGATACAGAAGGAGACTTGATAAACCACAGAAGAGCCAAGTTTGGCACTTTCCTGGTTGCGCTTACAAAACTTTATCTAGTATCATGGAAACCGAAATCGTCTCACTTCCAAACTTCCACAAGAATATACGTCAACCACCAGCACAATATAGCCCCACCTCCAAGGGAGGAAAGAAACATCACGGGGTTGTCCTTTCTGCGGTACGCCGCTGGGAGATATGAACAATGATAGAACTGGATTTCACAGGAATGTTATAACTGAGATGAATGTTACCGCCAATGTTGCAAGTGATTTCTGCGCTTGTACAGTGGAAGCCCTGCACGAGTCCGATGTCTTTGTAGCTTTCGCATGTAGTGGGCAGGGGCTGGGGTTATGTAATCGGGGTGCATAACGTCGTCGACTTTTGTGGGCTTTAGGCGCCCATGTGTGAGTAACCGGGCTTGGTGAGAGCAGGGGTGGATGCGCAGTGCGTTTTTATGGGGGGGGGTTGGCTAGGCACTGAAGGAGGAGTTGTGGGGAATACCGGTGGGGGGGGGGATTCATTTGGTAATGGGAGAGGAGGGAGCCGGAGTTGATACTGGCGTCCTCCGAGTGAAGATACCTCGCTCCACGGTTGCGGGATATGATATAGCTCTCTCACCTCCAAAAGCGAATCCTCCAATTAAGGGGCACAATTATTACCACACATTGCAACGATCGATTCTACCACCCGGGCCGCAAATAACTAAAATTTCATCCCCCTTCCCCAAGAACATTTATGTATGATACGTTGCCAGCGTACCAGATGTGCTAATTGTGCACCGATCCAAAATCCTGGAAAAGGCTTCTTTTGTCCTGGCGTAGAGGGGAGTAGTGCTAAGGTTTAAAGGCTGTATTTGTCAATAGCAGCACAAAAATGAAGGTTTTTGATATAGAGTGCTTGATATAAGTTGGAAGGTTTTCTAGCTGGGCTATGTTTGAAGGGAAGGGAGGCGGGGAAGGGGAACTTGGAAGGAAGAGGGGAGGATAGGATTTTTTAACAAAATTTATTCCTCTCCACTGAAATCGATTGATTGATCGGTTGAGCTACGGTAGGTAGCTAGGTAGACAGCTCTTTTAATCTATCAAACCGTTTGAAATGGAAAAAACTTATATTCTATTCTACCATTATTGCCGGCGTATCATCCCCCTGCACACCATCCTCTAAAACAGGAACGAAGGACTGAAGTGGGGACTAGAAACGAACGATAACCCAACTAAAAGGGAGCAGCGTTGCGCCCGCAGTCACGATGGGCAACAGAGTAAGAAGGTTGGTTCGTACATCATAGCTAGGTTTATCTGAATGCGAAATCTATGGACTGGATGGAAGTATAGACCTCTCCGGCTACCGAGACGACCTCTTACCAGACAACAGGATGGTAGGCGGTTTCGGCCACTGAGACAGTTTTAATGATGGGGACGGTCTCCACCGCGTAGTATGGAGCTTCTACAGCGCTATTGATATTGATATTGGTATTCTGTGGATATCACATATTAGCATTGCGCAAAGGCACACAGGGGGGGCAAAGACACAAATTACGTAGTTCAAGTTAGTGTTTCTTCTGATGGTGCAGTGGCATCTGCAGCCGTCACAGCACTCCCCAACGCCGCCGCGGCCGTGGCTTCCTCAGCCCCCGAATCCACTCCTCCTCAGTCCCCACACGCCCCACAGCCTCCGGGTACACCCCACCCGACTGGGATAAAACCGGCATAACCGCTACCTCCTCTTTCTCCACCGAGTGGGTTGAGGTCCTCATTTAAGTTTGCATTGCGGTTGATGTCCCTGCTGATCTTTCTATTATTTTTGTCCAAAATACCACCATCATCACCGTACCCACAACCATCAAAACATCTCTCGTGCATATGCCTCTTCTCAAAGAAGTTGGCGTCTTCGAAAGCGATATTGTTGGCGTTGAAATCGGCGTTGTCGCTGTTGCCGGACCCGGACTCACCCCGAAACCGCCGCCGCCGCCGCAGTAGTAGCAGCCAGCACTGCTGAAAAGGCCAGGGCCACCTCCGGAGAATCCACTGCCAGTAAGGCCAGCCGACAAGTTACGAAATTTAAGATTGAATGGTTCCGAAACATCCCGTAACGAGAGAAAAAAAGGTGCTGCTCTATCCTCACGTCAACAAGGGTTTGCATATAGCTATCGTGGAGAGAACCATCACCCAAGTTCTTCCTCCCACCGGTTATAGGAGGCATGAAAGAAGTGGCGATAGAAGGAAAAAGGTGAAGTTTGACGGGGAGAAAAGAGGGTCGAGGGAAACCAGGCACAGGATACGGTACGGGACTCGTATAAAGTTGGGTCGGGTATGGAATGTCCAATACGGTACCGCACCATCATACTAATGTTCCGGAGATGGTGCCGGGATCGATCCAACTCTCGCTCAACGTCCTTGCAGGTGAAAAAGAAGCCTTTCTGCCAAGCTCAGGGATCAGAGGCGTTTCCGATGCATGTCTTATACCAAGTGTTGGGATAACCACACCAGAGTTCTGGCGACATCCATCTTGCTTAGTAATACATGTTGATGGTTGCTTTGTTTAGGTTAAATATCAGTTGAACTGCGTTCTTGGCAATCCTAACTTGCATTTTGGAAATTTAACAGCTATCTGGATGGGACAACTGGGTTTGAGTATTATACTGTACACCTAACTTTAAACCCCTATACTAGTAGATCACCTGGAAGTTAATATTTTTGAAAACAACTCTCTATTGTCATAGCTGACTCCTGCTTCTTCTCTGTCGAATAATAGAGAGAAACGAAACTAAAGCTGTTGTGGAGCCTTGGCAGTCTAAAGTTGGGGGATTTCTCGGGACCGAAGTGCTCCGGTCAAAGAATTCCCCCACCATACTCGAGTACAGTAACTTATCGGTACTGGTATTTTTATTCCCCCCAGGATCTTAGCTCGCTCACGATGCTGGGCTCGAATACTCGTACTCGAGTACTGGTAAATTTAGCGTGGCATCGTATCCACAGGTAAACCTAGCCGGGAGCTAATACGGACATGGACCCCCACATAACAGTATTCTGCCCATTTTAGGGTCGAAGCTTCGTAGTAGCTTTCCAGCATACCGTCGTTTACCCTTTCAAGAGGGGTTTGACTCCTTTATTCCTATCAAACCTAGTCTACCTTAACCCACTGCCAGTACCCGTGTTGTGTCCTCTGTCGGGTCATGGGAGAAAGAGCCAAATCACACCAAATCATACCAGCTTTGGGGCCACTATTATTCCGTGGATTCCCCCAAAATGGGCTTTAAAATAAATTTAAAAACAAAGCGTCTTGAGTATAATATAATAATGTGATTTTTAACAATTTTTTCCCTAGGTCTAGATCAGGTGGTAGGCATTTGGTTGGTATCCTTAGTCTAATGCCAGTTAAAATGCATCCTCTGTGTGCAGTACCGGTACAAAGGCAGGCACAGTGCATCGTACTCTTGGCCCTCAAAGAAAACATTCGACACCAGTCTGCAGCAGTGAGTGGACAGAGTACAGTGCCGGTAATCCGAAGAGCTTACTTGGGTAAAATATTTCCATTAATTTTATAATTATCATTACCCTCACCAACGCCCGTTGTGTTCCGTTCTGGAAACCCCAACCTTTGGGGTTGTGTTGTTCGCCACGAGTCCTTGTGTGAACTAACGCTATCGGTAGTCTCGGCTGCTGAATTTTTCTAGATCCCCACTCTACCCACTCGAAATAGTCGAGTAACCATACTCCCCCCGCCAGGCTGAAGCCTCGCCCCGTGCGATCGCGGAACACCAAAATACCGGTACGCACATGCTGTATCATACACTCGCTACCAGATACCACAGTCGAATCTTAGCACTATGCCGGTGATCCTGGTCCACTGCACAAGCTGATCGGTTGGGGCTGCGCTGTGCTGTACGGCACTTGTCGGTATTAGGGAGCTCCGCAAATGTATAACAGGGCATCCTTTTAAATAGCTGGGCTGCCCCCCCGGGCCCTTATGATATGTTGGTGGGCAACTTGAAAGCAATGTATACTCTCAAAGATGTGGCCGTTCATGATAATCCCGGGGATTGCTGGATACTGATCAAAGGCAGGGTTTACGATGTAACCGAATTCTTACCACAGCATCCCGGTGGGGCAGAAAGTATGAGTACAGTACTTCTTTATCTCCTCTATATAGCCTTGCTAACCGGTAGCAGTAATTCTTTCCTATGCTGGAGCCGATGCTACGGGTGCTTATGAAAGTGTTCACACGTCCTCCCTCCTCGAGACCCCGCCACCCGGGTTCAGGCCCCTCGGTCCCCTATCCCCCTCGGAATTACCACCGGTCTCGCGGGGTCCCGGATTGGATGTCGAACTGCGCGCGAAACCCCCTCTCGATACAATCATCAATACTTTTGATTTTGAGGCTGTAGCAGAGCGTACGGTCACCCCTAAAACATGGGCTTTTTACTCCTCCGCTGCTACGGATCTACTCTCAATGAAACTGAACAGGAGAGCTTTTGATCGGGTTTTGTTCAGGCCGAGGCTTATGCGCAACGTCAAGTCCGTAGATACTAGGACGAAAATTCTAGGTTTCGACACTGGCGTCCCATTCTTTATAGCGCCGACAGCGATGCAGGGAATGATTAACCCGGATGGAGAAAAGGCCGTAGCGAAGGGGGCGGGGGAGGAAAACGTCATACATATCGTAAGAACTTGAGATCAGTCACGCTTTGTACTGTACTACATTGCAAGCCATATCGACTGCTGATCGGCATACTGCATAGATATCAACCAACTCCTCACATCCAATTTCGGACATTGTTTCTTCTGGAAAGGGTCCCGAGCAACAAACCCACTTTCTACAGCTATACGTCAACACCGATCGTCAGAAAACTGCTCAACTCCTTGCTAACGCAAAAGCCTGTGGTCTTAGAGCTATCTTTGTAACCATTGACGCCCACATTTCCGGGAAGCGCGAGGCAGATGAGCGTCTGAAGGTCGACGTCCCGGTAAGGTCCGCCGTCAGCGGTGCTATATCGCATAATGACAAGAAAGGGGGAGGTATGGGGCGTTTGATGGGGTTATATATTGACCGGACCCTTAATTGGGAGGATATCCCTTGGATAAAAAGTGTAGCCGGGGGTCTTCCCATCGTTTTGAAGGGTATTCAGACAGCTGCGGATGCAAGGCTAGCCGCTGAATATGGGGTCCAGGGAATCGTCTTGTCAAATCACGGTGGGAGGAACTTGGACACGTATGCATTCACGTACTGTACCATGACGACCGGCGATAATATCTAATTTATCAGATCACCACCTGCCCTGTATACGCTTCTCGAGATCCACAAGGTCTGTCCAGAAATCTTCAATTCTCTGGAGGTATACGTAGACGGGGGAATTCGAAGGGGGACGGACATATTTAAGGCGCTATGTCTTGGTACTACGGCGGTAGGGGTCGGCAGACCCTACTTGTATGCTCTCAATTACGGGGCAGAAGGCGTCGCACATCTAACCCAGAGTAAGTGTTGATCCCCTGCCTGTCAGGGTAAAGCTAACCTAAGCGGAGAACAGTCCTCAAAGACGAACTCGAAACAACAATGAGGATGTGTGGCGTTACGGACCTATCAGGAGTCCATCCAGGACTGGTAAACACAAGGGAAATTGACGCATTGGTTGAGGATGGAATTGAGCATTCATATGTGAGGTGGAGGCCAAAGAGTAAAATATAGGTTACGGTGGGACAATTTTATATAGAATAGCTAGGCGCTCATGTCATTGGAATATTTGCTTGGTGTACTAGTACTAAGGAAACCATATCCATCAAACCCCGTTGTGGGAAAGCCCTACCCACTGCATTCATCTTGGGCGGGAGAAGCGAAACGGCCGAATATTAAGAGTATCATACCAGCCGGCGCCAAAAATGATGAGCAGTGTGAGGGTTTTCCACTGGAAACAGCCCATACTCACAACCTTCCAACCACTGATCTAGCGAAGCGATCCATACCAGGACCCCATCTATATGTCAATCAATTCCCCGGATTTTACTTTCCGATCCTTCGGAGCTCTGCGTATCTATCTAAACTGGCCGAGGAATCGCTAAGAGAGCCGTGGTCGGCGCCGTACGGTACCGTACTCGTACATTGGTGTTGGCGCTTTCTGATGATTTTGCATGGGAAATGGCAAGGCTTGGCACTGTTTTCAGCTTCAAGTCTAGCTACAATATTGCATGCCAAAGTGGCCAACAATTCTTTAATAATCCGTGAGAACTCGGAGAGATACTTGAGAAGGAATTTTAGCTTGTAGAGTTAATTTTTCTATTCTTTCGCAGCTTCGGAATGCATTGCACTGAAAGAATGAGGTATCATGGTTTGAGTTGTTGCATGCCATTTTGTTCACCATTTTTGTCACCAGCCCCGTATGGACTCTAGGGAGCTTGTGCACTAAGATTGGTCCCCTGGGGCTTACAGTACTCGTACTCGTACCTGTATCAAGGTTGAGTTAGTGTATCTGCTAAGATCCGATCAGTGAAAGAATCAAACTCAATGGGCAAGCTCTATTACGGTAGCCACCCGCACTTAACATTCCCTTTCTTGGACAGTGGGAGCATTAGGTCAAGAGGCCGGCATTACACTTAACTACCGTACGGTACGTCGGTCGCTACTCGAGTAGGTGACACGGATATCCTGGGCCGAGCGTCGAAAGTGGGTCGAACTTCCGTGGGAACTCCCGCCACCCCCTCGTTAGCGCCGGTGTCTCCCGTTATGAAATCATCAGAGGGCTCGGCGAATAAGACTGGGTGTTTTTATATAAAGCGCATCCCCTTGCGACAAGGGGCCCATGAGGGCCATATGGGCACCAGCCGTCTTTCTTTTTGTTGTCTCTTGACGTCGAATTTCCATTCTTCATGGTCCTCATTCATCAATGTTTTCTTCAAGACGATAGGGAGATGGCCTTGCTCTTATTCTTACTCCCTTTCAATACCATGCCTTGGAGGACGGCCTCTTGAACTCAGTATTTTAGGTAGAGCTTCCCCCATGTATGGCGTCGAAAACTATGGGGGGAAGTGTGTAACCACCTTGTCCATGGAACGGCTTGCGCGCAGGTATTGAATCTATCGTGGTCCCGGATCCCAAGGTGGTCCAGTTAGAGGGTTTTTGTGTTCTGACTTGGGTGGGATTTACCAAACAGTCTTGCTAGAGGTTGTCGTTCGCATCAGGGGCCCGGGAAAACGACGGCAAAAGCCGGGCCTTCCAAACTCGATGCCTTCACGAGGTCACACAGTGGCCAATCCCCGGGTATCCTGAAATCGCTCTTGTTGAGATGATGCTCAAGGAGTAAAGCGGCGGAATCATACCCTTATGAAGGCATCAGATTGTGGTTGAGGTTGGCAATTAGGGTCCTCAATTCCTGGTCCGATTTCATGGTTTTCACACCCCGACCGGGTGGGATCGGGAATCGAGCTTTGTCGGCGGTTCATACTGACATCACCTAAGTCTCTGGGCAAGTCCTCTGTTGGCTGGCCAAAAAAAATCGAAGCCGGGGGTTACGCACTTTCCCTCCAAGGCTTCACACCATAATTTACCCTCCCTGAGCGTAATCTCAAAAAAGCAGGGGAGGCGTTAGCGGCTAGTGTGTGGCTGGTGCTACATTCTCACCCTCCAGCCACTGCCTGCACCAGCCTCGCACTATACCCAATATTGGACGACGACTTGCTTCAAGGTTTTCACTGTCGTACATCCGCAAGAACTGGAATATTGAACCTTGCGCAGAGGCGTCTCGAGTTCCCTCTCAAGTTAAAGGGGGGGAATCGTCCCGGAGGAAACTGACTTCGGGACGAATCAGAACACGACAGGCCTTACTAGGAGAGGCAGCTTCAATGTTCCAGTGTAGGGTTCAATGATTGTCACGTCCCGCTATTCCGGATCTCGATAATCCAGATACCTATCTAGCCAGTCTAAACCTCTATAAGTCCCAACTTTCTTTGCACCAAAGCCTGACATGTTGTCCCGGATCCCCCGCTCTACCGGATAGGTTCCCTGAATTTTCGCCGTCCGGGGTAGTGGGGTGCGGCCGCATCCTAGTTCTTACGGTAATCACTGGGCACGCCAATCCCACCATGTCTACGGCCGTTGCGGGACTGAGGGTCTCCCTCAAACCCTCAGAGCGTCTGCTTACAGCTGTGAGAGATGCCAGAGTTCCACTTTGGCAGAGTGGTCCCGGGTCGCCCATGAAAACTAGGGAAAGTTACAACCTTTCCAAGGTAGCCGGCCACCCTCGGAACGCTCCACCATGGCAACTGAACGGTCCCAACAAATACCACGAAAACGAAGTGAGGAAGCCCCCAACAAATGGGACCCGTGGCCGGAACCTGCCTGCCCAGAGGGCGGAGCTTATGTAACATCTCTTGACGTAATCAACCCCCAACAACAACATCGTACATCCATCCCTCCATCGATTGTTTGTGACCTCAACTCTTGTGATCACTGTTTTTTCAAGGCCTTGAATTTGCCCACGCATCATCAGACTCTCTATAGCAGCTACTTTCTCGAGATTAGTAAGAAAATCGTTATGTCTATCCCCGAATCTCCCCCATCGATGGGGCAAATGGTTCATACTCTCTCCAAGTTTTCCTTCCTGCCCGGGATCGATTACGCCTCCCCGATGACGTCTGGCACCTACCGCTCCCCGGGGTCACGCAATCGTTTGGAAAGCCTCGACTTGCTGTCGATACTCCTGGTGACTGAGAGTAGCGATGATGTAGCCGCAATCTCAATATATAGAACAGCGGCGGACCGCGTCGAGTTGTGGTACTCGAAGGACCGGCCTTGCACGGAGGTCGAGAAGGCCAATATCACGAACTTTATCCAATCCGTCGCACGGACTACTCACTTATCAAAACCGGCAAGGGAAGACCTCCTCCGCATTGCCCTAGGAATGTGCAAAAGCAAGGTCTTCGCATGCATCTACGAGGCCCGTTATATCATGGTACACTTTTCCCGGGACGGCAGTTACGGGATCATTCCGAGAGCCTCCCAGGCTGATCATGATCTCCGGGATGCGGCAACGATAAAATTGCGTCGTATCCTCGGGGAAAATGACTTCCCGTCCGGGAGGTCTCTAGAGGCCTTTCTGACCCTGTTGTTTCAAGCGATCATCCTGGCGATCCGGCCAGGTGTCCCGTTCGACATAGCAGCGAACGTGGAGTTTTATTTCGAAGCAGTTATTAGGTGTCATGCCCTGCTTCAGGTGCCTGGAATTGATACGGTGATTGAGGGCACTTTGCTTGGGAGGCTGATGGAGATTGCGGATTATTATACCGCTGTGGCTATCGCCCATCGGGAAGTTCAGAAACTCAGTCCAGATGGGAAGGCATATCTTATTCGTAGTATCAGAGAGGTATGGATTACTAAATACCCACTCCTCCTGCTCTTTATCTAACATTTCACTTTTCTAATACAAATATTAATATAGATACCCCCATCATCCCCCACCACCTACTTGACCCCCCCAGACCCACTCACCTGCCTAAACCACTGGGCCCGCTACCGCGGCCTAACCCTTTCCTCCTCCCCTTCTCTCCCTGCTTTCCAGGGAAAAACCCAAATACGCGAATGCACCCACCCCGAAGCCACCCTAATCACCAAAATCATTTCCGCACACAAATCCTCCCCTACCGTGTTACGTGACATCGGTTCTAGCAGAATATCCTGCTGGATCTGTCAGGAATTCTCGGCTGCGGCGTGCGACCTATACCCGGGTATTTGTATCAGGTTGTCGAGGGAAATGCTCGCAACTGCGGGCTCTTGGAAGTTCCCGGTTGATACACCGGCTTGCCTTGTGCTTGCCTTGACTAGGAGGGTCGAGAGGGCTATGGGGATGATGTTTGAAGGGGTTGATAGTCTGGGCGGGGTAGGGCGGGGGGTCAAGAGGAAGATTGGAGAAATGGAAGGGTAGGGTGGATTGGTGGGTGGGGTAGTTTGGGGGGGCTGTTTCAATGGGTTAATTTTTGTTCGATGTTTTTTTTTTTTTTTTTTTTTTGGTTATGGTTTGCATGATACTAGGAGTAGGGTGGATTAGCAGGTGGGGGTGGTTTCTTGGGGCGTTATAGATTACTTGCTCAATGTTTTTTTTTTTTTTTTTTTCTGGTTACGATTTGTATGGTTGGTGCAATTCAAAACGTACACCGGAAATTAGCATTCTTAAATGATCGTGCCCCTCCGCTGAGTGAAAATATTACTACCCCCCCTACTGGGTTATTATTGGGAATACTAAAGAGAATATCGCAGTGCCTTTTTTTGAAGCAGTTGCAGATCTTGGTAATGGGATGTGGTCGTTTTGACGAGCTTTGGCCTGGCACATGTTTTGGATTGCATGAACTATACTGAGGGTGCGCATAAGTAAGGCGGGCCCATGGAGGTATCGGGTCGGGGAGCGGTGGTAAGAGCAGGGAAAGGGGAATTGAGGAAGTAGTGGGAAGTTATGAGAAACGGGGTATAAAAGGAATGAGAAGTTGTAGGAGAGGGGAGAGAAAGGGAGTGGTTGGTAAGTATAAACGGTGAAAGTGGGGAGAAGAGAAGAGAAGAATAGAGATTGCAGGAGGAGTATATGACGGTGGGGGGGATCGCAGGTGCATGGAAAGTATTGAAGAGTGTTGAAGGTGGGTATAAAGGAGTGAAGAGAAGATTGACGGATGTGGATAATACGGGATATTACGGGGGTTGAGGGAGGATATATGCTTTCATGGAGAGATGGAGTAAGGGGTGAGGAGAGTGGGAAGAAGGCTGCTAAGT
Organism: Tuber indicum; assembly: GCA_006112555.1. Lineage (NCBI taxonomy): Eukaryota > Fungi > Ascomycota > Pezizomycetes > Pezizales > Tuberaceae > Tuber > Tuber indicum. The sequence goes on along the minus strand of VBSK01000424.1, from coordinate 103,924 downwards.
GTGGGTTGGGAGATTCAATAAAGTTGATCCGGTTACCAGGTCATGTAGGGATGGGGGGGAAATGAAGAACTGGATAGGTGGAAGGAGTGTGGGACAAGAAAGGGAGAGAATTGAGAGATATTGATGTGGAGGGAGCGAGAGCAGAGAAGGAAGAAATTAGAGATAAAGAGGTTGAAGGAGTACCAGGCAGGAGAAGGGAAGGGAGGAAGAATATTTTAGAATGGGTAGGAGTGAAGTATGATAGGTTATGAGGGAAGGTGGTGGGGGGACGAACCTTGATATAGATAGGGACGGATTATGAGGAAATGGGAAGGTGAAGAGGTATATGAAGAATAGGAGAATGAGAGAATGGAGGAGGAGAGAGAAGAAAGCGTTATTGAAGTTTTCGGTAGAGAAGGGGGGTAAGATGGTTGAGGAAGAGGAGAAAGGAGAGGGAGCGGGAGGTTTTGGAGAAAGTGAGCTCGAGGATGAGAAGGGGGAATTGCAAGTGGAAGAACCTCCATGGAGGTTAGGAGTGTGATGAAGGTGAATGTGGGGAAGGGCTGAGAGCTTTGGGGCTGCGGATTTATTGCTTTTGACTTCTTGAGAGATTTGGGCAAATTCTTTGGGAGCTATGTGACACAAGCTTTAGCACAGGTGATGGATAAACGAGGAGACCAAACAAAAACACTAACTTATTTTCCAAGACACCCCCAGTGTATCGTTCACCGACCCCCCCCCCCCGTGTTGCCGTTGTTACTTGTATGAGGAAATGGGGTGAGCCCGAGTTTAAGTGGTCAAATGGGAATTTGTTCGTATGTGAACAGAACACAACAGGTGATGGTAACATGTTGGCTTAGGAAGTGAGTCAGACACGAAGGTGAATAAATTCGTACGTGAGTTTCTCCCAAATCCTCACTTGCAGGAATTTCGACCAAATCAAACCTTTAGAATTCAGCTCAAAAAAGGGCAAATATAACATAATAATATTATGCTACCAGCATACCTCCTAAAATTGTACATTTCCTCTTCCTAGTATTGTGTATCAATTGAGATTTCTACATTTCCAACCTTTTCCGTGTATTTTAACGAATTCTCTTGCCCGCCCGCCCACGCCAACACGTTAGACTACTTGGTAGGATGCCAGGAACGATAGGGTAGTGAGCACCACCGCCTCCCATGGAGGAGATGCCGTGCGTACTTGACCTGGGTGAGGAACACTGACCAGTTAGTCCACACTGCGCACTACCCTATCCTGCTCGGCGCCCTATCAACCAAGTTATGATACCATAAAAAACCCGTGGAATCCACCACTAGATCATGGGCTGGAACCAGCCAGTCAGCCCATGATAGGTTCTGTTGGCGAATCAGAATTGCGCTATGCCAGCCAGCAAGCGAGATCCAGCACGTCCTGAGGCCCGATCCTGTTAGTCTCCCGATCCAGAGATTAGAGGACAGACGGAGAAGGCAAATTTCATGAAATGTTCATGAAATTTTAGCGTAGTCTGATAGTTCTCATGGCGAGTGGGCGTGTCGCATATAAGCTGCTATAAATCTCGATTCCGGCCCATGACGTGAGTCCCTGATCACTTCTGCCAGTCGCACCGTAAGTGCAATGTGAAAAGTTGAGGTATGGCATATCTGTGGACTGCCTGACCTCGCATGGTCCCCGGAGGATTTGCTATCACAGCGTGTCGCTGCTTGGTTGTCTTGGACACTCCATGGGGTGGTGAGGCACAGTTTTATCATCTGTAGAGATACGAATCGCATGCGTGGGGTGTGTTCGATGTGTAGTATGATAGAGCTATTCCTCGCTAGGGTTCTGGGGTATGGTGGGGTGGTTCGTGGTTGGGGTACCACAGAAATGTATCATGATCCTCAAGACTCACAAAAGCGCAGTTCTAGAACGGGGGTTGCTTTTGTGATTATCATATCGCACATTTCTTCTGAAAAAAAAAAAAAAAAAAAACAAGGGAGAGTGAGTTTGAGGGATTAGAGAATACCAAGGTGGCAGAAAGGTGGTTCGCCGTGGCTTACTTGTTTTTTTGTTTTTGTTTTTGTTTTTTTAATGCCTGCTACGTCCACGACCAGGATTGCAGCTGTGCCCCGATCATGAATGATACTGTGCCCCCAACCCTCCTGTTGGTATCATTCATGATCGGTCCTTTAGCCACTAGACTATCAGGCCCGATTCGTAATGTCATTGTTTTTCCATAATCTCACAGTGCTGTGACCAAATTATTAGAATCCCTATTCACTTTGCCAGACCCAGGAATAAAGGTCTTGAAAGTGTCTTTTAGATTTCAAAAAGAAAAAATGTTGCGCAAACACCAACTGAGACTGTCGACACCATAGCCTCACTACCATAACTGCATGCTTGGGAATGTCGACGGGAGTAGGGCCATCCCCTGCAATGGTGAGAATGTAACACTTTCCAACGTTTGAATCATACTGGTTAGTGGTACTAATGTGAAACCAATAGTGTTGAGACCTATGTTGCAGGAGTCAGGCTCAATGAGATGAAGACGATGGTAATTGTTTCGAACTTGTGAAGATTGAAATCGGGGAAGAAAGGAAAAAACACCGCTATTCGAAGGGGGGGGGGAAGACAGTGATGTTGAATACCCCCACACAATCCAGGCATACACCAGAATATGGATACATTCCTCAACATGTATATATTCTATCCGAGGGTGTAGGTAACACCATGCGACCGAAAAGTTCCATTTATGTAGCCCACTATGTAGTATGTACTTTCAAGTCTGCACACTTCTGATCCCAATTCCTAATGCTTTCTAATACACCTCTAACAAATAGTTGAAGAGGCTATCATGCTAATGGCCTGTCTGATAGTAGAGTTTCAGCTATATTGAGTGCGCGAAAATACATTACAAGAAGACCGCCAGCTCCACCTTGCCCACTGAGTTGTTTGCAGCTGGTAGCTTCACTACAGGACCCTGCGCATTTCTATAGTCCGGAACCTGTCTCAGGCCGTCTGAGTTTCCACTATCAGGAAACAACTTTTCCACCCTCAGTAATGTCATAGTTGCAAGGGTAGGGCTGCTCCTCTCTAGCTAAGTGGTATATGTCAAAATATTAGAAAATTCGGCCTTACCACAGGTGTTGGGTGCAACCCCCTGGAATGGTGTAATGGCCCCGGGACATCTGGCCGAAGAACAAGGCTTTCCCTCCCAAGATGGCTGGGAGAAGCAGTTAGAGGAAAGCTATATCATAGGGCTCATTACTGCCCAGATTGTATAGCATAGATAAGAGGTGTTTTGTGTAGATCAAGTAATTGTGGTACTCGCTCGCAATTCAAGTGGCTGGCAGCAGACAATAGCCCTGTTACGTGCCAGAGCCCAGTGATTCCAATCGTCCGGTCGGGGGGCCTAGCAAACTATGCTCGAGTAGTAAACACTGTAGTCGGGGACAGAGAAACTTATCGTAGCCTAGAGGGAAACCAAAAGTGACGGTTGGACCATCGTTGCGGCTGCCTCGCTCTAGACTCTGTAGACAGTGCCGCTAGGTGCGGGATAGGGTTTGCTGCCGAGGGGTAGAATTTGTTGTGATTACTTCTATAAATACAGGTATGATACCACAATGCACTATTCCGACCAGCACCTTAGACTATAGCTCTTAAGCTCCGATTGCAACATCTCCTGCCACACCAATTTGGGAAGTCCATGCATGATGAGGCCACCAGCTGGTAAGGCAAGTTTGTTAGAGCGCTAGGAAATGGTACCGAGTGACAAACTACTGATTTCACCACCCATAGAGTGCAGATACTCGGATCCGTCTCTTTCTAATGTGGTGTGCCGGTATGTGTGCGAATATAAAATCAAAGAGGTTTGGAAACTGGATCGAGTTGTTGATATATTGGGGAAACTATCTCTCTCGATCTCACCTAAGTCTCTGTCCACGCGAAATGAGTAAACACAGTACCTATACTGCTGCTCCTCGTATCGTGCTGACAAGGTGCGTTTTTCAATTCAGGGAGTCAATAGACGTGCGACGTTCAAGGGGGCATCTCACTGGCCTAAAATATGTATTTCAGGAACCAAAAACCAAAGGAAATCTCCTCGGAATATATAGACGTATGCTCCAATCTCGCCTAAAACCAACAATAGCCTTGCCATCCCAAAACAAGATGTTACATATGCAAAGAAATACTTATTTGTGGATAGTGAACCGTATTTTAACACATACAGAATGCGAGCAAGGATGGCTGACCGTGAGCATGAGCAGCATTACCATAAGGCGCGGTACCTGTACTACACTTGGGTGTCCGTAGCCTATTCGAGCGCGGTGGGGTTACGGTTGTTGAGCGATGTGATAGTCACCAAATTGAAATGTCTTGTATGTTCAAATTACCGGTATCAATACTCCTACAAGCTGCCTTTCCACTTCGGGACCGAGTTGAGGGAAGAGGAGTTCATGTTATCTTCGCAACGTTGAAGTCAAGCCCAGACTTCCTTTTAGCTTACTAATAACATAGCGGTGGTTGGTCCTGCAGGTGGAGTCACTCTCAGTCACTCGCCTCGGTTGCAAGAACACAGTCAGACACTAGCCCGTTTTGTCTTTCGACCGTTTCTAAGGCTGCATAGAATTATGTATCTCTTTGAGGGACTTCTTTTAGCAAATATCTCAGTGCAAGGACTCGATGCCACACTTCGGTGATGATTCCAGTTGCACATTGGCGTTATTGCGAAGATGGGCAAAATTCCTGCTTGACCCTACTCCATTGGGCTATAAGCCGGTATCTTGCAGGAAGCTTACATGAAAGACGGCTGGCATGTCTTTGTGAGATATGGTAAAGTCCATGATCATCTTTGCTTGTACTGAGGTATTAGCTGTCCTCGAGTTCCTAGAAGTAGCCTCGGCATGGCCAATTTTTGGGAGAGTCCCTTTTTTTTCCTCAGTGGATCCAGCGCTCTCTCTAAATTCCCATGTTGAAGGTCACAATACCATCAGATACCTTGATTTTAACTAAAAAAAGAGGGGGAAAAAAAGAGACAACCGGGTTTCCGCTCCATCTCAGGGTAAATCGCTGATGGAAGAAGCAGCAAATATTTCGCAATTGCTCTCCAGGGTATCTCTCCCCTCCATGGGGTACCGGTATTAGCACATTATCACCCATTAGGGACTCTTCTAATCTTCAATTAAATCAGACGAGCTCTTCTGAAACTCGCCCGCGCAACATACAAGTGCAAAATATTCCGCTTGTCCGCGACCTGGGTCACTAGAGATGATAACCACATCCATTGATTACATTTGCTGTCTGATCACCCAGGAAGTTTCGCGTTTGTTGTATTTCTTTTTCCGTTTCCTCCCCCCATCCGACCAACCAGAACTCACATGGAGCTGAAACCACGGCCAAGCCTGTTTCTCCGTTTTGAATGTTGGAGCACCGGTTAAAAATACACACCACTTACCGACCCACTCTGGAATTTTTAGACTTCCGAAAAAAAAAAAGCCCATCTCACGACCACCACGCCCGTCATCATCCCCCTGTGGACCCCGCGCGAGTAAGCGCGGGTGGGGTACTAGAAACTTGGCAAATTAGAAGCTCCTCCGGCGCCCTGGGGGAAAAAAAAGTAATCGGTCACGGTAATCCCTTCGCCCAACTGACTGAAAAATCAATCAGCCATGAGCTCCGCGCAACAGGTAGTGGCGGTTCTTATATCGAAACTTTCTCACGATCATGGCCGCTGTGACCACTTCACTCGCCCGTAATCCGGAGAGGGGGGGGGGGAGCTCTAGCCAACAATTCTTCTCACCGGCTTAATCTTGAATTTAAAAACGGCTTACAAGTTTCAGCTTTACAAAGCTTTTTATTCACACCGTAGCCTCGTACTCACGCGGTGCACAGTACCCACGAACCCGAGCATACTCCCAAGAGCAGAAACAGAGTTTACTGCATGCACCGGAACGGACCCAGCCGGGGGCATTATCATTGGGAGAAATGCAGAAGTTAGAGGATGTGCTGCGGCACGCAGGCTTTAGCACTTTGACGGGACGCTATCTAATCCAGAGCACCACCACTACATGGCACGGCGACCCCCCCCCCTCAAATGGAGGTCCGGTTCCCCCGTAAAACCTTCTTCCAAAAACACCATAGTGTATAATACACACATCGAGAAAGTGTGAAAAGAAAAGTGTGAAAAACAAAAAAAAAAAAAAAAAAAAAGCGGGGACCAATGGCGCAAAGCGCGGCTGCGGTGCAAAGGCTCCGGTGACCACAGAACTATATTATCATTGGCGAAACCTTAGCGATCTCTGAGCAAAGGTGTTATTCAATCCTATCGAGTACCCCCCGACCGGATACCGGGATAACTGGTGGTTGAGGTGGATGCATTAGCTTTCATCATAGCATCTCACTCACATCCTTGTTACACAGGAAAGTTTCCCAGCGCACATATGCGAGCTCGTAATATTATAGAGCTGACCGGATGTCGGCGCCCGTCGAGGCACCGCTCCGGTAAACTAAATGAGCCGATTCACCCCGACTTGCTTACCAGTGGCGTGTGCTTATGGAGCTCGTGCACCCCCGGTGTGGTTGGGTGCGGTTGGCATTGAGGAGGGTTTCCGAGGACAACCTTTTTAACCGTACGAGGCCCACCATTCCCTGGCTTTCCACTGCGGGGGCTGAAAGCAAAGCGGGTGCAAATGATCTACACACTTTCAGTAGGCTTTTGCATAAGCTTTCTACCTGTCTCAAATACCGATGCTTTTTTGTCGGGTTGCAGGGACATCAAGTCGGGAAGGCGGCTCGAGATAAGCTCTACTCAAACGCTGCCCCCTTACAAAGGTGTATCATACTTCTATGAGGTATTGATGGTACCATTTTAGTAGGACTCGACACTAGCCCCCGCCCCCCTCCAGACGGAATGGAAGTCTCGAGTTTGAGTCCGGGGCAATAGACTCGAACAAGGCGTGGAAATCATGGGTAATATGGCAGAGTGGTGCTCTAGGATTAGGCATTTCCATAGTACCGGTAAGGGATATTGAGGTATAAAGTACGCCGAGACCTCCCCTATGTCTCAACAATACTCCGGGGGGGTTTTTTTTTTCCCAGGACGGGGAATTAACCGCGCGGTGCTAGATGAGTAGAACCGATAGGAATTGTGGACCGGTGTGTGTGTGTGTGTGAGTGAGGACTAGGAAATTTTTGCAGAGGGGTCTCGTGGTCTCGATAAGTGTAAAATTTACCCCAACGAGGTTATAATCGGAATGCAACAGCTTCGATCCAAGCACACCATAGTGTACGGTACCGATATTCCGCGCACCCCCCAGTACCGGTGCCGCATATCTTCGCACACGATTTGTTATCATCCATCAGCCTTGTTTGCTGCTCAAGGCCTACTATTGATGCCATCCGCCGTCCTATTGATGCCATCCGATCGCCTACTGGCTTCCCAGGCGCTTCAAACCATCCCCACCGATATGGCTCACTAACGGTCACTCGGTCCGAATTCCAGACCGCTGGTTAAGCTATTTATGCGGGCGGTCCACCGACCGTCTCCACGACTTCGTGATATCACCACCACAGATTTCACCGGGTAAGGGTGTACCCCGCCATTGCCCACTATATTTTACAGGCTAGCCTGCGCTCCACCGGAGGAAAGTGATAATACGAGTCACCGAGCAAGGCGCGGATAAGTAATATTGGATCGCTGCATGCTATTCGACTTCTACGAGTGCATATACAGCACCAGCACTTTTTTGTTTTCGATACCGGGTTATCCAGCCCGATAAGCCGTGCTTATCCGATTATGCAGCCAGGTTCTCTCTAGGGCATGATGAGGTTATGCGACGCGGGTAGGACTAGAACCTCTCCGTTCAAGTGCAATAAACAATTTGGATATTCTCTCTTCCATGAGCACGATAGAGCCACACTGAGACATTCTAGATTTTTTTCTTGCATAAGGCCAAAATAGCGGTTTAGGTTTTAAACGATCACGCACGCAATTGGTTTTTGCGAACCCACCAAAAGAACCGCAAATCGTCCGATAAGAACGATGCGGTTAGATACAGTTATCACCCGAATACTCAAAATGCGGGCCCACCTGCTATCGCGGGGTTTAGATAAAGCTACGAGTGGAGTATCGGTGGGTACAAGTACGAAGCAAGGGACCACGACACTCGATAGAGGACGACAGTAAAAAGTACGGAAGTGGCACACTCAAAGAATTCAAAAAAGCAAAGAACGCCCTCATCGGTGGCACAAAAGGGGGGAGATGGAGTGGTATGTCACAAAGCGAAACTTTTTTTTTTTTCAACAAAGTTGGAGGGTGAGCGCAGTCTCCGATTCGTTGGCTAGCCGCCGGTGCTATTTTTCTGTTCAGGCTGAAAATAGTTTTATCCCGACGACTTGGAATTCAGCGGTAGGAGCCTCAACTTGCCCTCCTCGAGTTGTAGTGGGTGGTGCCTGCCGTTTTGGAAGGGCTTCCTTTCTTGCCTGGAAGGGTTGGAAACAACCATAACGAGATTGGATCGGATAGGATAAAGGAAGGCATGTGAATGTGATGATGATGATAATGATGATAGTGATGATATCAAAAAAAAAAAAAAAAACTCCGTACTCTTGAACCCCATGAAAAACCGTCAAGAAAATATAAAAAAACGTACAAGAACCATCAGCGATAAGGGAGGATTAAGGCTGTTCTCTGAGGAGGAGTGAAAAAAGGAAGCTATAGACAAGGTAAGCGCTCATCACAGCTGCAGCATGATATGGAAAAATCAACCGCTTGATAAACATCTTGGAAGGAGGAAAGAAGAAAAAAAAAAGGAGAGATATACAAGATGCTTGTGCAAGACCTATTTTGGCCAATATAATGTTATTTCTTTCCTCCTCTTCTCTTTTTTTTGTCGCGAAGGAGAGTTGCCACTGGGTCCGGGCTCCTGGCGAAGATATACTGTACCCAGAGAGCGATTCATGGCCAAAAACGTGAATAAGGAAGAAAAAAATGGAACCGCAAACGGAGTGAGGAAAACATTGCGCCGTTACAATCCTGCATACACAAAAGGAAAAGGAGATCAAAAAAAAAAAAAAAAAGAGAGAGAGAGAGAGGCAAGCTAAAGGTGAAAGGAATTACGCCTAGTTAACAGGAAAGGGAGATACAGAAAAACTTGAGAGCCGCCGAAATGATCAAGATGGACGAATCGGGTAAAACAAATAAGACGAGGAGCGTTTTCCAAAAGTGCATTGACGAGAAAGAAATTGGTTGAGCTCTCTGTTGCTTTAATCGATCCGCCTTTTCTTTCCCTTTGGCGCTGGCATGAGACTCATTCTGGGCCTAAAAGTAACTGTAGTCGTTACAACTTGCTTCACGGTAACCTGTCGCTGACCGCCTTGCCTGACTTCACCCTCGACTTCCTCATATGACGGTGATCTCGAGGTAGATGACGCTGGACTCTCAGTCGATGGCGAGCAATTTGACGAAGATGGCGACGCAGGAATCTTTAGTCGCCGCGCGGCAGTATATGGGGTTGTAGGGGTGGTATAGAGCCCATAAGACTTTCCTAGATCTGGTGGTGGTAATCTGGGAGACTGAATGGCTGGGCTCGAAACGGTATTTTTAAGGAACTCTGTATACGCCGCCGGTGGTGTGATTGGAGTTTTCAAACTCTCCTCATGCGACTTTAGACCCTCAAAGTGGCCATTTAGAGGTGTTCGTGGAATCTCTGAAGGGAGGGGTGAGAATGGCGCCCTGGAGCCTGTCGAATTGGAGTTGTGAGCGGTGGAGAGAGATGCTGGGACGGTGGAAGGCATGGCGAAGTGATTGCTCTGCTCTGCTCTGAGGCTGCGGGATAGAAAAGTAGCGTTGAGATGGGCGAAGGAGTGAAGTAGTAGACGCTAGATGACTATCCTTTTATTAGCTTTCAGTCCGGGAAACCGTGAAGCAGCAGCAGGCGTGGATATATATCGGCAGCGGGAAGGGGGTGGTGGTGGGTGGGAAGGGGTGGTGGTGGGTGGGAAGGGGGTGGTGGTGGGTGGGAAGGGGAAACAGGTTATGGAAGCTCCTCCCTATCTACCCGCCCTATGGTGGGCGGACAAGAGGGGGTGGGAGGAGGAAAGCCAGGCACACACACACACACAACACAATCCATGAAGCAAAGCTGGCGCAGCGACTAACGAAAAGGATGGGATAAAGGAAGGGGAGCAAGACACACCAACGCGCTTCGTGCAGTAGTACAGTACCAGAGGATTTTGAATGGTAAAAGCTTGGAAACTAGCAGTAGACGAGACAAGCAGGCAGGAAAAACAAAAACGAAGGTGCATCAACGAATGATACTTAGTCTCTTAAAACCAAAAATCCGGGCACAGGACTTAACTTAAATATCCAGGGGGGGAAAAGAAGCTCTAAAAACGAAAGCTGGGTTGGGTTGCGCGCGAATTGGGGTTCAGCTTTTGCCTTTGCTGCAGGAGAGCAGAGGAGAGCGGGCGAGGATCTTTTGGCGCAAAACAACGCAGGTATGCGGGGTGGTCTATTCCAGGACACACATCGCAGCGCAGCGCAGCACGGACGAGGAGGGGTGGAAACCAAAAAAAAAAAATGAGAAATGAAAAATGAAAAAGAATGAAAAATAAAATAAAATAAAATGGAAAAAATAAAAATGGAAAACGGGGGGCGGAAGGAAGAGGAAAGGAGAAAAAACGTGGTTTACAGGGGGGGAAGGGGCGAATCGATCAATCCATCTCTCCTCGTCCGACAATTGAGAAACCTCCTGGTACTGTACTCGAGTACCGTACTACGGGTTGTGGCAGGAAGGTAGACGAGGAGATAGGATCTACGAGTTCGACTCCATCCAATTCAGAAACTTGGTGCATATGATTTTTGAGAACGAAACGAAGGGAGGCCGTTTGGGCGTACTGCACCGGTAGTTCCGGAAGTTTAACTTAGGATACCTATGATATGATACCACCACAACATAACCTACCGTACCCTGCGATATAAAAATGGTAACGGCATAGGGGACTGAAACTACCTGCCCGGTAGACCACCTATGATATGCCCACCACCACTACAACAGGACGGTTCAGTATAAACCCCAAACAACCCTAGCATACAATATGATATGATACCCAAGTCTCAGAGCAGAAACAGACAAAAAAACAATTACTTTCTTCCTTCCCTCCCACGAACCCGTTACTCGGTATCCACACTAATTCGATACGAGACTCACGCCTCCCTTTCCTCTACCAAATGTCTCAGTTATGGCACCCCGGCCAGGTGGTGGGGGGGGAGGGGGGCAGCGGTTTCTTACCTCATAGTACCGGTACTGTACTCGGGCACAAGTATCCGGTACCGTATTAAGTACCTAAACACATGAGTCCGAATTTAGGATAGCACTCATATGCGCGCAGGTGATTTGCCTAACTAACTTTTGGATATTTGTGGTCAGGTACCCCATACTACCGCCCTGTACTCGAGTACCGTACAATACTCAGGGTAATATTATGACCGACTCGGATGGTCATAACTATCCAAAGCCGCCGGCAGAGGCGAGCGCGAGTTATGAGGGGCATTAAACAAGTTTTCACCATATCATGATCCTTTGAAATTTGATCTGCGTGGGCGCCAAAGCTTGCGAGTTTGGTCTTCACCCTTAGAGCGTTGGTTGAAATCATTGGGGTCCAACAACAATAGGGAGCCGCTGTATCGCACTCACTCTGGGGAAGCTTGGATAATTACTACAACCGGTACTGTATGTCTATAGAGATGCTCGGTTGCTTGGGCTATCGAATGAGTGGTCACGGTAGCAGAATATGGGTAGGTTAGTCGGATTGCGGGTTGGATTGGATTGAAGGGATTGGATGGATCGGCTGGATTAGTGTACAGTACCGCGCGCCTAATTCGTATTGTATGGATGTATCATATCGGATCTCGTGAGCGAGTAGAGTTGACTGGAGGCAAATTTTGTGCGCTAATATTTTTTATCCTGGGGTGCCGTGGTGCATGTATGTAGGAGCACGGTGCTAGTACTGTATCGGTAACGCACCTTTACTGGGCTGTGGGTAATAATAATAACAACCGGGGTACAGTAGCTCGCAGCCCAGAGCGGAGAGCATACACGTGTAGTAGGCGGCTTTAATTAACGCTGGGAAATGATAGGATAAAAAGAAATAAAACCACAAGTACGAGTAGACGGGAAGGGGATGCAAGTGGACGGGCTGAGTTGCGGGGGTGACTATTATACACCGTAGCGTACTGTATTATAACCCTCGGGGCTCGTTCTACGATATGATAGGATCTACCCTATGCCACAAGTAATACGGATACCATCTCGGTCTTTGTGCCCGGAAAGAATCTTTCACCATAGTGTCAATGCATAAAACGCGTTCGGTTCAACTCTCCACCCGAGTACCGCGCCGTAGCCAGGTATCCTCTCGATCATTGATCCCTTGTGCAACTCCGGTACCATATCACGGTACTGTAACCCCCCCCCAAATATATCGCCATGCGAGACATGGCTGGGGCTGAGCTTCTTTCCTTCCATAATTATTCCGTGATGACGGTCGACACCGCCACAACGCCTCGATCTTGTCACGTCAGGACGTGACATGAGATCTCGATGGCGCAGGATTTTAAATAAAGCTCTCGTTTGCGATGGGAAAGGAGAAGGGGCAAGTATTAGTCATGCGGGAGTGGAGGCTGTGAAGTATGGGGAAGGCAAGGGGGGGTCTGCTTGTCAGAGGGGAGAGTACTGTACTGGGGATCTCATCAAATTGCGAAGTGTGGTAAATTTAGGTTTTGATGGCGTTCGTGATACCAATGGCTACCCTATTAGCACTGGAGAGAGGGAAATGGATTGTAGGCTACCATCATATGTTAGTTGGTTAAGCACTGATTGGGCGATACCTGTTACCACAAGGTGACATGCGCCGTGATCTGAAGAATTGAGTTTACAAGGTTACCGTAATGCAAGCGGGTATGATACAATACAAACGCCCAATGAAGAAGCTGGCGGCTTCCCAGATTTGGCCAACACTTAATGTACTGTGACTTCCACTCGGGTGCATTGGTCCCTTACGAGTATCGCATTACCTGGCAAGATTCGGCTGCCGCTGGTAGGTTGAAATACGGTAGGAGTTTTCCTTTTGGTCTGTCTCGGGTTGGCTACAAAAACGCCTTCACTTAACCCTTATGGCCCAAAACCGTGCCCATTCTGGACCCTTCCTGACCGCATTGAATCCCTTGCTTCACCCCCCCCTACGTTATTTCAACGTGACTGGCGGCAGGCGAATCTTGACCTTGACCAACTAGCTAACTTCCGCCCCACATATAGTACTGTAAAGCGCGCACATGCGGTAATGTGATGCTCTAGCCTAACGCGGATCGTGATTTCAGTTAAATTAGACCGCTCGTTACTCGCTGTAGAGTAAGCTCACTCGCTTCACCGCATGGTCGGCGATGCAATGAGGCGGCGGTCCGCGGGCAGTTTCCAGGTTCGAGGTCCACCGGAAGTTTAAACTTCGCTCACTCAAATTGTTGAGAAAATTTCCAATCGGCGTCGGTTCTGTAGTGCTTCGCAGATTGGCATATGGCAGGAAGGTATACTCGAGGAGCTGCGGACCGACCCACTTGCACCCGCAGGAAGTGTGGAGGTAAGCTTTGGCCTTCGTGCGGCGTGGCCGAGAAAGTGGTACTATCACGGTATCAATTTCCAGCCATTCTACCATCAGCTCGATACCTGTTCGGCACCTTCCCCCCCCCCGCGATGGTACATGGGGTTAGGATACCGCTCAGTATGCCACCTACTACAAATTACATGATGAGCTTTAGTTACCGTACCGTACTCTATTACAGTTTGAAAAAAAAGGAAAAATACCTCGCATACAGGGTACAGATCTGTGTGCCGATTTCCTGCTTCCTTGCTGACACCCCCATCGGTCGGTGAGGGGGGGCGTCTATCGTGCTCACCGTAGGACTTTGTCTATCGGCTGTGTGGGGTTATCGTATCGTCATGTTATCTTAGTGCGGTATCCACAAGGCGCCACCGATCTATAGTGTGCACCTCAAGTGGTGAGGGGATATGGGCATCTTATCACGGGGAAATAAGACGTTGATTGTGCAGAAAACGGTGAATTCCCTTCCCGCCTGTTGGCTGGTGGTGCGGCTTTTACCAGGGGGAGAAGGGGAGAAGAGGAGAGAGGGAAAGAGGGTTTTGAGTGAGTGGATAGGCAGGTAGGTGGACGGGGTAGATATACTCAAGTATCATACTAGGGCCAGAGTATCTGCTTCATAGGTAGGTCACTGAATATTGGGGGGAAGAAAAATATTATGATACTGTGTTATGGAGAAATGAAATATGGTATTAGATAATTGCTCATGCCCTACATAGTAGGAATGGGAATGGGAACGGGGGCGGACCGAGCGATCGCTTGGGTAAGATGGAACCAAGTACCGAACCAGCTTCTGTTCCTAGCCTACCGTTCAGAGCTAGACTACCGGTAGCAACGGTACAGGCACAATACAGTACGAGTACCGTAGTACAGTACCTATCAACGACGATACGGTACTTTTAGAGTACAGTACAGTACAGTACAGTACAGCACACGCAGCCGCCACACGACGGTAAGCACTCTTCCTACCTGCCGTGTTGTTTCTTTTTATTTTCTTTCTTTTTCTTTTCCTATCACAATATCATATACCAAGCCTCGGTACTTTGGAAAACGTGGAATATTCCAATCCTACCTCACCTAACCTAACCCTACCGTACTCTTTGTGTACCGTACGACCCATGCACCCCCACCCAGGCACCTACTGTAAACAACCGATTAGAATGTGCCGGGTTTGCGTTCGCAAGGAAACGAAAGGGGGGGAGAAAAGGTAGCTGAATTGATAAGAGACAGGAGACGTTTGGGGTTGTCGCCGGCGGGATAGTTCATGGCATTGACGGTGGGTACTCGAGTACACGCTCTCGGGGACTCGTTTTGTTCCTCCAATGTTTTAAGTTGGACGGAGTGGAGAGCTACCAATGCGAATTTGTAAGCGGCAATAGCGAGTGGCGTTTGGAGTTTGCCGTGAAATTTTCCGAAGCGGCAATCGTGTGTATGTTCTCGGTTTTGGAAGGCGTGGGGATGGTTAGGTGTTGAAATTGTAGATTAGTAGATGAAGCGACGAATGATGGATACGAGCGATACAGGAGCTGTTTCAGGCGGCAGATGAAGTAAAGTACCGGCCCAATCTGACTTGAATATACAAGTACTGTACTGTACTCTAGGTTTATTCTTCCGGGAAATTCTAGAAGGTTGAATATTGTACTGTACTCGAGCAATTCTTTTTCGGAAACTATAGTGACCCCACCCCTCCAAAACGGAAACACTTGAAATGTCTTCACCGCATCATCTACTCGAGTACCTACCAACCGCTAGAGTAACTGTAACGACGCTCCAACCCTAGTCCAACCTATCTGTCCTATTTTTGTCCGGATTCATAGGATTCCCAATTATCACGCCCCAATTGGCTAGAATCTCGTCACAAGGACACCCCGCACAACACCCTTCCACGTTGAAGCCGGAGAGGCCAAAGGCCTTTCACAACCCTGTCCCCTGTGCAGGCAGATATGAGAGCTACCCCTCCCCCTCCTCCCCCCAATGTCACATCATCCGCTGACGGCCCAACCCACCGCTACCGCTAGCGCCCACTCAAGCTCTCTGCTCCGGACTTGTTACATAACAGTATGTAGTCCAAAGAGTTGTGCAGCACTTCCTTTTTGTTCAAATGTGATACAGCATGAGCATTGTGGGTGGAGAATAATCTTCCGGGATGAAAGAGGCGGGTGGGAATACTTATCATGGCGGGAACGATAGCGGTTGTCGATTGGGTGCATTGCAGCGGCACGGAAGATTGGGGGCGTGGACACGTTGGATATTCTGGTCAGATTCTTGGACAATTAGGATCACTTGGGACTTTCGGAAAGGGTTGAGAACAAAACTGTCGTGCAGGTTGGGTGTTCACACCCTCGTATTCACTCTGGGTGGTGGTAAAAGCAGGTTGGGTTTGGTCTTGCTTGAGAGAGGAGGTTACCGATTGAGCGCTTGCTGCTGATAATTTAAACTTACAACGGCGTGTCTGTTCTGGGCTATGCGGGGGCGAGTTAGTGGGCACAAGTGTTTGAATGTTGCCAAGAGGGGATTGTAAGTATCATACGATCTCAGCAACGTACCGGTATTCCGAGAGGGATATGGCTAGCACAGCTACCGTAGTAAGGCCAACGACCCTGCTAGCTGGAATACAATAGAATAAGCAGCCCTCCATCTGTCACGCCGGACTGAAAGTCGAGACTGCCAAGGCAAGCTTTTATATCGATCATGATTGGTAAGTTAACAAAGGTGTATAGTTTGACAGAGAAGGGGGAAATAGAATCAGGGGGAAGAGAGTAGCCAAGAGCCATGGAGAGGGGGTGTTGGGCTTGGATATCACATCCTATGGGAAGCCGCTATTGTGTTCCTCTTTCCCTACCTAGGGTTTACTGAGTATTGGTTGACCATCTGGACAAATGTGTTGCTCCATCAGTACAAAATCTCTAGCGATTTCTGTGGGGTTTACAATGAGCTCAAGTAAGGTAAAAAGACCTCTGGTTGGATGTATGATCCTCTATGAATTTGATTTTGAGGGTTCAACCGGACCTTATTGGGGAGCTTTGTGATCATGAGGAAACTTCTGCATGCTCATATGGGTATCTTTCCCTCCCCCCGGTCCCCTGGATGCTTAAGCCAACGCTGTTTTTCCGTACTAGTACATCCTGTACTTGTATCGGCAGCTTATAGGGTTATTGAGTAATATATATGCTATAGAAACTTGAATAATCGAACCGGGTGCTATGTGATCGACAAACCCCTACACTGGAAAAGGTACAAGAGATGGCAAAATTATTTTTTTTGCTTGCTCAGCTCCTCCGAGAACATAAGGGAACCGGAAGGAAAAAAAAAAACAGGCGTTATGAGGAATCAACCCCGATGACTTGGTCAGATTATCCTAGTTTCCACCCTGCAAATGTGTCCACAATTAGATTCCCACTCGAATATCCCTTAATTTTAAGGTCTATAGATAACCACCACGTTTTTTTTTTTCACCTTTGTTTTAAACGCATTGAAGGCCCGTTTCATGACCTCCCAAGTAAAATTCCTCCAAAGTCCCTCTTCCACCCCTTTTTTTAATAATAGTCCCTAATATCATATGAACAACCTCTTCCTATCTCAACGGGACCCACAATTACACAAACCGTTCCTTCACCAGGCCTTCTAATGCCGACCTATCCCTTTATCTCTCTGAAACAGCCAAATCGGTAGCCGGGCACGCTAAGCCGGTCCTGGAATAATTTGGGTTTTGTGATATGCTGGGAATATCACACACGCCAAGAACGCTGAGTCATCCGAGCTCTGGGAGGACTGATTTTCTATCCAAGTTCAGCTAACCCTTACCAAATCTGGCCTCGGGCGCGCCTGTATCTGAATTTTGGCTGTTTCAGAGAGACCAGGGGGATACCAGTAATACTGATTATCAAATCAAGGATCGGTTCCTGGAATGGGGAACACCGGCATGTTTGCCGAGTTTTTTTTTCTTTTCTTTCTTTGGTGCTATTGACATGGCGGTGGTAGGCCATATATCCGAATAGTACTACCGTAGAGAACTATCCATAAAGAATATCCCCCGACTAAACTTGGCACAGTGCCTGAGTTTTTAGAAGGAGGGGGTCATGAAATCAGGGGAGCAAATGTGTTGACCATTGCCGTACTGGGCCGACAGAGCTGGGCCCAACGTGAGCCCGGGCGATTATTGATCCGCTTGGGGAATTGTTGGAATACCATATATTCGGAATCCGGATAACTCTAATGCTTCCCACCCTGTTCTTGGCACCCTCCAGATATTATCCACCCTGCAACAACGCCAACTGGTGAGACTACTAAATTCATATATATTAACTACATTTGGGTGAATTCGAAATGAATGATACCCCTCCATCAGCGAACCCCGTCCCCGTAGAGCGCGTATACTCGGGAATTATGAACCTCAGGTTATCGCATTCCACCCCATCTCTTGTTTATGAAGATAGCAGGAAGCCTACATGTTGGCCGCCGTGCATCAAGTTTACGTTTAACCTCTGTTGCATGTAGGGGGTAGGGGAAAGTATAGCGAATGTGGCTAACAGAATATCATACCCAAATATTTGTTTGGCAGCCAAGACTTCGACATACTCTTTCCTACCCCCGAATATCAGTACTCTCCTGGACCTTACCTAATCTGAGCTCCTTCTGTATCATACTATTACCTTACTGCCAACCAGACCATCACCACTTTGCTCAAACCATACCACTCCCCAAGACAAGTCGCATACGAGCAAGGGATTGAAGTCGGACGTCGCCGCTAGTTCAAAGTCTCGCCACCACCGGTTCATACCACCGACTGGCCCGTTCGCCCACATGCAACCACCCTCCAAGCACCAACGAACGACATCTCGACTTCACAAGTATTCGGAAACCTCAACGCCAAGAACACACCAAACGCAGATCCTTGGTGCCAAGGTGGTAAGATATCATTGAGTGCTACAGAAAGGCAAAAAAAAACCTCCCGGCCGAGTCCCGTCCCACCGCGCCGCCGGGGGAAAATGGGCGCTTTACCACGGGAGCACTTACTGGGAGGGGGGGTGTGCTGCATAATTGATAGTTGGAGCTGATGGTTGTGGTGGATAGCTTGGTATGGTTGAGCCCGGCCTTGTCAACTTAGCCGGCAGTGGTCAGATTGGTGACACAGAGGAGTCCATGATACGGAAGGGGGGAAGAGTGGGGAAGGTTTGACATGCAATGTCCTTGGTATGGTCGAGGGATTTTCATTTCGTACTTTGTGGAGGTGGTGGGGTGGGTGGCTTAGGTGGGACCAGGGGAAGAAATCGACGAGGGAGCGAACGAAATGCGGTAGCTGACGGAGCTAGGGGAGACGTATTTTTCCACGAGTGGCAGCTTCTGATAGTGTACCTCAAGGCTGTGCTATATAGTTAACATTGTGCAGAATATTTGGTAAACACCGCAGCCTAAAGAGCCCCCACAACCTAAGCTACACTATCTCTTCCTTCTACTCATCCGGAAAGAGGATCTCCCGAGCACGTGTAAGTGTATCGGCAATACCGGTAGCTCCTACAGCGCTATCTGGTTCCGAACTATACCGTCACTAAACCTACTAGCGCCCACCTAGCTTAAGCTAATCCCAAAATATATAGAGGGGGGAAAATACCCAGTGCGATCAGCTATTTGATACTTGTAGCACAGTGCCTGAACTTTGGTACCCTCGCATAATGGAGACGAATCCAGCCAGAGGAGCTCTTATGCTTTTGGAACTCTCATAGTGTCAAACCCAAATGATAATCTTTTGTGCTTCCGGCTCAGCGGGGGGCTTCCCCCCTACCCGTTTCCAGCCAACCCTCTTTTGATAGGTGTCAGGACTCCTCAAAGCCTTCCTCCCCCAGGATAAACTAACGGAGCTCCCAAACGCATCTTCGTTTATAAGGTACCGGGGGGGTATGCGCCTGAGTACTAAGATTCAATTGATTGGGCTAACAGGAAATGTGGGAGGCGAGGTAGAGCCAATAGTTGTTCGCTATGATAGGAACAACTTTCCTAGGGTTGATGGTGCGGTGATTCCGAAAGCTGGAGTGAGGAGGGGTGAGGAGGTAGCGCATCTCATTGAGCGAGGATATTCCCCGCTGATAATTGCGAGCTTGATCTTGGGGCTTCCCGTTCTCATGTAATGCGCGAGGGTATCACAACATCAACCGGATCGGGAGTAAGAGAGGAGTGTGGTGTGTGGTCGGGTTTTCCATTGGCTGAGGGATCACTTTGGTGGAACTTGACAACCTCTCTGACCCGGCATCCCCTCAGCATCACAATACTGACAGGACGAAGCCACTCGCAGCACCATGTCCACCACGAAGGACCAGTCTTTCCCAGAAAGCCTTCGGCCGATGGCAACTGTTCGTCATCCCCGTCAGCCCCACAACGCCCGGCATTTCGGATGTGCTTGAGTAGAACTCCCCCAACGATCAAACCGGCCGGCAGCAACGCCCTTGCCCCTCCCCCCAATCTAGAACCGCGAAGACTAACCCAGTCCGATTGGAGTTGCGGGTTTCCTAATTTCCCAGGATGGTCTTCATATTTTAACCGACCATCTCGGCTTACAAAGGCGGTGGCGACTCTCACCCCGCCACCTTCCCTCCAGCGACGTTTTCGTGATGATTTCCCAAACAGCACATTCGTTCCAGGCGCTGTGAGGTCGGGAAGCAATCGTGAGGGCCACAAGGCCATGGAATCGAGAGCCAACAATTGCTCAGGTGTTCAGACCATCCTCCTACGACACCTCTGTCAACTTCTGCACTCCTAGGACATGTGCGAGCCAGACCTAGTATGAAATGCATATAAATTTATTTTTTTTTTTAATATAATAGCCTCAGTCAAGATGCTTGAACTGGCCTGAGTGTTTCCGACAAGGACGGGACAAGGCTTCGAATCGACGGTGGTACTATGCGAACGCACCGTATCACACACATTCTGTAGGGCAATTTCTAGAATCATGTGGAAGGTGTTGATCGGCTAGAGGGTTAGGTTTATTTCGCCAAGCCCGTTTTATTGTTTCACCCACGAAAACCTCCGCTTGTCACGATCGGCAACTGCAGATTGACTATTGCGCTTCATACGATATCACCTCCTACCGACAGCATCACCCACAAGTCCCAGAACCCCATGAGGCAGGGCAACGACTAAATCAACGCGCTGATGGAACCCCAAATCAACAGCGACCCAACCACCAATAGCAGACCTAAAGTTAAACTTTGTTTCTCCGCGCGCGCTTCGAGCGGATTACCATCAAACGGTGCACAGCACTCCTTACATTCCGTCCCCTCGCATATAATCTCCGGTGAAGCCCGCATGATCCGATCACCGGCCACCACCAACACAGGAGATATCGGGAAGGTCCCGAGACATACACTCTGCCTCTTCCGCCTTCGCACTTATCTCACGCCCAACCGGCCCCCGAGCCTAGCCTAACTAAGCTTACGATGTTCATCTTCCACACGCTGCGTCATTTATGAACCCTAGACGCATTGCCCGGCCTGGGCTTGTGGGACACACATGCATCTAGCCGCTACCCCGCTGTCCCAGGTAATTGGCTGGTGGTACATCGCATTACCTGGTATTCCAACTTCAGGTCACGTCAGCAATACCGCTTTTCGGGCATATTGGGTGGGTGAGGTGCGCTCCGATAACCAGGTATTATGATGGTGCTCGTACAGGTGTGACGGGAGTGACTGGTAACGGCGGTTCCAATACCTGCCGTGTGAATTGTGGGGTGGGGTCCTTGGGTTGCGTCCTGGGTTGCTAGTGCAAGGCAGTGTAGGTTAAGGCTGCCGGGGGATTAATAAAGTGGTGGTACTAGAGTATGGCGGTTGGTCGTCGTCAGTTACTGGATTTGGAGGGTCGAATGGATTTGGAATTGAGGTCGGTGCATATAGGAAGTGTGGCGCCGCTCTGCGGGATTGCATGGCCGATTTAATACGGTAGATGCAATGCAGTAGCCGGGGGGGGGGGTTATAGTGTGCGGTTTAGTTAATAGATGGATATAATGCGGATATATGCACCCAGGTGATCGGCAAGAGTGCTCCAGTACCGGCACCGCCATAACATACTCCTGCCTTCGCTCAGCCTATTACACCGAGTTAGACCATATCATATCAACAACCTCCCTGTTCAGGCCTTCAACTGGGCTTTCCCTTCACACCGAACCCCCAGATAGTGAAATGCAGTAGCTTAGACCCTTATCTCAGGGTATGCATATATCATAGCAAACCTAACCGTAATAAGGCAAAATCCGAGATCTCCATAAACGCTGCAGCTACCCATAGTTCCAGAATCATCGAAACCCACTCACGCATCCATAGATCCAATCGGAGCTCCCCCCCCCTCACCCTCCTCACCCCGCAAAACCTCCACCATCACCTGAGCCCGAGTGACACCCCATGCTGACACCTGCAGCAACACAGACACACAACCTAGCACTCGAAATCCACACCGCCGAAATTAACCAGCATACGCCAACACCGATCCCCAAAACCTCTAATAAGTCAATTCGTAATCCCCTCTCTTAACTACCGCCCCCCTCCACAGAATGCATACTGTACGTGCATGCATACACACGTGCATAACCCCAACCCGCTATTCCAAGCCGACAATCACGTGGGCAATATCATACAAATACTGCACCCCAGACCCCTTTCCCCATGCCACCCACAGACACCGAATCCAGCGATGGTATCATACTGGAGTACTTGAGTGATTTTCGGTGATTGCGCGACAGCGTGCTGGTTGAGTGACTTGCGTTTCAGGGGTGCATTTGTCTTAAAATTTCTATTTTTTTTTTCCCCTCCGAAATTCCTCCCAATTATTGCCGGACGACTGGGTGGGAGAACGGCGGGTCGAGGCCCCCGCGGGGTACTATTACTTGATATATGCACTGGCGGTCAACTTTGAAAGAAGGAGGAAGAAGGAAAAAGTCCGGGGCAAGCGAATCCGTGGTGGGCCAATACTGGTGCTTTTCAGGCTCGGCCAACGTCAAGATGCTGACATGACTCGGGGTGCTACAGCGGAGGATTACCAGATAAAACGTTCCCCAAAGAAAAGAAAAAAAGGAAAAGAAAGGAACAAGACAAAACCAAACCTCGAGTAAACCAAATCGCCCATCCCCCTCAGGGAGCGTTTCCGAAAACGCCCAGAACCGTCTCGTAGAACACAAGAGGGAAAGGAACATCCCACCCTCCTTCATCCACCAATCCCCCGAGCATATGTACTGTATGGTGCACCCCCCTCCTCCCGAAACGCAAAATGACCATAAGTCCACCCAGTGACATCTCTCCAAAACCCTTCCCGTTGCCATACCGGTACCAGTACCTCCACTCGCAAGTTTATCCAGTCAGAAAAAATACCTCCAAACGACACTTTCCCATCCATCGCAGGAATCTACCCCGAGATGCATGCAACAATCTTCGAGTGCTAGTATAATAGCCAGGTACGGTTTGCATGCATACCTTACCACAAAACCAAACACTCCACCGCCACCGCCCATCCCAATCCGAGCTCCCCCACCGGCTCACCCGAACTTTCCTCGGCAGGGGCGGAGGGAGGAGCATTGAAAGAGTCAAACATGCAGATATGACCTTCTATTACTCCATAAATCTTCGTCCGTCCCAAATATACTCGGATACCAAGGTTTGTCCGTGAGCATTCACGATGAAGGGTCGTTTCTAATATGCAGTCATGCCTATTGACTGTAAAGAGAAGGGATCTCGTGAGCGCTTTGCGATACTTTATTTGGGGGATTCCACGGTAGTTTGAACTATACGACGTCCACGGATCATCTCCCCTACCCGAGTATGTACCCTACTCGTACAGTACAGTACTGCACCGTACATACACAGCACACACACAGCAAAACAAGGACAAAAAAAAAAAAAAAAAACATCCTCGAAACAAAAATAGCTCCCACCGATGGACACTTTTTTTCTCTTTCTGCCCCTCCGCCCCTCTGCCATAGTAAGAACTAATTCTCGATCCGCACCCAGTAAAACAATCACATCTAACATCCACCCACAGCATTCAACCGACCATGTTGCGATGACACGCTGGTTCGCGTGTTCGCAACCCACTGGTCGAGTGGAAAATCAACCTCTCACGGCGGCCCTTTCGGGATGTTCCCACACACACCACTAATTCCGCTCCCGCTGGATAAGGGGATCGTCGGGGCCCTGTTTCCCTCGTCGCGTCGCTTGCGAAAGAATTTGTTTCCCCCCTTTTGTTTGATGTTGCCTCGACAACGCTGGTTCGGTAGCGAGTGAGAGGTTGTGAGAATCCTCTTGTAGTGGGGGCGAGAATGAGCGGACTGTTTCATTAGCTAATATTCGGACTGCTAGTGTCCGGGAAGTTGTGGTTGGGGGAGGGAGTCGGTTTGAACCTCGAACTGTGCATTATTTGTTTTTTATTTAATTTTGTTTTACCCTTTTCTGCGAGGGTGTTCGGAAATATCATAATAATTATTATGTTTTTTTCTTTTCCGCAGGATGAAGGTTTATTTTGAGATTGTGGGAGATAAATATAGTGTTGGGGTGGGGTATAGGGCAGTGGTACGAGTTATGGCTGAGTATTTACGACTTCCACCCTTTCCCGGGGGAAGAACTTGCGCGCGTATGATAAAAGAAGAGTTTTAAGGAGGTGTTTTCTGCCAGGTCTTGAAATTTATGGAAAAACCGCAAAAGTATCATACAGGAGGGCGAAAGAACTCAAGGTCATTCATTAGAAAGCCACCGAGCCCAAGAAAAAATTCTCTTTTATAAAAAAAGTGAAATAAGGCGAGGCAAAAACAGGAATCCGATAAAAGAAACACTGAAGCCATAGCCCTAGGATACAGTGAAGAAATCGTAACCCGTCAAAAATACAAAAAAGATTACAATCCAATAACCCGCTAAAAAAAACCCCCAAATTATAGCCAAAAAAAAAACCCAAACAAAATGAGATTGAAACCCCCCCTAGCCTCGTTCATCCTTGTGGCCCCAGTCCTGATGCCCGAGCTAAGCCAATACCTCCACTGCTCTAGGAAGTCTTAGCCTCACTCGCAGCATCGCTCCCCGAATCCTTCGCCCCCATAGGAACTTTCGGTATCACTCGCAGTATCGCTCCCTGAACATCCTTCACCCTCGACGCCTGATCTTTGGAGGGACTCCCGACGCCTCATACCCATATGGATGTAGCTTGATCTCTCAGAAGTCACCACCGCACCGGACCATCTCTGTGGCAGCGAGCGCTTGGGGACTAAAATTCTCTCTTCAAGTCTGCCTTTTAACGTGATTATGATCTTGGCAGGCTCGGGTGTTGTATCCGACACCGGCGGAGAACAAGATTGAATTATCGAGGGTCGGGGATCCTGTTTTGAGTGCGTGCAGACGGCAGAAGCCAGATTGGCGGTGTTGGTGCCGGGCGAGATATAAGTGGGGGGGGTGGGGTAACAGGTCATGCTGGGCATTTGTGTAGATATTTGAGATATTCGTTCGGTAGTGCGTAAGGTATTGGGAGATTATAGTGCAATGAGCTCGTCAAGGCAGGAAAGTCTTTTGTAGCGTAGTCACCGACCGGTTCTAAGGCAAGTCGATTGTTCGATTTGCGATACTAAACGGTTTGATGTTTTGTTTGGTGCTTTGGTGTTGCTGTGGCAATAGCGAGTGAAGCGTGTGATGAAGTTGCTGATGAGAATTCTAGTTGATGCGGATGTCCAAGCACTTTTATAAAGAAGGTAAAAGAAGGCGCCAATGTTGACGGAAAAACAATTAAAGTTGATGAAGCAGGCTGAGCTAAGAAACCGGGGAGCGAGTGAAAAAAAGAAAATATGGCACAGCCTGCACAAATCACCACGACGTCAGTAAGGCATACTCTTTCGGTAAAAAAAAAAATTAAATTCACCGACTACAGTATGGTACTATCAAATGACATTGTACTATACATAGCATGATACTAACAAGGCCAGGAATGGGAAGACTCACCAGTAGAAAAGAAGATCAAAGGAGAGGAAGAAAAGGAAAAAAACCACGTATGAGAAGAAGAATCTGAATCTTTACGAATAGGAGTTTTTGGGAAAAGGCGGCACTATCGCCTTTTAAAGAGTCTACACCGCCATCAGTAGGAGAATAGGGAGAGGGTTTTGGGTACTCCTTCCAAGGAGTGCGAACTTGATTGGCTAGTCCTCAACCTGCGACGTTCGCGCTGTAAATCGTGTCAGATAGCTACTGCTCGCCACAGCCAAACCCTGTCATACCCCGCAAAAGAGCTTTGTCGGGTGAGGCGCAGACCGTAGGCTTGTAGTATCTACTGCCCCTCGGTAGGTACAAGCAATTTCTTCCAATCTTAGTTGGTGTTACAGGAGACGCTCTTCAGAAGGGGGTGCAGCGTATTCTGGATTCACCATTCTGCGCATGCGCACGACATCTCGCAGCGCAGAGTAGAGCCTCACGACTGCGCCTCAACAGCGTGCACCCTCTCTACCCACGCCTTCCCGGGCCGGCCTCATGCCGCAGTCCCGACCCCTGAGCTGTGCGCGAGCGCCGTCCCTGATCATGATTTTGGTACCTGAATCAGAGCACAGACCACTTGCAAAACGTCAGCGGTTGGAAAAATGCGATTTATGGTTTCCCCCTTGTGGCTCCTCTTCACGGCCCACAATCCACTCCTTTCAGAAGATCAGGCTCGAGCCCCGGCGTGGGAATCTGTTGTCCCAACCGGTGATTCGGTCAGCGATAACAGGAGCCACACGATCGGGAGATTGAAGGACTCTTCCAAAACATCGCTTGGCTTATTTCCAAATACCGTGTTCGTTGGAAAAAAGGCTGCAGATTATGAATAACGGGGTAGGTTGTCAGAGCCTTTGCATGCGTCAAGAGAGTTTGCACAATTCTCTTTCGCCCAGCCAACCTAGCCTTGTAAAGGACTCGAGCTATGATACAGCACGGGTAGTCTACGTAGAGTACTGGTTGTGCGGTACGAGTACAGTACAGTACTGTACTCAGCCTTAGAAAATTCTGGATTCGCCATTTCCAAAAGTCGACATCGTCTCAAAATGGTGGAGAACAGCGCGCGAAACCCAAACACGTAATGCCCTGAGGGTTCAACCCAAGAGCTAGGAACGGTATGATATGATATGAGAATAATATTCTCTCAAAGGGGGTGCGAAACGGCTCCCCCTTGCGGGGATTTTTCAACTTGCTGGGACATGAAACACGATGCGCACGCACCAGGCACTGCGTTAGATGCATCATCGCTTCATTGGTGTAATCCTATCCTCATCTTTCTATTAAGACGGCACCCCCTCCCATCTTACCGGTATCCAATCTTATCTCAAAACCTTGGCTTGTCAGATTCTTATTCTAGCCCAGGACTGCGACACTAGCCACTTGCTTTTAGCCCATAATGAAGAGGCCAAGTACTGTACTGTACTATACGGTACCGTACTCGAGTACGGGCGCTCTATGAGCCCCTGCAAGAAACTCGAATATGGCATCGCTTAGGCAATGGCGACGATAGGGAGGGGGGTGCTGTAAGGGAGGTTTGATTTACCAGTACCGGTACTCGAGTAAGTTGGGTCGTTGAACAAGGGGAAGGTTTATAACCGCCCATTCTGGATCACAACAGACTGGCGACCTGGAAACTATGATAAATTAACACCTCGGACAGGTGCGGTCCCCGCGGGTATGTGTTACAGGAGGAGGCAGAGTGACATCTGAAAAGCTCTGCCGTTCACGAATACGAGTTAGTGTAGCTCAGCCAAACATTACTCCTCAAAACGCTAAAATTGCGAGAAACCCCTTCGCGTAATCAAAGCAAGGAATAGGATAAAGAAGGAAATAAAGTTTACACACCAAATCCAAAATTCCCGAAGGTGGAATCGCAATTACCAGTGGTCCACTTGGCGCGTGGCAAGGGCGGTAAAAATTTAGAACATTGAAGAGCGATACCAGCGTTTGCCGGATAGTACTGTACTGTACTCAAGTACCGGTACGGCAGCAACGATATCGTGATCCGGAGCATGAATGGAGGGAGCATTAATGCTATTGAACCCGGTCGGTAATTGCAGACGGGGTATTCCCCGCTCTTAGTTGGAACCTCTGTTGTCCCACAACCTTCTTCACTCGTGTCGTGCTCCAACAATGCCTTGTGTTTGAGCACCGCAGGGTACCGCTGCAAGGTACAGTACTCGAGTACACCGCGGCACCGGAAAACAGAATCCCCAGCAGCAAAATTGGATGCCGGGTAATTGTGTACTTTGCCATCCTACCGTAGTTCATGTCAGGTTGAGGTGACTACGCTCATAGTCACTGGGGTCCACTACTGGGGCAAATGTTTGTCAGATGAGGATAAAGCGATATTAGAAAAAAGAAGAAAAAGGAGGAGGAAAAATGAAGATACAAAGGAAGAGGTTCACCAAAACTAACATTATTTTCAAAATACCAAGACCCCATACAGAGCCCTCCCATGGTTGAGTGTCTCTTGCACTACATCATCCCTTACTGCCCCTTTGCCAAACCTTATGGGTGCTGCTATTCCTGGATTGCTGGGTACTCGAGTAGTGAGACCACTCGGGCATTTCTCCCAAGGTGGGGTCATGAACTCAGGGTAATGCCCTTCCCCTATGATACGTGAACTAAAAAAGGACCCTTCTCCCTTTGGCATTGGGTAGTCGAACGCTACCCTTGTTGGTGGACAATAGCTGGCAACTCTACACGACAACAAATCTGGCATTTAGTTCAATGTCCACATCGCCAATATGTTCATTCGGCAGACGATAGCCGCCTGGCTCCTATTTTATCCTATAGGAACAGGGGTTCCTCTTTTGCCTAACTCCCAGAGGATTTGCCCCGGTTAGGGGTAAAAATGCCTGATAGATTGCGTTTTGTTTATGTCAACAGGGGTGCATTAAATCAACCTCCGGTCCCGGATATCAGGAGACAGTGGGGCCAAAGACCAATGAGGAGAATTTCATAGCAATGAGGAACCTTGTACGGAGGAGGGCGGCTGAGAGCCAAGTTGGGTTCATGATGCTCTTATTCCCAATGCTTGGGGTTGGTTATGTATTTGGAAATCCAAATCAAGTTTCCATTTCCTCCTCTGGACTCCGCGTGTGAACCCTCACATCCACTTATTCACCTCCCTTGGGATCTATAAAGTGTTTTTTCGTGCTAGTCTGACTAACGGCGTCTCGTAAGTAAGTTTACTGTGAGTTACAGTACCGTATCGCACGGTCTTGTATTGTGCCGCGCTCTATTCAAACTTGGCTCGGACCTTAAGGATACTAGAGTGACGTGCCATGATCCTAGAAATAATTAATCCCCTGAATGGCTTTACTTATGATATGTTACCCCAGTGAAAGGCATGGTTAGCTTACCCTGCCAAAGTACAAGTACATTTAGACATATTCCATCTCCTCTTCCATGCCGAACATTTTTCTGCATCCATCGAGGGTTTCTTTGTCTCCACCAGTAACGTCCTTCACGTACTTCTCCAACGTGTAAAGATTATCTACCCTATTAGCCTAAAACTACGTCTGCGGGGGTGAGCCTTACCAATAGTCAGATTAATCTTGGCCTTTATTTCGTCGATCTCTCTCTTCAACCTACTCACATTGCCTTCTTCATACCCCATGAGCTCAGCTGCTATACCCGCCCTTGCCACCTTTAATTCCTGGACCCTCTTCACCAATTCCTCCTTTTCACCCCCCTCATCGGCACCTATTTCACCAATTGCCCTTTTCAGTTCAGAAATCGCCAAGCAAAGCTTCTCTTTCTCGTCGAGACACTTCTTTAGAACTCGCCGTTTCGTGTTTGTTTCCTCGGAACGGAAAGCCCAATACCAATTCCCGCTACCGATTTTCTCTACCCTAAGGAGCCCTTCGTCAACGAGTGCTGTTAGGTAATCTTTCACCAACATCCCTGAGACGCCAGTTGCTGCGGGAATGATCTTTTCGAGGTCTTTTAGAGTGTGTGCCGTATTTAGGGAGTGTATATGAGCAAGAACTTGCGAGAGTTTCACAGGAGAGAGAGATTTAGGTGGCATGATTGTTCAAGCTGTTGGATAGGGTGCTGGTCGGGGATGGAGGTTATGGGATTGGGAGGTGTTTGACAGTGGAAATGGACAGGGGTTACGTAGCATCAAAGCTATCACCGATCAACGCGGTTTATAAAGTACGTAGGAAACCGTAGCAGAGAGGAACGAGTTCTGGAGGCTTTAGCGCCTGGGCGAAGGGGAAGAAAAAATATGCAATATACATTCATAACCTTCAGGGCGGATTAAAAGCCTAAATCACAAAATATCACTCTAAAAGAGAAATTCTTTCCTAAAAGCCCTTTAAAAGGTAGCGAAGATGGGTGGAGCAAGGAGGGAACGGCCCCAGAGAAGGCAACTAAAGCGAGGCGTCTCTAACCACGCTCACCCCCAATCTGGTTTTCAGCCAAAGATCCAATGTAATTACCACGATTGTGCCCCGTAAAAAAGTTGGATTTATTACTGGGTAGGCGTATTCTTCAAGGAAGGGAGAGGCCTGGTCCCCTTAGCAGGTTGCCAGTGCGGAACCGGTCCGCCGGAGCAGATTTTGGGATTATACAGCGAAAAAGAAGGGAAGCGAAAAGGCATCGCAAGTAGCGGAATCTATATACATAATTCCACTAAGGTCACATGATGACCAAACTTTTTACATGTTGACCCTCTCTTAAAAGGCCAAAGGGTAAAGTTTAGGCATACTAATTTGATGTTCTAATATTTCAAGTATAAAACAAAGAGCTACTATAGGCATACTATATTAAATCAAAATTAAAGCAACATTGTTACCATGGTGGATTGCCTTTTCCTATTTCAATTGTTATCAACAATTCCTCAGTCTCCTCTTTTATATATCTACCTTTTATCCATTCTTGAATTTCATGCATAAACAAATCCAAATACAGGATTAAATCTGAAATTAAATTCTGTTTTCTGTGCCATATTCATTTGCCTTTTTTCATTATTAATTTGTTTTTTATTTTTAGTATGATAAGAGGTAGAGAGAGTGGTAGGGTAAATTCTATTTTCTTACACTGGCATACCTAGCTTGGCATTTTTGAAGGAGGCTTATATAAAGGGGTCTACCACTTCTTCTCCATTTTCTTCTTTCCTCAACAACCTCTTTCACCGAGACAACACTACACAATTTTATATACAATGGCTATTATACAAATTACTCTATCAATACTACATATACTACATAATACTACAACAAACATTTTATACAACAAAGTACCAGTGGGATGGAATTATAGGTAAGTTGGTGGGAGGAAATTTACTAATACGAATAGGAATAAAAATTATAACAGGTGGGATGGATATATAGGTGGGCAGGTGGGAGGGCACATACTAATACAAACAGGAAATTTTTATAAGATTAGGAGGGATGGAATAACTATAGGTGGGTAGGTGGGAGGGTATTTACTAATAGGAGGGATGGAAATATAGGTGGGATGGTGGGAGGGCATTTACTAATTCAAACAGGGGGAAAATATATAAGAATAGGTGGGATGGAAATACAGGTGGGCAGGTGGGTGGGCTTACTCTAGTGTAGATAGGAGAAAGCCACTTGCTTTCATGCATTACCTTTTGGTAATCTGCAATGATTGCATGGTGATAAAAATCTCAAAAGAGAAGCCATAGTACTGTAAATCTATGTTGTAGAAAACAACATAGATTTACTTTACAAAGGCTACATTGATCCTAGTAGTATTAGTGTACTGATTTGGAAATCTAAGATGTAGAATAGGTCTAATAATGGAAGTCATGTTCTAATAAAACGTTATTTACTTTTCTCACTGCTTGCTCCTTTTCTCACTCGTTCATCGTTGCGGGTACGTACACATGCAATATAAAGGCGTCGAGCAAGTTCTCTTCTGGTTAGCATGATATGACAACAGGGAGTGCGACACCAACACCTCTCCAGTGATACACTTTCCGTTTCGAACGCCCTTATTCATCATATTGTAAGCAATCATCAATTTAGTTCCAATGTCGTCCTAAAATCGGTTCTTGCACTAATAGTCATTCAAGCTCCTGTGTGGGGTACCCTAACCCCTTCAGCCAGCCCGGGTCTGATATATAAATTTAGTATCAGAGGATTCTACAAGTACCCGTACGATGCAGGATAGCCGGTATGATATGAATTCCAAAAGAGGTTCCTCGGTGAGTTAGCTTGGAGTTGCTACAATAACCATTCTAAAGTAAGCTCGGGACATACTCGAAGAAACGGGCGGAAGATTAGAGGGACTTGGGGGCCCTTCTACACAATTGGGGGGGGGGCTTTCAACGACTTCCAACGGTCCAACACAAAGACCTTGTAATGTTTTTCTCATAGCTAGATATTCCATTTGGATAAAATAATTTCCCTTTCTCTCGGGACATGGCAGGTCAATACCGCGGTTTAACATTTCTCCCCAATCACTTCCTTCTCTCATTCAATCGCATGAAACCCTTTTTACTTATAGATCTTTCTATCATAGCTCAATTGGGCGATCCTGTGATTTGGGTTCGCCTTAACGAATTTCTCCCCCTTAGTCCACTTTCGGAAAAAGAAGGGTGGAAGCCCCGCCTCTTGCTCGACAATAGACTCTCATACTTCCCCGCTCACATGATCCTGCACCTCAACCCCCTCTTCCAAACAGCTCTGTCCGATTGGAGTGCCGAGCTAACTACCGTATTCTACCATCATCGCCGGTCACTCTGTTTCGCCGATTCTACAGTGTTGTGGAAAATTGAATAGAATGATGATATGAGATACCAAGAAGTGATTGATTGCTTGAGGAAAACTAGACAGCTTTACTCCTTTAAAAGGAAGGGCCTTAGACCCTGACTATCTATCATTGAGGGCGAGACAAGATAAGTCGAGTGAACAATAACAAGGAAGAGAAGAGTGAGATAAATGCAAAGTGGTATCTTCAATAGTGCAGGAGGTCTAGATGTGCGATAAGGTTTGATGTGAGGAGGAAAGGCAGTGCGAGAAGTATGTTTCAACATATAGGTTATGTCTCGTGTTCACTGGCCGGAACACACAACTACTAGAATGTCAAAGAATTAGGCTTACTTGATTTAGCAGTCCCACTTCGAGCGATTTCGTTAACAGTCTTGAAAGCACCGAACATATGACAAAAAAAAAAAAAACTCCTACCGCAGCAATCACCAACCCAGCACAAGGATACCAAAGCGAAGACACTACCAAAAAAAAAAAAACGAATAAAAAAAAAGCGAGAAAATCATGAATGACACCACAGTCCCCCTCCTCATCACCGCTGCAATACCCGGAACAATAGCTCTGCTCACCCTCCTCAACAAGCTCTGCAACGCCTACGAGCAAGTGATCGCCAGCAGCTCGGTAGCGCGGGTCCGGCATGTCGATACTGTATTTCGATGGTTGATCAATTTCAGGACCCGCGTTCTGAATATAAAGATTGTAAGCTTGAAGTACTTGGAGTGGAAGGGGGATGAGGTCATCTTCCATGGAAGACATATCTACTTAGGAGGCTATTGGGATGAGTGTATCCGGATTATGATTAACGCGGGAGGTGCTAATGAATAGGGCTCGGGAGGGGGGAAAGACTTCGGGGAGGGGTGGGTGTGGCATTTGGGAAGTTTTGATTTCTCAGTGCTCTCGTGATCGCAAATTGGTTGGTTCATGTTTCTTTTGAAATGGTTTAAGGGATCTTATGCGATGGGACTACAGCTGTTAATGTTTGTATTTTACTTGCTAAGTTATGATATGTGAAAATGACGGAAATTTCCTTCTCATTGTCCCAACTATTAGGTTTAGAAGATAAAGTTAGATCACCGTCTCCCGGAACTTCTTTGCTCACTAAAGGACTATCCTCTTCGAAATGAGCTTGTCGGGTTGCTCTTAGTTTTTAGGCCTGACACCACATGAAGGTGGTAGATCGAGCTGAGGTCCCCCAGTACCGATGCAAGAACTTATAAGCGTTCATAATAATCTAAACGTGGTCAGCGCTGGAAAAGTTGCCACAGCTCAGGTATTTGTGGAAACCTTAGACTACTGTAGTTATCCCTTCCACGGCCAAAGTTTGGGGGGGGGGGGTATAATAGTAACCCGAATGTCCGTTGTTCTCCTGGAATTGTTCTAGCGAGCCTTCGCCTCGTAACCAGCTGCGGTGATCCCCAATCACCGGATTTATAAAGAGAGGGTGAGGATCGGTGACCAATTTATTTAATATCTCACTCCTGTTAAACAGGAGTGGTTGAGATCGCATGTCGGATAGGTACTGTTCCACCCGATCCTCAACCGCACACGGGACTTCCTGGACGGGGGAATTCTTGTATGAAAGGCAAGAAATATGCTTGATGCGCCAGAACACTCACTCCTGTGGACCGTCGCGTCTAGCAGGATTCGCCCAATATTCGGGAAAACCAGAAGAGAAAAAAAACGAAATCTATCATAGACACATAACTTATCTATCGGCGGTCAACTTGATGCAGGTTTCCTTGCGACTTCCCTCTCACCCACATTTGTGATATCCTTTACAA
Organism: Tuber indicum; assembly: GCA_006112555.1. Lineage (NCBI taxonomy): Eukaryota > Fungi > Ascomycota > Pezizomycetes > Pezizales > Tuberaceae > Tuber > Tuber indicum. The sequence continues at coordinate 69,810 of VBSK01000424.1, read as the reverse complement.
CGGCTACCTCTAGGCTACATTCCGTCTTGTCTGGGATTCCATGCTCACCCTGGGATATCCCGTGATATCATCTCTATCGGGGCTTATGGAACACAATCACTACTGTTCCTCCGGGACGCTTTTCCACCTCACCTCGGACATGGGCCCCCTTCCGCCGAGCGAATCTGGGACATTCCAGACACTCACCGGAGCGCCAATACATATAAATAGATCTTCACCGGAAGGACGGTGTGGTCTGTATCATCTCTACAATACAATCCCCTGAACTCGAAATCGCCGCCCACTTATCGCTCTATTCTGCCACCGGAAAGCAAGCATGCAAAAGCGGGAAAAGAAGTTACATTATGGAAGTTGCCGGAGCCACCGCTAAATGGTGGCAGCTAACGTGGTGTTGTGGAGTTGGTTGGCGCACAGGAGATCACCCGGCGTTGGTGCAGCACGGTTGCCAGAGGTCATGTACTCGAGTACAAGAAGCCGGAAATTATACGATAGCTAGAATAGTCTTGGGCACATCATGGATATGGCGGTCAAGCAAGGGGATCTCTTGGTCCCCTCTACACCGTTCAATATACCACTTTACCTTCCAACAATTCGTGGTGTCTAAATATTACACCAACGACTCTTACAATTTCCTAGATCGTCTCAACTGAGGGCTGAAAAGGAGAACCTTTGGGAACCGTTTTCTCCCCTCACCCTAGCAGGGAAAATTCTGGTCCTCGTAGCGCGATTCTCAACTACTCCAGTCTTTACGGTACCGTACACTAAGTTGCCGCCGGCAATACGAAGTTGAAAGAAAAAATTGTTCTAAACTCGTGTCATATGGGAAGCAGTTCAGTCTTATATTTCACGGCTGCAAAGTATAAAACTTCAAAGTATTTGGTATGGCGCTCGGATGATAAAAGAGATAGATTGGCGTCTACGAAACAGCACCCTGCACCGCTCTCATGTCCTAAAGAACGGGGAGGGGAAAAAGCATCATGCCGAAAGCAAATAAAATAGAAATAAAGACAGGTGAAAGGCTACAAACGGCCATCCCCTCATTCCTAAGAAGGAAAAAAAAAAAATGATACAAACGCCATATAGTCCCAATCCATTTCTATCCCAAACCAATCCCATCAAATCCATAAACGCATCCTACCCAAACGAGAAAAGAAACCCCCCCAAGTTAAATGAGAAAGAGAAATGAGAGAAAGGAGAAAAATAGACATAATTTAAAAGAACGAACAGCTTCAAACAACCGTATAACTAGTAATACTCGTCCCAGAATCGCTCTCCGCCCTATTCCTCCTTTTCCTAGCAAACATCATTTTCTCCGCTTCCGCATACATCCCTCTCAATTCCCGCTCCGTCTCAGCACTCCTGGCGCCCACCTCTGCTCCCCCTCGCACAATCTTTGCTTCAAGGGTGATAACGTCTTCGACAAAATTCTTCATCTCGCTGACGGCCCATCCTCTCTTCCTTGCGAACCGTTCGACAATATTTTCCATACTCTCACCGGCCTTTCCAGAGCGAGCAGCGCAGAGGATGCGTTGGAGGAGTACACCGCATTCGTCTGTAAATGCGGGTTGGGAGGTTGTTGCATAGGACAGATCTAAAGCGCGGAGTAGGGTCTCGGCTACCGGGGGGCCGAGTCCGGATTCGCGCTTTATGGCGGAGAGTTTACGGAGTATACAATATTGCGTTGTGGTATCGGCCAGGTGCATTGCCAAGGATAGGGCGACGTTGAAGGTTGAGAGCGCGGGCTCCCAGGCACGGAGGTGCGTGTGGGCTAGAGCTGCGAGGAAGGTGACGTGCAAGAGGGTAGGGAGGTGGTGAGGGAGGAGGAGTGGACTTGGCGGGAGGAAGGCGACGACGTATTCGTAGTGGGAGAGGGTTGCGGTTAGTGATTGTAAGGTGAAGGTTTGCTTTGCGAGGAGGATGTGTGTTGGCAGTTCGAGATCTCGGAAGGAGTGAGTGCGAGTTGTTGCAAGGAGACTTTGGAGGATAGGGAGTGTTGATGGGGGGTCGGAGCGGGCTTGGTGAAGTCGCAGGAGAGCGGGGTAGGCCGCAAATTTCTCCGAGGACAGCTTTGGAAGCTGGGAGGGGAGGACATTGTGAAGGGATGCCGGGAGCCACGGGTATACCGAAAGAAACACATACAGGGGACTTCTGCGAACAATCTCATCAAGTCCCGAGTAGATATTCGAAAGCTCGGCCTTGAGTGACAACCGCATCTTATCGCTAAAGCGCTCTGTTAGGGGAACTTGCACGGAAATCGACTGAAGCCTGATAAATTCCTTTGCAAGGGTGCACCACTGCGCATCATGCTCTTCCTTCTTTTTCTTCTTCGGATCCTGGTATTCCGCGAGGAATCCTGCCCATGGTTTCCGAAATTTAAGCCCGTCGACCATACCATCCTGGACAGCAACGCTCCTCTGGACAGCACACTGTTCGCCAAGCACAGAGAACCTCTCCAGACACCCTTCTATATCCCTGCCCATGCCAATCAGCTCAGCAGAAGTCTCCACTTGTTTCTTGAATTTGGTGATTGCATCTCCCTCAGCGTGATACTCGCATAGCCAACTTGAGGCAAAAAGTGCTGCCACTAGAGCTTTCTCGTCAATCTTTCCACCCTGGCCAGCTTTCTCCTTAAGTTCATCGAAACGCTTCAGTATTTGAGCACAAATCTCTTTCACTAGTCCAACTTTCAATTGCAGGTTTTGCATCGTTGCGATAGAAGCGTATCGGGCGAATGCATGCACCGGGAACGAAGAAAAAATAGAAGCGTGATCGACACGTATCAACGGGGTCCATATCGCCTCTAGGAAGTTATTCTCTTCCAGCTCCAGCTCTTCCTCGACGCCAATGTATGTCTCAGCCGGCGTCTGTGACCAAAGGAAACTTCGCTGAGAGTAGTAGTCTAGAAAGGCTTGGGTGACTAGAGGGTATTCAATGCCGTAACTCGAATTCATAAGTTTTCTCTCGTTTGATACCGTCTGGCGAAGAAACAACGTTAATAGTGGATGGATGTGGTAAGACGTTGCAGAAGAGTCTTCTTGAAGAAAGTCTTTGGTTAATAGGTCTCGAACAATATACCTGTACCGGGAGAGCAGGCCGGTGGAGGAGAGAATAGTAGCCACTCGCTGATTCTCCTGAATTGACGGTGGTCTCGACAAGAGATATTGCATTGTGCTTGCGTCAGCAGCGGTCGGGAGGGCCTTGTGGTATAGTAGATAATGAAGATACGGGTTGATATCCTTGGGAAGGCGGGTGCGAAATGGCGCTAGACAGAGCAGTAGTTGTTTGGAACCGCTATCCAGTCTAGAAAGAAAGGAAGAAAGACTTCGTAGTGGCTTAATTGGCGGCGCACAAGTGAGGATCGTTTCACTTTGTAAAGTATCAAATAATATGTCCGGTAGTGCCGCAGGACTCTGGGCGACTCTCGGAAGAGTGAGTTCCTGTGATCAACATTATCAGTGTCAAGCAATATTATTAAGAGGGCGAATTAGGAAGGAGGCACAAACCATGACCAGAGGATTAAAATCACAAACCTGAAGCAACATCTCTAAGTAATAGCGATTCTCCACACCCTGAAACCTTCTTCTGTCCCCGCCATGCTTCTCCAGGATAGATACTGCGAGATCAACAGCCTGGTTACTACAATCTATTAGCATTAGCAACTCACTTAAGTGAAGCGAATACACTTACACGTCAAGCCTATTCAAATGATACGTGCCGAATCTTACGAAACTGTCGTTAAGCCAACTCTCTTTTTTGTTCCCAACAACAACAACCACACTTTTACCCCCCTGCAGCATCTTTAGGAACTCATTAACCTCCCCCCTAAGCACCTCATCATCCTTTATCTCCGCTTGGGAACTTTCGAGACTGTCTAGAACAATCAAATATGGTCTCTCCCTTAGCCTATCGAGTGTCCTTTCCATCCAATACTCATCGCCATCACTTGTATCGCTTGTCGGAGAGGAGGAGCGCGACGAAACTGATATAGACAATTGCGATAGAAATCTTCTCCCAGGACACGTGGGTAACGGCCGCGATTCCCGATGCGTCTCGGTAGGTGCAGCGGTAAATAGTTGGAAGTAGATCTTTGAGAGTAGCATCTCGGGAGTCAATGAAGGCTGCTTATCGTAATCGAAGTAAAACGAGTCTTCAACCAAAGAAGTCGCTTTCCACCACCATCCTAGGTGTGCCATTAGCTTCGTTTTCCCTACTCCAGGCACGCCGGTAAGATGTAATATGTTGTTGTCAAGTAGCTGCTCTATTTTGAAAATATCGTACTCTCGTCCGAGAATTTCTTGATTCCCTATCAGAACCTTGTCGGCAATAACTGCATCAGGTGACCGGATATGATCACTGGAGAGCAACCCCGGAAACTTGGACAAAAAGCATTTAGGGTCGGCGGTCCTTGAAGTAGCTGTGACGCTTACCAGGTCGTTCCCGAGGGCGGAAACTTCCGTCGTGCCGTTATGATAGAGCACCGGAACGATCCAGTCGTCGACAGGAACCATAACGCCGAACCGGCCCTCCCGCTTTTTAACACGCATCATCGCCCTCCTAGCCTCCGAGAGCGCCACAGCCAAATCCCATGTCCCCGCTAGGAAACATCGGTAGAATGTTGACATAAGAACCTCAGCTCCGGTATTTAGTATCTTATTTGGCAAGGCTACGACCGCCCTTATGCCCTCTTGCACGAGGACCTCCGCAAAATTCGACGATACAGTGCCAAAGGACTTTGCGGTTCTCGGAGCGTTGAGAATGACAGACTTTACTCCCTTTGAGACGAGTAAACTTGAGATCTCTCGCGCAGTCTTCCATGTCTGTTTTTGAGGACATCTTTCATCAACAAAAGACAGACTAACTTCGTCTTTATCTGTCAGCGCCTTCTGTCCCGTGGTGTCCCACTGCGGTACTCTGGTGACCCTAGTGTTGACATCGAAATGGACCAAGTGCCAGAAGCCTTTTCCCGATTGGCTCAGTTTTTTCCCAAGGGCCATCCAACTCGCGGGTCGTAGGACCTCCAGATAAACTGGTGCGCCAAATTCAGCCTTTAGTCTCTCGACAAGATCGACTAACGGCCGACTAACAAGTCTCGGACTAGCAGTTTCCACGCCAGAGGCAACCACAGAGATTGGGTGAGAAACAACCAGTAAAATCCTAAAAGCGTCACTGCCAACACCGCCAATCGGCCCCCTCGCAAGTGGACCCGCACTAGGAACCCTCCGCCGAACGATGACACACGGCCGTATCCGTGTTGGCCAGACCTCTGGATTCTCCAAAGCCTCCCAGTGAATCCCGTTCATACAAGCCTCCTGCGTACCCCCCACTGAATTCCAGCCCCAACCCTCAATATCCACAAACCACTTCTTCCCATTTATACCCTGCATCGATGCTTCGAGCATCACCCCTTCCGCTGACGTTTGTTTTTTCTTCGGTTTCGATAAAGATATTATTTCTGCAAGCCGTAGTTGATCCAATAGACTCACGGAATAGCACCACAATTCCCTATTGATATCGGCTGCTTTTCGGTCTCCGAAGGGAGCGTTTTGGGCGTGCTCTTCTAGTGCCCATCGCAAACGGGTCTCCGATGTTGCATTGAAAGGATCCGTTAAAGTTCGTGTAATATTGTATGAACCGCAGGTTATCTGAATCGTCCATCTCCGAGTCCCTCGCGCCGTCGGTGGTAGCTGAGAGAGTTCTCGAACATGGATTGTTCGTGATTGGGAAAGCGGTGATGCGCTATGCTCTTATCTTAGCACCACTATCCAAATCTAATCAAGAATGAATACTCACCATGCAGAAGGCGCAGCGCGCCGTAGATGCGACATGTTGAGGTATGTTTCCTCAACTCTCTAAAGTGTGGGTAAGATCAGACTTGGGTAAAGAGCAGTATATATATCCTTCACTCCGAATCCTTCATCCAAACGTGTGTAAAACGGGAGAAGGGAAGGGTCGGGAACAAAGAATTATTATTATCTGCTACTAAAGAATGAAATGGGAAGAAAAAAAATGACGATTTGACCCGGAATCTCAAACCCGCCGCACTCGAAAGAAACTCCCGTATTATATACCGACGCACCGCAGCCCATACCCGTGCACTTCCCACCCCACCCCAAACCAACCTAACTTAGCCTTCAGATTCAAGAAGGCAATCCTTGCGCGCGCGCGCCATAAACTTACCCCAAGGTGGGAACTTATCTGCTGGGCCTTTCCCTCCTCCCACACTGCAGATTGCTCTGTCCGACAGGACTACCCTCGCCTTCGGTGCGAGACCGGCGGTAATGAATAAAAAACACTTTGCCGGGACGGAGATTTCCCCCGGATCAATTGTTTTTACCCGTAGATACAAATGACGGGACTAGCAAGCGCCGTGCCTATGAAGAAGAAACCAATTCTATTGTAGAGTACCCTACGCGGGGACGTCATGATTCGCTGAGAAATAAAGGTGTTTGTTTGTGTGGATGGGCTGATGAAAAAGGATGAAGTGGGTGGGCCAGAGTGTTGTTTTGTTTGTTTGGTGCCTGGTTGGTTGCGGTGGGGAGGCGTCAGGAATGGGTCAACCTTGTGGGGGTTATTTCTGCGCAGGGCTAGAGTACATAGAGTAATAGCATTGCGGTTCGTCTTTCTTTCTCCAACATGATGCCCCCGAACAGATCACTGTTACAATAATTGTTTCTCCCTCTCAGCATGGGGAGTCGAGGATTGACGAGCACCGGTAGTTTACCGGAAGAGTGCCCCTGCTCACATTAGCGAGATTTAGCTCAATCGTTCACATTACCTCTCGACTCTACTCGAGTATGCCAAGAGAAAGATCGGTGTAAACTCCTTTCTGGTTCTGATGAAGGCTTTCATGTACCGCGGTAAACTCCAAGTACTAGTACAATTACAATGTTAAGGGCAAGGATAGGGACTATAGGAACCTAAGCCCATGCAAGAAATTAGGACGAAAATCAAAACATTAGTCTAACGTAGGAAGGTTTGAGATTTGCCTTGGGGGGGGGCTAGAATGTCATTTTCTCTGTGCAAAGTTCACTTAGCTTTTTTGTTTGCAAGATAAAAACCTTCTACAACTTCTTGTACTACCATTCATCCGAGCGAAATCCTTGCCATCCCTCTAGCAACATAATATACGTGTACTAGTACCGTACGAGTACTTTACACGGCAAAGCAGAATCTCGCGGCTGCAAAGTTTTTATTTCTAGAGAGTAAGCTCCAAGGTTAGAATGCTACACCCAACTATCTTGGTCCTGGCGCCTGTGTCTCTTATGCTACCTAGAGCACATCACAGCTTAGGGGCTCGTTGTTTTGCTTGGTCCAAAGGTCTAAATCGTCATAAACACCCAAAATTCTATTAGTAGAGTCTGAACATGAGTGTCACCCCCGGTCCCGCAGTACTGTAGTAATCCTTCCAACCCAACCCTACTTCGCGTCGAACTGCAATCGGAGAATTTGTTGACTTTGGCACGGGCGCTCGAGCAACTCGAGCGTTGCAAAGGCTCCCGGAGCGTAGAGTTTAGATTACCGTAGCGCTAACCCAGGAGGGACCTCCTGCTAGACGTGCCAAGTCTAATCTCCACACTTCTGGAAACCTTTGCCACGCGCAAGTACTGTTCAAGTCTCATGTTGTGAAGAAGATACTGTGCTGGACCATGCACTACCGGCTTATAGGCGAGTATACCGCAACTGCTGTACTCAAGCTCAAGTACTGTACTACCAGCAGAACAACCCGATCAGTTATCCCTCCAGGCTTGATCTTCATCAATGGCAACCTCTTTCTAATACTCGAGTACGCAAGTAAGCAAAACCTTGCTAGCTCCATCCGGCATACCTGATATCCCCCTGTCGTGAGCTCTAGATTCTTCCTGTCTACAAATCCCAATCCTACAAACCTACAGTATGATAGCCTCTTCTCACTGCTTGGACTCTGATTTTAAAGTTCACCGACAATATCATAGGACCACTCACCGTTCCCACCGCAGCCAAGTCGCCTTATTTTTGAAAAGTGCTGAATAGCGGCCCCTGGCATCCCTTAGTTCTCATCGCCATACCGTTTTTGCACCGATCAACTATAATATAGTGTAAAAAGCCGAAAATATACAGTGCGAGCGAACCATTTGGTAATCATTCCCGGGGTGAGCAATAACCTGATCCCTGGCAGGGGATATGACAGCCGATAATCGGTGCTCAAAAACGTACGAGAATAGCCACGGAACTCTTGGTTGCCCCCCCCCCCCGAGCCTACCCAGGCCCACGGGGATAGCGTTTCCCATCACAATCTGTGCACAATGCAATGATTGGACGCTGCTGGATTCCGATATCAAACGTTTAAACATTTTTTGTTGATAATTTGGGTCAATGCAAGTACTCGGGTATTAATTTCGAGTATCCTTGCTTGACACGCTTCCCCTTGCACCTGCTCCTGACGCCAGACCAACCAAGAACTTTAGTGTAGCGTGTCTCCGATATTAATAGGAAAAGGATATGAGGGGATCGGCACTCTTACCACAAAACCGAAATTCGTGAACCCAATTAATATCTACATGTCGCACCCCGTGTGCCCCGTAAAATGTCACCGTTTCGCACCAGGATGAGGTGTTACGGGTACAAGTCAAATAGTTCGAGGCCGACAATATCGCGAATAACGTTAACGTGGACCAACCGCAATAAATTTCACATGTATCGGAAAAGTACCTCCAGCCAATGCCCGAACCCTAAGTTGTTCGAGTGAGCGTGAGTGATTTTGGCACCCCAGATTGTCACGTCATGCTAGTCTAGTACGAGCACAGATAAAGCTACTCGCACAGTACAAGTATAGCACCCCTTGCCCCGGGGTCAGGGAAGAAAGGGACACCCAGGATGGCCTTGTATTCTTTGTACTCGAGTACTCGAGTATCCAGCGTTGCTTATCCGATATTCAGGAAAACGGCGGGTCCGGAGAAGCGGATATCAAAAAAAAAATTTGCGTGATAGTTTGCACAACATATGTTAGGGGAATGCGCTCTTCCGAAAGGGTGCCAGTAGCGAACGAGCAGCTACCGATATTTACTTCCCCACGTTACCCCTTTGCATGTGGTCGCTGAATTGACAACTTTGAGAGATCGAGGCCGAGTAGAGCCAGTACCGGCAGCAAATCGTCCATATCAAATTTTGTCTCCCACGGCATGCTCTCCGTCAAAGGTAGCCAAGCCAGCAGGACTAGTTGGAAATCTCAAGATTCAGATTGTGGGAGCAATAAAACGGCAAAGTGCTGGATCTCTACCTTAGCAAATTGCGGGGGGTCAGGAAGAAAGATCAAAGATGCGGGCCGGCGGAAGGAGTAAGGATGTTGGAGGACTTGTCGCCCAGGACGGAGAACTCACTTGATCAGGTAAGCACAATGGCAGCTTGATTATTGAATAGGCTTCAAGTTTTCGAGAACATGTGCGGTCGAGGCCCAGGATGGGCACGGTCCAGGCCCCCAATCCTCGGAAATTCTCGATTCCCCGACACTGGCTCTCAGTCAAATACCGTAACACGGCTAACCTACGGTAACAAAAGAATTGTTTTCAGGAGCTTGTATGAGATGATAAGGGGCTGGATCAATCAGCATTGTCGTTTTCGTTGCAGTTTGTGCGAGGTAGCAACACCGGTATCTTGACCGCACCACGAGATACCTTCACAATGCCATGGTATGCGTTTTGTTGCAAAATATCTCCCGGCGAGGGCTTGTGCAAGTACTTGTAACTTAACATTTCGCTTATTATATTACACGTATCATATACAATAGAGTTTGCGCACGAAGATTGATTCTATCATGACCTTGGGCTGCCGGCAGCCCCAGGTCCCGGGCGATACACCAGCCACCCAGTACGGGTATAATTTTGAGAATCAGATTCAACCAATCTTGCTCGCCCCCGGCCGTAAGTACCCGAACGCAGTGGGGGTACCAGTACTAGTATCATACTCTACATTTTGTTTAGGCGCTCAGATACTCACAAATAATATGGCCACTCACGCTTGTCCGTTTCTGTGCTGTATTCGTGCTTTTTAGCCAAGATTTGGCACCCCCTTTTGTCCTAGCGTAAGGCACAAACTCCGGTCCAGTAAACTTGTGGCAACTTGATTTATTAATATACCAATGGTCTGCCAAGCCGCGACCATAAGTGCCGGCACTCAAATATTGTGCCAGAAGCGATAAGGGGGAAGTGTGTAACCCCCCACTCGCGACTCCTTTATTGGGTGTCCATATGCACTGAGGGTAGGGTGCCGGCATATTTGATCTGTGGCTGAGGTTTGGAACCGGTTGATAGATGGGTGTAATTTCCTTAGTGTCTGGGAAGGGATCAGCATTTTCCTGATATTGCACAAGACCAACCCCCCGGAGTGGTTGGATCTCGTTAACATGTAGATGTCATGGGTAAAACTTACTCGCAAATCTTTAACCTGCCGAACTGAACCGATCAAAAATCTCCCAATATAGAATCGTGCATGCGCTGTGCCAATTTCCGAAGTTCTAGTCCGTCATTCCTCAAGAGTGAAGTACTCGAGTATAAGACCTTCCTCTCCAGATACCGGTACAGTACGAGTACTGAGATTGCCAAGACGGTGCTTCTCGTTCAGTGCTCGGAGGTGTATTTCCGAAATCGGTGGTATTTCTGCATCATACGATACCCGAATTTAGAAACTAAAACAAAGAAGGAAATTCGAGTGACATCCAATGATCATAATTTGTGAGCAGCAAGAGTCGGGTGTTCTCGGCACCCCCCCTATTGCCCTAAGTTGCTCCCCCGCAGTATTATTAATAGCTTGATTTCACAACTACAGTGCTTGTATTTATAATTTAGCACCTATCTGACTAATTAAAGGAGACGCTATTACACTCTTAAGGGGGCATAGAGGAGACTGAGGGGAATTAAGGGTTGCAGTGGAAATCTGGTAGCTAAGATAGGAGCTCAAAACCTGCCATTAGCAATCAGTGGTGCGCCCCAGTTACCCTTGTATGATATATTATTGTGCCCGAGTACAGTACCTTGCTCGAGTAGAATCAACCCTCACGACAACCAAATTTTCCAAACTTTTCTGACAAACCACAGCAATATCGTATGCCATTATTTTACTTATCCCTTCTCTATAATTACCCTAAAACATATAAAGTACACATTTACAGAGCAGATTTCATCCTAGGGGGGTGGATCTTTCTATCCCTTGGGCGGTGTGAAACAGTAAAATTCGCACCACACCCAGATTCGGCTGAGCCCTTCCCGACTCGCTAATAGTGCTGAGTCATTTGAGCAACCAGGCGATAGAAAATTGGGGTCCCTGACCAAACTTGGCTGAATGTAGCCAAATCTGGGTGTGGTGCGAATTTTACTGTTTCACACCGTCCAAGGGATAATAGCTCCTAAAGTTGCGGCAAACTTTGGGTGGAGCCGGGGGTTGGCACTTGTATGGGAAAAAAACATAATGGCTGAGTAATACGCTAATATGCTTCCTAAAGCAGTAAAGTCACATACTATCATACATTAGGACTAATCGACACCTCAGTGCCGGCACCACAGAAGTACCGACATAGGAACCCTGTGTTGCGATGGGTACGAGTATCACTTGAGACACTGTACTAGTACTAGTACTTGTAATGTGCTACAATACACTTGTGATGAACATGAGGCAAAGGTTGGAGAAATATATGATAATATTATGTCATGGGAATGTCCTTGTTTGACCCGGTCCTAGGGCCAACTTCCCTGGGACGTGCAAAGCATGCGTGGCGCAAAAAAACCCCATTGGATAACAGTTCCCCGCCACAATAAAAGGCTGCTGCCGAGTAGCTATCGCCTCCCTAATTTTTTAATATTTTAATTTTTTTTTTTTTAAAAAAAAACCATCGGCCAAATTCACACGGGTGAAGACACCACCTCTGGATATTTGGAAGTTAACACCCAAGGAATCCCATCCTTTTACATTACGAGTACTTACTGTGCCGTACGGGTAAATTTGGAGTGAAAGTGCGGTAACGTACTGTACTATCCTGAAGGCGTACCGAAAAATACGCAACGGCTAAGAATTTGGTCGGGAGTAACCTTCCCCCCCCATGATACTTGTACCGGCAAAGTTCCCCACTGACCCCCACCAAACGCCCCATGATACTTGTACCGGCAAAGTTCCCCACTGACCCCCACCAAACGCCCCATTTTTTGTTGCTACTTTTTATCCCCAGTGTATCCACAGGTACCCGAGCATAGTGCTAGTACAGTACTGTATGGTACAGCGCTCGGCGATCCTTAAAGTACCGGTATTCGGAACTTGAGTTACCTGGTCTTAGTGTAACTATCGTGCGCAGTGGTGGTAGAGAACGGTGAACGTAAAATATGATATTGATCTAAGGAAAATAACAACGATGATGCCTATCTCACCACACCGGTGGAAAGACTAATCTAAATAGGAAGCACAAAGGAAATTCTCTCCATCACCACATGAACCCTTTCCTTTCCAAAACATTCTACCAAAACAGCGTATGCCACTATTCACCGCAACTCCCCCATAAGGAAAGAACCAACTAACCATTTCCATCAACCAGAAACCTCTATCCTCTGCTTCCAGAATCCCATCTATTTCCGGTTCTCGGAATTATCCTTCTCCCTCCAGGGTTTTGTGCATGCTTCCGAATATCTTCTACCAAGATCTTCGGTGGTCTTCCATTTCATGCGTAGTCTCTTTCTCGCCGCCGAGGCTACCCATAGCAACGTCAACACTCCCCCTGAAACTAGGTCCTCCAGTCTCTGCAGCACTGGATAATCCTAGTTTCCGTACGAAGTCCAACTGATGAACCCGGCCGTAAATCTTTGTGAATCCGTCGGCGATCATTTTGCTAGTCGGAACGTGGGTAATCGTTATCGTCTTATCAAGTACCTGGTCTACCAACCAATGGAACTTGACACCGACTGTCTTGCTTGGTGTTTGATGGATACCACGATTCGCATTTTGCACATTAGCCTGATTGTCGCTAAATACCGGAATTGATCTTGTGGTCTTAAGTGTTAGGCATAAAGAAAATGCACAGACCTCTCGGTAGGGTAACTGCGCACAGACCCTCATTTATCGGAAGCCTAACACCCCCCTCCGGCCCCGTTCTGGGGCCCGCACGTCCTTAGCGAGATTTCGAAGAGATGCGTCCCATGACTATAATGTCATCTCAATGATGCCCACTTCATAACAACATATACGTCACTGCCGTCTGTCCGACCGGAAGCTGTTCGCAGGATATATAAGAGGGCACCTCTGGGTATCTCTGAGAACACGCTCCGCACCCTCTATCTTCCTGCCACATAGTTTTACAACACCACGTTCAACTATTGTGAGCCCTCCTCCTCTCGGCCCCCTTTGGGGTCCCCCTCCTGCCCTCTGCCCCCTTGATGGCCTTTGCCTAGGGGCATGGTGTCCTTTCTATCCTCTCCCGCCTTTGCTTTGCTTGTCTCCTGTTCGCTTGATAGGGGAGTTATCTGAGTTCGCCCAGTAGTCCCGTCTCGCTTTTGAATCCTCGCTTAGCTTTAGCACGGTCGGCTTCCTCTCTTCGTTTCCGGTCGGCACTCGTGGTGGTGGACGCCCGTCTCCTCACTTTGCACGATCCCCGAGGGGGAACGCCTCGGCTAGTAACTTCGGGGTCTGTCTCTTGGTGAGGCCTGGCCATACCCTCCTAGTCGTCCGGTTCAAGCTGCGGTCACCTCCCCCCCTCGCCCTTCCCTTACCTTACTCCGCTGGTGGGATCCCCTCCACTACGTGACGCTATCTCTCAGAGAACTAGGGACTACATGAGAGACGCGGTAATACGGCATCGGTTCCGTTTTTACGGTCGGGTTTTTCTGGGGCCTTTGGCCCTTCCTCCTTTCTACGTCGGGGCGTCGGCTCGCATCCTACTGCCCACCCTCCTTGGCTAGCACCCTACTGCTCCTGGCTGGCACCCTACTGCCTCCGTCGTAAGCTGGCACCTTACTGCTGCCTCACCTACACGGGATAGGGGCGACTTTGTCTCTCTGTCCCGGTCATTTCTCTGGGGGTCCCAGCCCTGGCCCCTTCCTCCGGTCAGTATTGCACTGCCTCGGGCCGGTCGGATCTCTCCTCCTACGAACCTTTCCCCAATGGACTGGGGTCGCGCCACGGATCGGTGCACCTGCCTTGCTTACGGGGCCGATTAGGGTTAGCCTTCGGGCGGCCGGGTTTGCTTTGGGTCTGCCTGGTGGGTTGGATTTGGACTTTCTTTTGTGCCTTCGGGCTGAGATTTCCGGGGGGATTTTTCCTTGGGCTTCCTGCTTTTCCTGTTTTGGGTTTCTTTTGGGGCTTAGTTCGTCTGGGCTGTAGGAGGGGCTTGATTTGGGGCGAGATGTGCGGTTGGCTCCATACCAGAGGGGCTTGGGGTTCTTGGTTTTTGCCTCAGATGGAGGAGGGACACGCGTGTTTACAGGTTTTGTTTTTGCCATAGCTAGCGCTGCATGCAGGTTCTTGTACCTTAAACAATGAATATATGATATAAAAAAAAAAAAAAAAAAAATGGGTACCTCTGAGAAGTGGAACGGAGGAAATCCGTCTGAGGCGCATTGAGTTATTAGGCTTCACAGTTAGGCATCCTAACTACGGGCCGAAAGTAACAGGACGTTTTCGGTTCGAAAATCTGCAACTACTCCTATAGTGCCCCAGAGGCCATAGGGGATAGATATGACACCAATACCTATCTGAAGGCCACTGTATATTGGTTGGTCCTGGAAACAGGATCCCTCGAGAGGTGATTCTCTTTGAGGCGAGGCGGGCTGAGGGGAAGCTGCTCAGACTCAGAAGACCTAATAGGCGGTAAACATACGTGTGTTGGCGTACCGTCTACGAAGCCTGCATCACGCATAGGTGCCCGACACATGCGCTGGCCACTATGTGAAATTGGAAGAGACTACTGGAACGATAGTCAAGACAACTGCAGTCTCAGACAAAAGTCTATTCGGCTCTATAAATCGAAGACCGGTCGTTCGAGGATAATAACGCATCCTACGATAAGATGGTAAAGAATTTATGAGGACGAAGATGGTGTGCAAGATTTCAGGGTCAAACAGTGTTCGCACTTGTTAAGACTATGAGACGTAGCGTACGATTTTGGGGAAGGTACTTAGTTATAGGAAGATTAGATGTAGTCCGCGAACACTCAGACGCGGGATATAAATATCGAAGTGCCTCCCAAGCTTTTAGACATCACCAAGCAATGGAGAAGAGACCTTAACAATATAACATTGTTTTACCTATGAATCTTTATAAAAATATTTCCTCTATCGATTAAGCGAGTCCTTAGTAGTCATAAACGAAAAGAACGACACGGAGCCTTCCTAGACAAATCTCCGTCTATTACGAAAGATTCAGGCCTAAGTCTTCTCGACAAGTATTTAGAGACGGCTTCCGCCTAACAATTGCCCAAGTGACAAAAGATTCCCACAACCGGAAACATGAAGAATGTCATCAATAGTCACCTTCATTTAACCTTCGGGTAAGAGAACCTGTTATGGGGCCCTGTTCCTATATCAATGCGCGCGACAGGCAATGATACTTCTCTTATAGTATCTATGACACGATATCTTTAGTACTTATAGTGTGCATTCATACTATTACTTTTCTTAGTCGTCTTCTGATAGTGTGCGTTCACACTATTATCTTTTCTCTTGTTACACTTAGTAGTCGTAGAGGCGTTCCTCTTCTACTAAGTTCATGTAACTATCGTGAGGTAGATAGAATAAAGTAAATTCGTTTTTAAAATAATAAGTAGGAAAATAACTTAGATGGTTGCGTGAAGAACTAACTAACTCACCTCCGAGGACTCCTTATATAGTCCTTCCCTCAACCCGCTTACAAATCAACCTATAGGCAGTCTGTGTTGTCAGTCTGCCTTGCGCAGCCCCCTCGCGCAGCCCCATGACCTCTGAATAGATCATGTACGTGAAACATAACATAAAACATAACATAAATCTAACGAGTCTGCCTTGCATACAGCCTCATTGCATAGCCTCCTTATGCAGCCCCGTGACTTCTAAATAAGTCTGGTGCATGAAACATAACAAGTAAAACCCCAACGAGTCTGCCTTGCAGTCAACCTCGTTGCATAGCCTCTTCATAATCACATGCCTCTATATAGGTCATGTGCGTGAAAGTAAATCATAACATAAAACAAACTACGTAAATCAAACTACGTAACAAAGGAAACTCATAAATCAATTTCATAACAAAAGAAACTTACTATGTCAGATTAGAATCGTGACAGAACCTCAATCTCAATACTCCCAATGCCCAAGCAAACAAGGTCACAATGGTCTGCCACACTAACTGTGCACTCCCCGGGAATGTATTCGCGGTAAGTGGTGAAATACGATCTGGTTCCGGTAATATGATTCGAACATCCGCTATCGATCCACCAATTTTGATCCTGGCCTGATGTCTTGCCAACTGGTCCACAGCTCCATACCGCTCCATTGTGGTTACTAGAAATACCCCCACTTCCACTATCCTGCCTTTGTTTCCTACTATTTTGGCCCTGTCCTGTCTGACCATTGGCCTTTTTACTCCAACACTCCTTCTTTATATGTCCTTTCTTCCCACAGTTATAACAAACTACCTTGCTCTTTTTCTGATCCTTACGACTCCCATGATTATCCAACCTTGTCTGACCCCCCCTACCATATCCCCTGGTATTGTTTCCAGAATGTGAAAACATCACTTCTCCAACCGAGGAGCCACTATTCCTCCCAGCCCGCATTTGGCTCTCGTGTTTGATCATGTCATCCATAAGTGGCATGGGCTTATCGGCGGTCGAATGGATTTGACGAAAGGTCCTCCAACTCTCATCATCAGTTGGAAGTGCGCGGAGTAAGACATATGCAGCCTCGATATCACTCATACCATGACCTTCCATATTGTAGAGAAACAAGTCATTGAGAAGTGACTTAAACCTATCATTAAACTCAGCAACACTCTTGAACTGGTTTACCTTGATAGCCCAGATATCATCGTTTATCTGGTGAAAGTGTTCCGCTCTAGTCTTTTTCTGGTCACTTTTTACTGCGTCCCACATCTCCCGTGAGGTTGGAAAGTCCCAGTATTTCTGTCGGAAGTGGGGTTCCATCTGGCTAGCTAGGAGCGCCCTAACCATGGCATCTCTAGATTTCCAACACAACTGCTCCTTTGTAAGGGGTGTGACTGTTTAATTATCAATATCTGTAGCGCTCGTATTCAGGGATGCTGGATATGGCTCCATACCATCAAGAATGAACGTAAGTCCTTTTCCGGCAACCAAAATCTGCATATCGCTGGACCACTTCTCATAATTTGTATCATTCAACAGCTCTACCGCCACTCTCAGGTTGAATCCCACAACCTCCTCATGCGATTCTGTCATCCTGCCTAGCTATCGTTGTTGTCTGAATAATCAGAAAATGCTTATAGAGTGAAGTGTCATCGTTAGCGAAGGCTCATAACCTCTTAGTGTAACTATCGTGTGCAGCGGTGGTAGAGAACGGTGAATGTAAAATATGATATTGATCTAAGGAAAATAACAATGATGATGCCTATCTCACCACACCGGTGGAAAGACTAATCTAAATAGGAAGCACAAAGGAAATTCTCTCCATCACCACATGAACCCTTTCCTTTCCAAAACATTCCACCAAAACAGCGTATGCCACCATTCACCGCAACTCCCCATAAGGAAAGAACCAACTAAACATTTCCATCAACCAGAAACCTCTATCCTCTGCTTCCAGCATTCCATCTATTTCCGGTTCTTGGAATTATCCTTCTCCCTCCAGGGTTTTGTGCATCCTTCCGAATATCTTCTACCAAGATCTTCGGTGGTCTTCCATTTCATGTGTAGCCTCTTTCCCGCCTACGATGCTACCCATAGCAACGTCAACACCTGGCTGAAGGAGTGGGTCACGACTATTCCCACAGAATTAGGTATAATACCCGCGGATGCATTTGTTAGATAACTCTTTTTCCAATTCCTAATTGTTAAGAAATAGGGTACAACGTTATGCGCTGCCGGTCGATTCTAGCCTACGGGTATCAATTTTGCAGATTTTGGGTGGGTTGATTGGGCCAAGTGTTTCCTACAAGGCTGCGTGATCAGGACGACCCCGCTTTTCTTTGGCCCCCGGAAACTTCATCAACCGACCATCCTCAATAGCCCATTCTCTTGAAGATCCAAAGGATCAAAAAGGGATGTCTCAATGCTTTAGTGCGAACTCTAACAGTTTCAATAACAGCACCACTGTTAACGTGTCGAGCCTGATTGTTGCTGATTAGAGGTCTGAAATTCTGGCTTGGCTATCTTTACTGGAGCCTCGGATACGCTATCAGGACGTTTGAGACCGCCGGTTCGATGATGTTGGGGACTGGCTTCTGGGAACAGAAGAGTTTAGACACTGGTTTGATGGTAGTGGGGAGGATGAGCCTGATAATTCCACCCTCTTTTGCAACGGCGACCCGGGGGTCGGCAAGATCTACTATATCTCACGTAAGAGTCATGATTTCCGAGGAAGGGGATGAGAAGAAGCAAGTGCAGTGCTGACAAGCCACAATGCTAGTAGTTCACTGGTGATTGACACTTTGTGTGATCAGGCCGCAGGACAAAATGTAACCGTTGCCGGCTTCTATTTCTACTTTGCCGCCCGGAAGGAACAGACGCCTACCAATATGCTCGGTGCCCTGCTGAGGCAGGTCGTCGGTGGAATATAAATGATTCCTGACGCAATAGTGCAGGTCTTTCGAAATCAGAAAAGCAAAATCGGTGGGCGGGGGTTGCGAGTTCCGCAAATTGTGAAGATGCTACAAGCCACATCGTCTTTCCAGCGAGAATTTATATGTATTGATTCTCTCGATGAATGTCTGGAAGAGCATCAATTCAATGTCCTTGGCTCACTCGGGGAGATTCTCCAGAAATCACCAACCATTCGAATCTTCCCAACTGGGAGGCCCCATATCCGGGGTGAGGTGGAAAAAAGTCTCGCCGGAAAAGTGGAGATTGTGTCCATAAGTACCAGCAGAGATGATATCGCAAGATATCTCCCGGCAAAACTGGATGAGGACACAATTCCTGACGCGATGGACAGTAGCCTAGAGGCAGCCATTGTAGAGAGTATTCCCGAAACTGTATCGGAAATGTATGTAAGAGAAAAGCCACAAGGAAACCTAAGCCAGGTCGCCCGTTGATAGATATGTGTCTAGATTCTTGCTTGATTCCTTGAAACCTGAGGCAGTCCTACAAGAAACGACTATCTACAGGAAACGAGAGAAACTGAAAGAAATTACGGATGGCCCCGGGTTGGGGGACGCCTACCGTGCGGCCCTGGAGCGCATAGAGGCACAGGGTGGGGAGAAAGCAAATTTTGGGATTGCCACTCTACTGGTAATGTGGGTCTCTCATTCGGAGCGCCCATTGCTAGCGGAGGAGTTGTGTCACACCCTCACGATCGAGGTGGGATTACCCAGCTTCAATGCCGACAATGTGCCTTCGATATGGACATTGTCAGGCTACTGCTAGGGACTTGCCGTCGTAGATAAGAAGGCCTCAACTTCCCGCTTGATCTATTCCACCCCCCAGGAGTTTATTTGTGCTCACCTCAACTTTCTTGGTAACGCTCACTCGACGGTGGCGGAAACGTGCCTAACCTATCTCAATTTCCAGCATATCAAGGATATCCCAGTTAATTCCTCCTACGACCTCCAAAGCACACCCTTTCTCAGATATTCATCTTTATGTTGGGGCCCCACGCTAAAGTAGAGCTCTCGAATCGCGCGAAATCACTCGCTCTCGAGCATCTTCACCATTACAATAACCACATACCCTCTAGGCTACTCTTCGGAGAAATCACTCCCCGTGATGCTATCTGAGACGTGAGGTTCCCCGCATTGCACTGTATCGTCCTTCCGCACCCCCAAACTTGTGCTAGCTTTATCGGGGTTGAAAAGGTGGAGTGCCAACCAGAGAGATGGCGCGGGTCTAACACCAATCATATGGGAGGTGAGACGTGGGTATGAAGAAGTAGTAAAACTACTACTAGAAGGAGATGTCAACCCCAACCTCACAGACACCTTTTACGGCGAGACACCACTCTCGTGGGCTGCCCAGTGCGGGTATGTGGAATTGTGAAATTACTACTGGGACGAGATGGCGTCAACCCTGATAGGCCAAAGGCAATTGCTGGCAAGACGTCATTTTTGTGGGCTGTCCAGAACGGGCACGATGGAATAGCGAAACAACTATTAATATCATTTCCTCCCCTCCCCTGATTCATACTTTACTACCTTGAGCTTATGACACTACTCTATAGATATCATTACTCTTGTTCTTTTCTTCTTCTTCTTCCACTATTTCTTAGCGGTCTCAGGCTTCACTCATGTTAGAGGGCTCTCCCAGAATATTTAGAACCCACTTCATCCCACTTACTACCTGTATAGCATCAGCTGATAGATAATGGATAGATAGATATTTCGAAGGATCTGAATGACACATATCACCCAAGCTGGATGTGAACGAGTAACTTGGTTGACGTTTAACAAAACTTTGTAGGTGCAAATATTTTTAAAAAGTTCTATATAATAGGCAAACCGGACCACGGAGCCAGCACAGCGCCCAACTTTAGCGGCCATTGTTCAAAGTGCTGAGGAGGGTCCACCACGCCCAGGCCCTCTTTCCGGGCACTGGCGATTATCCAAGACACCATCCCAAGGGACAGACCAAACACACGTGTTGCCGGACCTTGGGGCAAACCACCCCGGCGAGCTAAATGTTATTCACAGGAAAAAAACGCAAGCAGAGAAGAAAACAACTGAAACAGCCCCACCGAAGAGGAGTAAAAAAGCGCATCCCAAATTCTCCTTTTGTCCATCGCCGACGCCGCGAGGACGTATTCTCCTTCAGCAAGCACCTCTCTTTGGTCCCCATAATCACCAGTGCTGGAACTGATAACGCGGACTTGAGTGCGAATAGTCACTGTGTCGTAGAGGGGGGTGAACAGGGCCTTTTTTTTTTTTTTTGGTCGGGTCGGGATGGGGTGGGCTACCGTATATCAGGACGATATATAGTATGGAGTTTAGGTGCGCCGGTATAAATACTAGATAACCGGCGGGTGCGGTAGCGCGTTGGTGACCCCAGGGACCTTAACTATATACCAGCCAACCCCAAGGGCGTAAACGTAAAGGTGGCCCAATACGTCATGTGGGTTATCGGTTGGAAAGTACAAGAGCTTAGGGGGGGTATCATACCTACTACGATTACCCAAGTACAGTACAACCTGGTTCTATTAACAAAATCTCCTGAATCACTACCTATCACTCAAATTCGGGACCTTACATATATATACGCCGGGAGCCACAGCAAGGTTATCGATGAAACCAGCTGAGTCGAGAAAAAGCAGCGTAGTTCCCACGGCCCATTTTGTCCCAGGGCGTAAATTTAGTTGTGATACAATTCCGCCGACAGGGTACAAAGACGCGCACCGCATTCTCTTCCGGTTTCAGGTACCGCTCGGCGCGAGCCAAGGAGATATCATACGATAATGATAACGGCGACCATCACCGCTCCAAATTATCCCTCCTCCCCCCGGATTCTCTCGAACCCGGACTCCCATTCCGCGACGGCCCAGCTCACGATACCGCCCGGGTGGGATCTCCCACCTTCTAATCTGCGCTCAACACAGCACTTCACCGCAAGTATGATAACTTGCCCTCTATCCACCCATCCATCCAGGGATCTCGTGCAGAAAACGACAGGAAATAATCCCCTTCCCGAAAACCCCCACAAAACCTATACGCGGGGGGGGGGGGGTGATGGTGGATAATTCCTACGAATTGGGCATTGCCAATACCACACAACCCGCCCGGGTAGAGTACGTTAAGCAGGCACCCTGCCCAATCCACGCGGGCGCTTCGCAGCCCCGCTGGATGGGTTTCGGAAAAACTGGCCGGTTCGTAGAGAAGAGGAGCGAGTGAGGGTTTGGTATGATGATCCGCACAACACTCCTCATCTCCGGGCTGTGATTGTTGCAATTCCCTCGCAGTCGTGGTGGTACAGTATCGCGCCAGTGCCAGAACCGATCTGGGTGAGCCAGGAGGGGTGCAGAGCAAACGATTTATTTTTTAGTTGGTATGATATCATACCGTTTTTTAGATGTGGAAGGGGGGGGAGAATTATGATACATCCTCCCGGTCTTGTTCTTCCCTTGCGGGGGGGCGAATGGTTGTGGTTATCACGCCCATTCACGGAGCTCGACCCATGCAAACCATTTAAGTTAACCCGAATAACTGATTACTATTCACTCTCCTAACGAGTGACACAGTGTGACTACTTCCCGAACTCATGATACTATACATCCACCTTGCTCAAGCAGACTATGCCTCCTGCCAACAAAACCTCGCCCATCACAACCCCTCACTCGAATTCCCACCTAGCTCCGCGAACCCAGCCACCCGTCCAATCCCATGGTATGATACAATATCAGGCTCACCATGACGACAGAAATTCGCGCTGTCCCGTCATACAACTACTACTACGAGGGTACCCTCGTCTACGTCCCAAGGAGTCGGATCACAAACCCAGCCGTTCGACTTATCACTCTCCAAATGCCGTACGTAAATTACCCTCCTGCCGATATGATACTTCTATACCATCCTAATCACTTCTCAATCCACCAAAAGGTTGACGGAAAAGAAAAGAAAAAAAGGGGATAAAAAATCAACGCCTAGCCACCCCCATTGCCGGATTAACGAGTGAAGGAAAGGTGGAAAAAAAGAAAGAAAACCCATGAGAATGACGTTTTTAATGAGACGTGATAGAGCCTGGGTAGGTGACGGGGAAAGAGGGGAAAGTAAAATAAGGTAAAATAAAAAAACATAAAAACATAAACGCCCATCCATGCGATTTGGGTAAATCTAAATCGCTTTGCAATAATGAAAGAGAGAAAAACAATACCGAATATGAAGCACAAGCTTTCCCTGCTTTTCCTTTTTCGCGTTCACCTCACCTCGAGTTCTCTCAAATTAAAAAAAAGAAAAAAGAAAAAACTCCAACAAGAGGAAACTAGAAAAAGGTTGTAAAATGGATCAACTCCTCCGGCGCTGACACCAAGAAGAAAGGACGAACGGGGATGGAAAACCCGCACAATCAGGAAAGGCTAAAAAATATACAATAGAATAGGACCGTGACGAGTTAAAGAGAGAGAGAAAAGAAAGACCGAGACGAGACGGAGAACCGACCGCCTAGATAATGCCAGAGTATCGACAATACCCACGAAGGGAGCTCCCTCTTTTCCCTTGCATTTGCATTCCCAACTATAGACATATCATCCACCGAAACATGACCTCTTGAACTTTAACTAGACCTGTTGATTCTGCTCTTTGTAGCGTGGCTAATCCCCAACCCGACAGCTACAGCCCCAACCACAAATAGAACGGCGCAAACAACCTTGATGATGATCCATTTAGTCTTGTTCCTCATGACTTGCTTCTGTAGGAACCTTCTCGCGGGCCACGCATTGCACGGCTTCCCCTCTTCACATGACAGGGAAAGTCTCGGATGGGGATGTGTAGACATGGAAGGTCGAGACATGGGGTATTCAGGAGGATTCTGAACCGTGCATGTCGAAGAGGTCGGGTGAATGGTAATAACAATGGAGTCAGATGTCGATTTATCCACCGACTTGGGTCCGTGAGGAACGGATACAGGGGAAGCGCCGGGATCCAAGTTCACGGCGGGAAACGCGGGAGCACGGGCTTGACCTTCAGCATCTTCCAGTTCGGGTTCCTCGGCAATGGTGGTAGTGGCCGAGTAAGACTTCTGCAGAGGAGCCGGATGAGCCGGTGAGTTTGTCGATTCTGGTAGAGCCGCAGGGGCTGGGGGGACAGGAGGTTGTGGAGACATACTCCTTCTGTAGGGATTGTTTGATTGGGGCTCAACCATTGGCGTTTATTCCCTTGCCGAGTCGAAAAGGACGGAATTTCGATTGGCGATGAGTTACGCTGGCTCAGAGATGCGCAGGGAGAATGGGGGATGCCAGGACTTTTAAAGTGCGAAGTGGTAAGCTTCGAGCTGCAGGCATTGAGCGGTTAGCTTTCCGTCAACACCAGCTCAATGCTTTATTTCCACGCGTCCAGAGCACGAGAGCCCGAAACGAATACCGGTAGGGGAGGGGAGGAAAAAAGTCTCACCGATCAACACGCGAGCAGTAGGAAGGGAGGAAGGAAGGGAGGAAGGGAAAAAAAATGGAACGGAGCAGAAGGGGGAGAGCCTCAGCTTACATACAAGTACGACGGAAGCTAGTTATTCGAGCAGGGAAAAAAAAGCACTAAGCCGTCGAAAGAACCCCTCTCAATGGAGGAACAGGGTTGCAGAGGGAGGTGGTAAAAAAAAACTATGAAAGCCACAGACAGCCGGGGAGGGGCGAGGTGTGGTGTGGTTGACGGTTGTGCAGGGGGATGGAGGAAGAAAGGAGGAAAGAATGGGAAAGGGAGGGTGGGGGGATAGAAATGGGGGGAGAGAGAAGGAGTGTTTGCCCGTGTGAGTGAGAGAGAGAGAGAGAAAGTGAGAGTGAGAGAGTGAGAGAGTGAGAGAGGGAGAAGGATTCGGCCACACGCAGCGGGGTGGAAAAGAAAGAACCAGAGCACTTTCTGGGCATAGGAAGGAGAGAGCTGCGCCGCTCAGTTCGAGTCCTGTCGTCGGTGTGCTGCTGGCTGGCCAAACTGGAGCAGATGGCGACCGAGCGAACTGACGACGGATAGACGGACTACTGACGTTGTTTGGGTAAGGGCAATTCTCGAGTCAAGTTATTTCTCCACCATCTGGCATGGTGGAGTTACCGAGTGAATGAATTACAGGAAGCATCCCGATGCTCCGTTTCCGCAGCAGCAAAAGTGCACTCTACTGGAGTAAAGAAAGAGGGTCGAAAGGCTACACCCACCCATCCATCATCACCATAGGCAAGACACAAGCACTGCAGGAGCGGAGCAGGGATGAAGAGGGAAAAAAATGATGTTATCCAAAAAAGGGGTCGAGGTTCCAGGTCCTCTCACAACCACAAAATTTCACCTTTCCCGATCGGGATGCGATAAGGTTAATTTATGCTTTACTTGGCGCTTGGCACCAGCTATTCAGCCCCCTCAACAAGCCCCCCCTTCTCCACTTCCCAGCACTCGATGTCTGAGAATTCTACGACCAGTTACTAGAGCATCATATTATTATCATAATATTATTATGATACCATGTATGATACGAGTATCATGGACAACACAACACAATTCAATCTCCCATAGAAAGGCCTTCCGCACTGTATTCGAGCAGACTCTTCCGGAAACAAAGATGAACGAGAAACAAGGGCACAGCAGCATAAACACCCCATTTCCTTCTGGAAAAGCAAAAGAAGAAGAGAAAAAGAAAAGAAAAGAAATGGCGGTAAATCCCGTTAACGAATGGCTCGGGTGCTCACATACCGTAAGTTAACACAAATCACATTTCTCTTCTCCCCTGTGAACATCCTTCTCCCCAGCCGACATCTCACCCGCTCTAACTTCCGGTCTCACAGCCCCGTGTTCACTTGTGCTCGTCGTTCCTGTATGTACGGGCAGCGTACCGTCCGCTACCATGCGCTCGGCGGCAAAGCCCTCTCGGAGACCCTCGAGCAGAAAAATATTCCTCGAGTATGATACCGGTACACCATTGAAAAAGTGAAAGCTTTTGCAGCAAAAATATTTACACACTTTCACCCATCTTTTCCTCTCTTTTCTTTTTTATCCCTCAAACAGTATCATACGGGGGAAATTGGGAAAAAAAATAGAGAAATGTCGGCATGCTTCAAGATGAACTGAGTGTAGGGTGGAGTTTGTCTTGCAAACTCTTGGGGATTCTTGGCACAACAAACCACCCATAACATATTATCATCAGGTACTTTTAAACGAGAGCAGACCAACACACGGAAAATGCTTTCTCCATTTCCCCTCCTTTCGCTTGATTTTTTTTTTTTTATGAACTTTTCCTCACAGCTTTATTATGGGCTAAAGACGAGGTGATCCAGCGCAAAGGTTTCACTCTTCCGATGGTATCCGAAAAGCGTTTACCGCTAAGCGCACAGTATCCGAAACGTCTTCTCTTGGCGGGAGGAAAAAAAAAGGTGGGAGGGGAGAAGTAGAGGAAAGGAAAAGAGTGGAGAGGGAAAGGGAAAGGGAAAGGAAAAAGAAAAAAAAAACAAGATCTATCCTGTACCACCTCGCTTCTACGATACAGTACCGTACCTTACACTCCCAAAGCGATCTCACGCAACCCACAAACTTACTCGTACAGTACCGGTATGTCGACGGCCCCGAGGTTACGGTTTTCGCCATCCTTCTTTTATCTGCTGTGCGATACCAGCAGAGCCCGTCTCACCACCCTCGTGGCGAGTGTTCTGCGAGTTGACTTTTTGGTGCAGGCATGGTGAAAATTCACTCAATCATGCGAGTGTCATTCCGGCTGTCAGAGATACCTATCGTACCACCGATAAGATACTCGTACCGTGCGAGTGCTGTACCATACAGGCATAGCGCTATTCGATTGGGGGATTCAATCCCGAGGCCACCGGTATGATGATGCAGTACGAGTAAGTGACCCTACCTATACGGCACTTAAGGTATCAACAAGGGAGGAAGCTACCTTTAATAGGAACTACTTGTACCGGCACTCCACCCCTTCTGTCTTTCTCCAGCGACCGGCGGGATGGCATGACAATGGTGCATGGCTATTCATTCATCAAGTCGAAGGGCAGCTGCTTTTCTGTCCCTCCGAAACTCTTCTCGAGTGCTCAAGCATGTGCCCTGCGATGCGCAAACGCCACACACAAGATGGAAGCATTTCATTAGTGCTCACCTGCTTGGCAATTGTGACTATCATATGATCCTGAGCATGGCCCGGATGATACTAGCGCTTGTGCTACCGCGGAAAAACCAAGCGTACCTCATGCTCTTAGGGTTAGGTAAAGCCCCCCCAACAGAACGCATCCGAATTCTTTCCCTTGGCCCATCCATCCGTGAGGCTGATGTCTTAGCTTCACATCATATTTCCCCGCTCTTTCCCCACGGTGTGGAAAAAGAAGATGACATGGGTAGGATCGTGAGGATTTCTCCCCACTTTGTGAACTCTTTGAGGGTACTTGTACCACCGCGGGGCTCGTTCAACGCCCCATCTATGGCTAAACAGAGCAGGGGGGGGAAAGAAAAGGAGAGCGACAAAAATGCCCCACAGCCAAGCAAGGACCTTCCCAGTCTGAATTCCTTATTCATTGTACTCGAGTATATCTGCTCCATATTGCGATATTGTATGGCGTCGTAAGATTCCCGGGACCTGCCTCCCACGTCTGGACGAAGCTTGCGTTCCTGTTGACAATAATAAGGCTGGAGAAAAGACCATCCGCTCGCCACAAGCACGGTGCTGGAGCTTGCGGGTACTCGTAGCGGGCAAGAAGTACCGTACCGTACCCGAAAGCTGGGATTCGCAAAATATATGGCAATAAGTTAGTCCCCCCCTGGTATTTGAGCGCCTATCAAAATTCCCGATCCCTGTTTTCGGATACTTGTTTCCCGCTACAGTATGAGTGGACTGACCGATAGATAGACTACCGTATTGTACTGTACTTGCAACAAAGCGACGTCTGTGAACACGACCACTGTTGCATAGATTTATGACATTTCCATGACACCAAGCTCTAAGAAAAAGAGCTAAGTTTTGGCGGAATGCGACAGCGGCCGTGTTCGCGGGGTCGTTCAATCACGAGTAATGCCATGGCATGCCATGCGACATGTTGGGCTCACAGTGAATCCAGATTTCTGACTTTCCCCTTTTTTTTTGATGGATGAGATCCTGTTGTTGGCTCTGCTCTTGCTCTCGCGGTGCTGCGCGGCACAGGTACTGCACAGTACTCGAGTACCGTACCAGTAGTGACGGTTACCTAGTTAATTTGGTATCTAGTTAATTTGGTTTGACCTGCAAAACGGCCTTTGTCCTGCATGAAAATGTCTCCCTGGGCACTTTCACCGGACACGTGTACGAGCTAGTACATAACCGGTAACTTTATGCAATGCGGCATTATCGAGCCTGGGAAAAACTGAGCTCCAAACCGTGGGGGAGCGAATACTACGGTGCCGGTAATCCCACAACTTTTCTCTCTCCCTCCGATCATCTTCATCGCCATCCTATGCAACATAGACTACTCTCTCACCGAGGGATCCCTGATGGACACAGCACCAGACTACCGCCAGTTCAAGTCGGGTACTACAGTAACCGATCGACCGTTAGCCCGGACCCCCTGTCCATCCCCCTCCCCTCCCCGCCCACCAAACCGTAAAACCCAATCCACCCCGCCAGGCTAATCCCTCAGCGAAAAAGATAGGCTGTTTCATGGTTACCCCTCCACTCTTTTCCCCCCTTCAGCTTCTCTCAACCGTAAACCTCCCAATGCGACGCGCATATATACCCGACATTTTTTCATTCTCCATGCTCCTCCGGTCCCGGACTCGGCTGCGGCAGCGGGTTTTTGTTCGGTGGGGCCCGTGCCGGTGTATGTACCGTACCGTAATATACACGAGTCGGAAGGCGTTATCGGTATACCGTATTCGTTGGTTCCGGGGAGGGGATTCGTCGCGCGCTGGTGGCACTGGGCTGGACCCGGGAAGATTGGCCTCCAACAAGCCTCCGGGTGTGGATGCAAAGCCATTTTAAAATGATGGACTACCGGTCTCTTCTATGACACCTCCTTTCTTCTCCCCTCTCTCTCTTCCTGTCCGTGATGAAATCACGAGTGCTCTCTCATGACCGCCAAATCCTAAAAGCGGGGAAGCATGGCACCGTATCACTCTCCCTTTCCTTCCACGGGTCGCAGACAGTAGGCGCAGACGGGCTGACAGGGGAATTTTTTTTTTTGCGAGGATGCGGTTTTGCCCCCACGAAAGCATGCCCCACTGGAATACAGTAGGAGGAAGTCTGTGCCATGCTAGGCAGCCGAGATAATGCTTTTATCGATAAATATGATATCAGGTGGTGGCGGCTGCGCGGGTCGCTGGCTGAATGAACGGGTCGGGTTAGCGAGTGGGGGCTTAACCGTGCCGTGGGGTATGCGACCCGTGTGGGGTAAGTTAGGCGCAGTCTGTGCTGCGGTGTAGGAATTGGAGGTTCTGGAGCAGGCGATTGGGGGATCGTGTTCTGCACAGTGGAGGCGGGTTAATTGGGGGGTCTTCGGGAGTTGGTAGTTTAGCGGTTCGGTGCTTGGGGCATTGGGAGGAATGAATTTATTAGCGATGCCTCGAGGCGTCAAACTCGGGATGTCGTATTATAGGAGGGTTTACTTGTGTCTGAGTGACACGGACCAACACTTCTCTCGGATCACTGGTATAACCCAAGTACGGTGCTCGGTTTTAGGCGCATTTCTCTGGGGTATGCTTCGTCTGGGGTTTTGGCATCGTGAAATCGTCGCTTGGCTTTGGTATTGAAGTGTGCAGGAGATATTCTCACCGTCAGTGAATAACGAATGTAAGAAGCACCCATACCGGGGACTCCAGTGATATCAAGAGGCTAGGACCTCTCTCTCTTTGCCCTATCGCCGCCGGGACCCTCCTTGGCAAGAAAGGGAAGGTTGGCCTGCCAATTATTTGTGATAATATTTTAGAAGATTGCAAATTTGGAATCTCGTGTTGTAATGGGAGAACAAATACTAGAACGACTGAGATTCCTTTGAAAGCTTCATTACCAGACCTTTGAATTTCCTCCTCGCCTTAACCTCCATCTAAACTTGCCCGCTTTCAGTCAGTGTACTGATCAAGAAGAAAAGGGTATTTTTTTTTTTTTTTGGTTGTCTAAACAGCCAATAATGCACGAATCAGAAATTGGGAAAGTTGAAAGAGTTACTCAGTGATCTGAAAAGGTTGTGCCTATAGAGAAGAGATCAGTCTGGGATTCTAAAACCGGATCTTGAAAATGCGCAGGAAATGGGGCACTACTTGCTAACATAGCCATCACTAACTACTGCTTTCAAACTATAATACCATTGAAGTGTTTTCCGGATTCTCTCCGCAAGACCTTTTGGCTCCGCTCCGCCAAATTGAGGAACTCGATATTGCTCTGAGGAGGAGGAGAAGGGGGGAGGGGAGACGTGGGGGTACCCATCGAGGGCCACAACTTTGTCACAAACGTGTCGTGGGATAAATACATATCGTGGCTAGAATATTGGTTTAGGGAATGGAATGAGTGATATCTTATGATCTGCATACCCACAAAATCAGTTATGATAATAATAGTCGGGACTGGCTACCGGGTGCATTATTCTCAATTAGTTATGCGCGAGTCTAGCAAACAAACGAAAGGAAACTTCTATATATCCCTTCTTCCTATCCAGTCTTCTTTCGGGTCCGAAATACCCCCCCCAGGCCTGTGGCCTTTTCTACCAAGCTACCAATATACTTCCGATCACCTACCTATACATACTCCTGAAACACCTATCATACTTCGGCCTTATCTGGACTAGCGTCGGCCACGGGTGTCCTTTCAAGATTCGGGGGGTACTGAGCGATGACCTAGCTCCTGGTATACGTAATGCAGAAAACTGCCAACTGGTATCGACGGTGTAGCAGCAGGCAGAAGCCTCCCTCTTGAACCCCACCCCTTCAACAGTATCATTATCTCCTCTCCTCCTTTTCCCATCCACCTTTTCCCCATTGCAGATTGCTATTAAAATTCCTAACCTCATTTTGCGTTCGCGGGTTGCAGAGCTAGATCTAACGGTGAGAGACCAGGGGCTGGGAGTCTTTCGGTGTGAGCCTTGCGGTTAGTAGGTATTTTCCATAGTGGTAGTATAATACATATCTTCAAATGCGCGCAGATTTTTTTTTCAAGTATTCGCGAGTGAGATGGAATACCCAGATATCTTCCGCAGAGTTCATACCTTGCACATGCGAAAAAGAAAAACAAAAAAGAAACATTGTAATTTGTTTAAAAGCATTCAGAGCAGTTCATGACGTCAGTGCGATTTCCTGCCTATCGCTCGGTACATAACGGTCAGAACCAGCATTCGATTAATTATACGAGCACAAAAGCTGTCTTAGCAGCGTCTCCCATTTCTATGGTACATACCGCTTCTCTTCTAATAGTCGGTCAATTTAGAACCGTAACAATTCACGTCGGTATCTTTCCACCGTCATCAATCTTTCGGCGCATCGGGACGGTTCGCGATTGTACAATTCACGCATCCTGGGATGTACATGTACGCCTCCATCGGTCGGTCGGAATGCATCATCCGATTGCGGTGCGGAATACAAGTAGTGGGAAAGAAGGGCTCACCGGTAGAGTATTTACTCGCCATGAGTAGGTCCGCTACCGTTAATCCCATCAGCCGAGGAGAGAAAGAAACACCCGGGCACTGAATAGAGTTTTTTTTTTCAGACGAGGTACAGCTTTGGCGAATCCGAATTTGGTAGATCATTCCGTTAACCTACTCTGCTAAAATTATTGTAATTTCCATTTTCTCATACCCCCTTCCCACGTATGCGAACCGAGCTCCCGATCCGTAATGGTGGATTTTAGCGAGTAAATATGATGGTACTTGGGGGGGAATAAGGACCGGTAAGATCCTTTAGGGGAACTTAGTGACCATCTAGATGGCCGATATCAATGGGATGAAGAAAAAACGAGGCATGGTTGATATCAATGAGAAAGCCGGAGTGGATACTTGTATCATACAGTACTTTTACTTGTTCTGGGTGAGTTATCTTGCCAATAAGGCGAGCGTATCGAGCTTAAGTGTCTATTCATACCAATTGCCTGCGTTGAATACCGACCGGAAATAGACAGTTTCCTATTCCTTTGAAGCATACATGTGTGTGCCGGTCATGTGACATCTACACATGACCGGGTATATGACTAAATGTATTCTATGATAGTAGATTTTAGATATTTCCTTGGTATGGGGGTAGGGCTCCTGTAACGATAAAGGGTTATATGGGGGGATTCTACTTTCCTTGGTAAAAAGAGCGTGCAAGATTGAATTTATCTTTAAGTCTTATACTATATGTTGATTAATCTCGTCTTCCAATACTATCATTGGTACAGGTAACTGGATAGAAATATCTTAGCCTGTAATGCGCCGTACTATACACCACCACCTGGAAAGAAATAAGACAAATAGTGACGAATAATAGGAATGAAGAATAGCAAGAAAGAAGATATGAACCTAGTCTAACCTGAGCTCTGGGAAAGGAAAATGTGGAGAAAAGAAAAAGAACAAACGTAGAATAGATGGATAGCAAATGGCGAGCTGAAATCGAAAAAAAAAATAACACTCTCCACCAAACTCTATTAACATGGCGAGGCATTCGTTTATGGAGCGGGAATATTTTAGGTAACGAAGAAGCGAGAATGTAAGCGAGACAAGCCAAAGGAAAAACGAAAGAGGTGATGGCAAAATAACGGTCTACCGGTCGACGTTGGGTGAGAGAATTGGGCGATTTTTGATAGAACGGGTGTCGACTTTCCTGAGAAGGTGCCAGAAGCTCGGGGGCCACATAGGAGTGGGATGAGGAAGCCCAGACTGCGCAGTTGAGGGGAGGTCACTATTTGTGAATTTGGAAAGAGGGTCTTTGAGGTCCGGTACTGGTTCCCGCACATTGGGGTCTGTCAGCAGGAGTGTATGTTTGTTAGCCATTAATGTCTATGATATCAGTGTTAAGATCACCTGTGACGGCGCACCTACCACACTCGCCCCATGCTCAGAGGAGGCAGGGGGTGGTACCTAGTCAACGCGGTCTGCTGTATCTGGGTTGAAACTGCCCCGTTCAAGTAGCGTCCTTACCACTCGATGATGTTCTTTATTCGAGTAGTGAAAGCCCTCGATAGTGGTGTTTGGTTCGCTCTATCTCGCGTGGTGGTGCAGATATCTTTCCGTTCTAGAAGCATCATTACTACACCTCATGCCCATTCTGAGCCACCCACGAGAGTGGTGTCAGGCCATGGTGGGTGTCTGCCTGGTTGGGATTGACATCCCCTCGTTCCAAAAGCGCCTTTACTACCCCCTCATGCCCACTCTTAGCGACTAACGAGAGTGGCGTCGCACTATATTTGGTGTCTTCGTGGTTGTGATTAACATCCCCTCGTTCTGAAAGAATCTTTACTGTACCCTCATGTCCGCGCCCAGCAGCCCACGAGAGTGGCTTCCGGCCATATTCGGTGTCTGCCTGGTCGGGATTGACATCCCCTCGTTCCAAAAGCGCTTTTACTACCTCCTCGTGCCCGTTCTGGGTGGCTAGGGAGAGGGGAGTTTGGCCATATTCGGTGTCTGGCTGGTTGGGATTGACATCGTCTCGTTCCAAAAGAATCTTTACTACACTCTTGTCCGTTCCCAGCCGCCCACGAGAGTGGCGTCCGGCCATATTCGACATCTGCCTGGTTGGGATTGACATCCTCTCGATCAAACAGTACCTTTACCACCTCCTCGTGCCCTCTTACCGCTGCCCATACGAGAGCTGCGCCCCCTATTCTATCGGTCGCATTAATATCCCGTTCCTTCATCTTCAATGTAGCAGCAACTATCCCAGCGATCCCCATAAATGCTGCTCTGTGGAGCCTTGTAAATCCGATGGGTCCTCCCACCCCGCCAAAATAAGGGCTTGAGCTTCTATCTCTATTATAACTTAATAGTATTAGTTGAGCGGCTATATGCTCATCAAATCTATCCAGAAGTCTCAGTGCAAGTGCTTCCACACTCTCCGTCATCCCCCTTCTGGTGTGCTCACCCCAGTAGCACGGAGTGTATTCTAGAAGTGACATTTTTGCGGGAGCCGAGTAAAGTGTCGGTGAGAGATCCTGGACACATTCAAAATTGAGGTATGTCAAGCACACTTCCGCAATTGTTGAGTGGGGACTATGGAATAGGGTTGGGTCACTCGAGAGATGTTCTTGCAGAGTATAGTGCACGAGTCTGGCTGTGGACGAAGACGCCTCGACTGGGACAAGGCCCAGACAAGATGTTAGGAACGTCCGTAATGCAGGAATGTTTTCGACATCCAGATCCGTAGATCCCACCTCCACTCCCAAGGCATGGCCGAGCTCTCCGGGTCGTAATGACCGCTCCGAATACAACACCCGCATCAGTACCTTCGGTCCGAGTATCGATTTTTTCCCCTTCTGGGCTATCGGTCGTGCTAGAGTTGCCGTGTAGGCATCACTCAGTCCATTGCCCTTCGTCATCTCTTCAAGCTTCTTCCTTCTCTGACGAATTGTCACCTCTCCTAGGATGGCGTCGATGTTTAGTGAAACAAGGAGGAATCTTCATACAATCACGGGTGAGTATTGGTCAATGATAGAGTGGGAATGATAAATGCTCCTACATATCAGATATCTTTTCCAGGATAACTCTAACAATATCCGCCCGTAAATAATTGTTCATTTCCTCTGGTTCAGTGTCCCCGTCAGACCTCATCTCCAGAAAACTCCTGATGTCATCTGTGGTAGGACTGATGGGCACCACAACCACCTTGCTAAGATATCTTTGAATATCCTCCTTGACATGAAGCCTACCCCTGAGGAACATTCGGGTCCGAGGGGACTCCCGAACAATACCTCTCAGCAACCTAACAGGTTCTGGCAGATCCTTCGCTAAGAATTCGTCAAGCGCATCAATGCAGATGAAAACTTGGCTTAGCGAAGCAATAGTGATCCCCAATATTTTCATCAGGTCCGGAAGTCGCAGCCCACCACCAATCTCTTTCTTCCCACCTTGGAACGCTTCGCGTAGATGCGTCGGGATATCTCCTCCGCCTACTAGTTGCTTCAAAAGAGCACCCATCATGTTGGTGATTGTCTGTTCTTGCCGAGCAAGGTAGTCGCAGTACAAGCCTGCGACGGCGATATCCTCCTTCCTTGCATGATCGCACAGACCGTCGATTACTAAGGAACTATTATTTCCGATTGTCAGCAATTTTCGTTTTCATTTAAGGAATCCAGCCATTTACCTCAAGTACGTCTTACCCACTCCCGGATTCCCGCTGCAAAACAAGACAGCCTTATCGACCCCACCCTCACCACCTCTCCACTCTCGAAACTCGCTCGTTTCTAAAAAGACAATTCCCGACGCCGGCAGATTGGCCGGCGCGCACACCCTCATGTCTGTAATTTAGCTCTAGTGAAGAGAACCACCGCATAACTTGTATATTCTCGTCGGACTTATAGACGGTTTTGTTGAAACCAACTTTTATGTTACCAGAGTTGGCGTTGCCGTCGCCGATCTTGACATATGTAGTCTGGGCTGTAATATTCTCTCAAGAAGGTGGTTGAATGTAGATATGGTAAAATAATTTGCAGTGGTATCGGGCGAGTTTATAAAATTCTATCAGCACAGCTGAAGAAAGAGGGGAGATGAGACTTGTGTGACACTTGATAGAAAACCTTCTAAGCCACCCGAACGCCCCCACCCGAACAAATATCTATTACCGGTACTCGAGTACTCGAGTACAAGCAGTGGGTTTTGTATGGGGGAACGACGGGCGATCAGCTGGAAATTATCTTGTTTGGGTTTAGGTGTCCGGGGCGTATCCGAGTGGGGTGGGAAGATAGTACGAGCACGGGATCTATCCAATCATTTAGGGAGGGTACATGACTAATATGAGACATGTCTAGAGAACGCTGCTACTAAGTGACTGTAAGTCTGTAATGTTTCAATATCAGGAATCTCGCCACGAGTTTTCTGTCGTAAATCTCAGAGAGGGGGATAGACAGGAGGTAACTGGGATTTTGTGTGGATCTCATACCTCCAGTTTCTCGGCTGTGTATTGTTGAAGCTGAGCCGCCGGCCTGAATGGGTGCGGCTTCTAGATAGTATCCGCGGGAGGGGCATAGTGTGGACTGATAAGAGAGCAAGGTGGGCGGGAGGGCGGGAGAAACGAGAAGGATATAGATACGGTACTATAGCGACTCGGCGGGAGTGTTCTGGTCTTAGAACTTTCTGTTGCCCTATGGGGTACCTGGGCTGTACGGAGGGGATTCTGAGCCCAAGAGTTGTCAGCAATTAACCACAATGGATAATGATAATGACAATCCATTAGAAGGGGGACAGTACTAGCCAATTGCGCAATGTGACTGATAGCTCAGGAGATCTCAGAGTTGGAGGAAGATAGTGAGTTGTGTGTTCGGTTGTGGTGGTTCTAGGCGTGTTGTTGCAGGTGGTTTCTTTTGTTCCGAAGTTATCGTCTCCAAAGCCGTCTCTCCTTTGTTGTAGTGGGAGTAGGCAGGGAAGTGGGGACATTCATGGGGAAAAGGAAATATATGTCGTAGCCATAGGAGGATCAGGATGGTTCCACTGATAGAATATAATTTATGACCACATCTTTCTTATTGGTATGATACCCGACAATTCGGTTTCACTTACTGTATTCCTGTTCTACCTAGAAGATGGATATTTAGAGCGATATTAATGGTTTTGTTCTCACAAGAATGACATCAAATGCTAATGCTAGCTTCCACACATATCATATCATACTTTGCGTGTCATTTTCCCGACATAACTTACATTGCCCCCGACGCCATTCTAGTTTGGAGAGAAAAAAAACTCTAATGTCTAGAGTCTTTTCCGACTGTACTCTTATCATATCTGTCTCGTCGCTTCTCTTCTCTTCTCTTCTCTTTTTTTCGTCATTTATGTCCAAGTGTGGGGTTGCCGACCTCTTGTAATATCGGCATGACCTCAAAAAGGTAATCGGCGAGTACTCGGACGGTATTTGGGTTAGTACTAAGCATATTTCCTTTTACGCATGTGCGATCCCGTCATGGTCTACCCCCCCGAACAGTTATTGCTCCCGACATGACTACGTATCGTGGGCATTCTTACCGGCTTACTTGTACTTGTATAGTCCGAGCTTTACCTAGAAAGTGCCGAGTCATCGGACAGTGCAGGTATTTTTAGCAAAGACGCATCCCAATTGAATATCACTATTCTGCTAACCAGATACTAACTATGAATATTTCCGACCAAGGTTCAACGAATTTCTGCACCTAGACTTAAATTTACTGATAACTCATTATGGTGTAGAATACCTTATCTCCCACTTCACTATGAGCACACGCTTGCACAGATACTCCTGCAGAGTACAGCGCACTAGTCGGATAGTGGACGAAAGCGCCTCGACCGTGTCTAGAACCAGACGAGATGCTATCAGCATCGGTAATGCAGGAATGTTTTCGGCATCCAGATCCGTCGATCCTACTCAAGGCATGGCCTTCCTCCTCGGCCCGTATTGCCCGCTCCGAATACAACATCTGCATGAGGACCTCCAGCCCGAGAATTGATTTTCTTAGCGTTGCCGTGTAGGCATCACTCGGTCCATCCGTCCATCCGTCCATTGCCCTTCGTCGTCTCTTCAAGTTTCTTCCTTCTCTCACGAATTGTCACCACTCCTAGATGAGAAATATTCTTATCCAAGGGGACTCCCGAACAATATATCTCTCAGCAACAGAAGAAGTTCCGGCTGATGCTTCGCTAAGAATTCATCAAGCGTATCAATGCAGATGAAAAATTTGGTTTGTGAAGCGATCGCGATCCTGAGCATTCTCATCAGATCCGGAAACCGGAAACCTGAAGCTATTTCGGGGGGGTTGTCGCCTTGGATGTCCGGTTTCGGCTCGGCCGCACGAGTAGAAGCCTTGTCAT
The DNA here is from genome assembly GCA_006112555.1 of Tuber indicum. NCBI lineage: Eukaryota > Fungi > Ascomycota > Pezizomycetes > Pezizales > Tuberaceae > Tuber > Tuber indicum. The sequence continues at coordinate 32,110 of VBSK01000424.1, read as the reverse complement.
GAATTACTTCATGACATGAGTTCATCCCTATCCCATGAGATAATCTCGGCCTGATTGTATATTAAAAGGTTGAAATATGATTTTCCGATATGTGTCGATTGTGTCGTCGATCACGACACAGTTTCTCTGTCGCCTTTTGCTGCTGTCCGAGTACGATAGTAACTACTTATGGATATGTATTAGTACTTGTGATGTCGTTGACTACGACAGACTTTATTCACAAGCGCTGTCGCTCGCTTTTGTTTTCCGTTATGCTATTCTGTTCTCGCTCAATTTCTCGTCTTCCACGCCGTACGCTTGATACTTTGCTGCATAAATAGGGGCCCGGGTGCCCCCTACAGGTGGTCAATCAAGCTCTTCAGTCTTCTCGCTCAACAAGCCTCTTCTCTCTCAACAATCCTCCCGCATACCATCCAATCTTCGCACACATTTCCAACACAAAACACATTCAGAACTTTCCTTTCACGAGACAAATTGTTTTTCTTTCTTTTTCTATATAATATTGGCTTGCACCCCACTGCCTCCCTCCCTCCCCAGACACGACCTCCTTTCATACAAGCAGTCTGCCGACAATGGAGACTGAGAAATCTGGGGATGATGACATCAAGATAAATGTTGAGTCTGATGGTCCTTCAAACCCGAAGAAATTAATGGAAGGGAAAGATGAAAGGAGAGTGCGGAAGGCTATTAAGAAGCCGACTGATCAGAGGCCTGGGCTTGGAAATTATATGGTAATTAATCCTACCCCGTCTATTATTAGGAGGAACAGAAGAGGTGCTGACTGTGGCTAGAGGATTATGAGTTACGGAACTAGATTTGACAGAGGATTGCAGATTGTTGGCTGCTTAACCTCTGTTATCGGTGGAGCAATTTTGTGAGTTTTCTATCCATTATAGAGAATAAGACAGGCTGACGAAAGACGGTGAAATAGTCCAATTATGACTGTCTTCTTTGGGAAAATTGTGGATAACTTTTCTGAGTACTTTCAGACAGGATCTGGCGTTACTGTGGAGGAATTTAGGAGAAGGATTAATGGACTGAGGTAAGTTTCTTTCTCTTTATTATTCCTTTTTGGGACGGTTGATTTTCTAATTAAACATATTAGTCTTATATTTGTCTACCTCTTTCTGGCAAAATTTGTGATGGGATATATATCTATTGTAAGTGAAATCGATCGGACTTATTATGAGAATTTAGCTAATAATATTTTAAGGTCTGTTTTAGATATACAGCAGCACGCATCTCCACCTCAATCAGACAAGCCTATCTCAGAGCAGTCTTCAGCCAAGACCTTACCTTTTTCGACAATCTGGAATATGAACCTATCCCTCAACCTCAACTCGATCTCTTACAGGAACAAGACCTTCTTCCACCTACCAACAACAATGGAAGTCCTGGTACCATTGCTATTTGCATCACAACTGTTACATCCCTGATTCAGGGAGGGATTGGTGAAAAGGTAGGAGGAATTTTGCAAGCAGTTGCCCAGATGATTTGTGGCTTTGCAATTGCTTTTTCAAGGAATTGCAAGTTAGCAGGTGTCTGCTTTGCACTGCTGCCAGCACTTGTTCTGGTGCAGTTGCTATGTCTACCAGCTGTGGCTAAATTTGAGCGCAGGATGGTAACCCAAGATGCACGAGCAGCAGATGTGGCTGAGGAGATACTTGCCAGTATCAGAACTACTCAGAGTCTGAATGCACACTACAAAGCAGAGGCAAGATACAAGAAGCTTGTTGACATTGCTAAAGGCTTTGGGATGAAAAAGGCTTTTAGAGAAGCTTGCTCAAATGGGTTGAATTACTTTGTTATCTTTACTTCATACTCCTTATGCTTCTTTTATGGAGTAAGGTTGTTCAGAGATGGAGGTATTCAGAATCCTGGTGTTATTGTTACGTGAGTTTCCACTATTCTTGAATAACTTTATATGAATCTGCTAATAATATTTACATAGGGTTTATTTTGCAATAGCTCTAGGAGTTGTAGGAATTGCTGGACTAGTGATGCCTATGACAGCACTTCTCAGAGCAAGTGCATCCTCAGGTATTGTCTTCAAAACGATAGACCACAAACCAGCAATTGATGCACTTTCTACCAATGGTCATGATCCACACAACCTGCTATCAGGAGACTTAGCATTGAATAATGTGAAGTTCTCCTATCCAGCTACAGGAAAAAGACAAGATATTCCTGTCTTAGGTGGATCTCAGAAGAAGCTGGCAGGAGAAGATAAGGTTGAGGGTTTATCTCTGACCTTTTCTGCTGGAAAGACTACAGCTCTTATTGGAAAGTCAGGCTGTGGGAAGTCAAGTGTTGTGGCACTCCTTGAAAGGTGGTATGATCCCCAAGAAGGGAGCATTACTATCAGCAATACTGATATTAGGGATTTGAATTTGAGAAAGTGGAGAAGTCAAATTGGACTTGTTATTCAGGAGCCATACTTGTTTAATGGGACAATTTACTTCAATATCACTAAGGGACTTGTGGGAACTCAATGGGAGAATGAGAGTGAGGAGGTTAAGAGAAGGATGGTTATTGAGGCTTGCAGACAAGCAAATGCTGTTGGATTTATCAACAAATTCCCCAAGGTCAGTGGTTATTTTCAGAATTAGTCTTGGACAGTATGATTACTAATAATTTTACTTTACAGAAATATGATACAGAGGTTGGGACTCATGGTGTTAAGCTCTCTGGAGGTATGTATTTTTTATGATCCTTTAACAGAAATTATTTTACTAATATTGGAAAAAAAGGTCAAAAACAACGAATTGCTATAGCACGTAGCATTATAGCAAATCCTAAAATTCTCATTTTAGATGAAGCTACTAGTGCTGTTGATCCCAAGAATGAGAGGATAGTCCAGAATGCTCTTGATAAGATTTCTAAAGGACGGACAACAATTCTTATTGCGCATCGACTATCCACTATCAGAAATGCTGATAATATCATTGTGTTGGACTCAGGTAATGTTGTGGAATCTGGAACACATCAGGAACTTATGATCCACCCTGAAGGTACTTACAAGAAGTTTATTGAGATTCAATCATTATTGTTGGGTAAAGACTCAGATTTGAGCAATCAGTTGGAAACTTCTGATTTAATTATTGAAAGTTTTGAGGAAGAGGTGGTAGCAGACTCCCCCAGTTCAGATACAGGAAATAAGACCAAGAAGATGGCAGGATGGAAGGCAATTCTGAAGATTTTATGGGAACAGAAAAGATATTGGATTCTGTTTGTGCTTGGAACAATTGGTGCTATTGGAGGAGGTAAGAAAATCCATTTCATACTGAGAGAACTTTCATTAACACAATTATAGGTACTTGTGTCCCTGTAGGATCAATATTCTTTGCTCTTATTATGGGTACATTTACCTATATTGGAGACCTGAATGCCTTTGTTCGACAAGGCTATTACTGGAGTACTGCATATATGATTCTGGCAGTTATAGTTGGAGTCTGTCGATGGTTAATGACTTGGATGTTTCAAATTATCTCTGCTGTATTAACTTCCTTCTCCCCTCTCCCCTTACTTCTAATAATATATAAACTAACAGATTAAATTAGAAAGCTGGAAACCACTATCGTCGAGAATACTTTCACAATATTGTACGGCAACAAATTTCCTTCTTTGATAAGAAAGGCAATAGTCCAGGTTCTCTTACCTCTCAGACCAGTCATGATCCTGTTGCTATTCAGGATCTTTTAGGAGTGACTATTGGACTTTCCATCATGTCTGTTGTTACCCTACTTGGCAGCTGCATATTGTCTTTAATTCTCGGTTGGAAATTGGCAATAGTTTGCATTTGCAGTGTGGTACCCCTCCTCCTTATTGCTGGCTATCTCAGAGTCAAGATTGAGATGGGATTTGTGAAGGATAACATGAAGGTCTTTAGTGATAGTGCAGCCTTTGCCACTGAGGCAGTGGGAGCATACAGGACTGTGTCATCACTAGTGATGGAGGAGGATATCAGATGTCGGTATGCTGATCTGTTAAGCAGCCACGTTAAACGGATCTTGAAGAGGACTTTGTACTCCTCTCTTCTATTCTCTGCCTCAGAGTCATTTACCATCTTGGCTACAGCTTTATGTTTTTGGTATGGTGGTATACTGATGGCACAGGGAGAGTATAAGATGTTTCAATTTTTTATTGTCTATATGACTGTTATTCAGGGAAGTGAGGTAGCAGGAAACCTCTTTGGCCTAACTCCAAGTAAGTTAAATATCTCATATATTATAACTATCTACTAACTAGAATACAGATGTTGCTACCGCTATAAGATGTATCAGACGCATGATTAAACTACGAGATAATCATTCAAATCCTGGCAATAAGATGGATGAAAATTCAGCAGGTGGTTATGAAATCCAATTCCAGGATGTCTCCTTCAAATATCCTGAACGTGGAGAGCTACTTTATGAGGACTTGAACTTGAAGATTGAAAAAGGACAATTTGCTGCTATTGTTGGTGCATCAGGATGTGGAAAATCAACACTTATTAGCATATTGGAAAGGTTAGTAATTCATTCTATAAAGGGGAAAATTAGCTAACTGGTATGTGAAGATTCTATGATGTTGATGCTGGTAAAGTTCTTATCAATGGCAAAGAAATCACAAGTTTTGATATTGAAAGCTATCGCAATTCCATCTCACTTGTTGCTCAAGAGCCAATCCTTTATCAAGGTAAGTTGATAGAAACTCTGGATATAGGTTTTTAATATTAACAGGAGAAGGGTCCCTATCATATAATATCAAACTAGGTACCTCTGATGACAAGACTGATGATGCTGTGATTGAAGCATGCAAGGAGGCCTACATTCATGATTTTATATCTTCCCTGCCTGAAGGTTTGCTTCCCTAAATTTCCTATTAAAATTGTATGAATACTTACAACTGTAATAGGTTATAATACAGTGTGTGGCCAAAAGGGTATAGGTCTCTCAGGTGGCCAAAAGCAACGTGTTGCCATTGCTCGAGCTCTAATCCGCAACCCCAAACTCCTCCTCTTGGATGAGGCAACAGCAAGTCTTGATACTGAGTCAGAAAAGATGGTACAAAAGGCTTTTGAAAATGCTGCTGAAGGGAGAACCATGGTGGTTGTAGCACATGTTTGTCTCTCCATACCACCCCTTCACTTTTGCTTACTCTTTCTATATTTTATATTAATTTGTATAAATGCTAATATAATCTTTGATCTCTGAACAGAGACTATCAACTATCCAAAAAGCAGATGTGATCTTTGTCCTTGATGAGGGCAAGATTGTTGAGCAGGGAGATCATGCTAGTTTAGTGGCAAAAAGAGGTATTTATTGGCAAATGGTAATTATTTCCACTCTTAGAAGATTAACTTACCTTTGTGGTACAATACCAGAATACTGACTTTATATGGGATTTTCTTATAGTGCCTGTCACAGCTTCTGGACAATTGAGTTTAATTTGGGTTGGAGTAGTGTAGCATCAGCTGTGCTAGAAGGAGAGGTCTAGTAAGGACCTCCGTGGAGGGGATGAAGAGCCTTTCAGTGATGTGAACACGGCTCCACTCACGATAAACCCAAGAAAAAGACCAGAAAACTACAGCCAGGAAAAACCTAATACTGACCTCAAAATGAATGAAAACTTATTTGTTTCACATTAAATCTATAGTCAAGAAGTTGATGTACACGGTTGTCGAGGTAGAATTTTCATATTAGATTTCAATAAAATAAAAGTTGCATCCACCTTTGAGAGAAACGATGTCAAAGGCGTTTTTTCTTCCTCACTTCCTCAAAGGCATATATTGTGGAACTTTTATCTTATCGAATATGAAAATTCCACCTCAATAACCTTGCACATCAGCTTCTCGACTACAGGCTCGATGTGAGACGAATAAGTTTTTTTTCATTTTGGGGTCTGTATTAATCTTTTCCCCGGTGTACTTTTCTGGCCTTCCTCGCCGGTATCATATCGTGAATGGAATCGTGTTCTTGCTTTTTTTTTCGTTCGCCTTCCGCCCTTCCCTACCGGTGGCGGTAAGTGCTGGCATTCTTAATTTCTTTTCGTCAAGCCGGACGGCTGGAGGAGAGTAGATGTTGATTGCTCTTCTATCTGGGAGAATCTGCCGGCAATTATTGGTAAGTTGGGTCGAAGCACTACGCTTGAACCGGTCTCCGAGGCCCTGCGAGTTCAAGACATAATAATAAAAATCCGCACCCGTTTGTGTTGTGCAGTGCTATTCCCGTGCTTCTGATTGACCAAACGGGTCTTTCAATTCACTACGTTAACAGACTTGCCAATGCCCGAGGAGGCAACATCGATGACTTGAGGTCTATATTTCAAACCTCCGCTAAAGAACCGTGGCCGAGGGAAGTCTCCTCCGTATATATCCCTAGTTTTGGGAGCAAATTAAAATCTTTTAAAAAATTCAGGACCCTTTTTGGTGTGTTTTAACTGGTTCACTTTCCCTTCTGATCAGCTTTCCGGTTATCCGTTCTATCTAAAAACAAAATACTATGCACCCATAGTACAGCCGTATGCCGCTTCGTCGGTACCAGGGGAATATAAATTATTAAACCCCTAGCACAGGAAGAAGATACGGATGGGGGATAGAAACAGTATGATATATTCACGGTAATTCTCCTAATTCGAAGCACTCGGATAACACCTCTACAGCTGCGGCTACAACGCCAATACAAATACCATCAAGAATCCACGATCACCCACACGCCGTCACTAATTTAAGCACACTATGATATATCATATTCGAACAGTACTCCTCCTCCTCACTCCCCACCAAGCCCTAGGAACCTACCTCGCACCCATGCCACAATTAGTTGCACCCTGGGCACAAGTACGAGTAATCCGGAGACGATACAGTCCACACACGCAGAAGAGGATGAAAATCCCCGCTTTTAACGCCCGTATAGTACTGTACATGCATCTTAGGATACTAATGTGTCTGGTGTCGACATCCAGGGTTGGGGTTACAATTAGTTTGAACGTATGATATAGAACCAACTCATCAAGAACCCCTCCCTGAAAACCACCACTTGCTGGAATATGCTCATATACGCACTAGAGGAAGAGCAGTATTTTCCAGTCTCAACCCAAACAACCCCGATAGCCCGAAAGAAACCAAAACAAAGCCCCTGATGGCGGGGGATATATAAAGGATCGGTATTTCCTGTGTCCAGCCTGTAACCCGCCATCATCGATAGACGCCTCTGAGCTTAAAGGGTACTGTACCTGTATGAAGATATCCGGCTCACGACATAGCCGACAAAAAGATTTCAAGACGCAATACAGAGGAGCGAGATAGGAAGGCAGGGCTAAAGGAAGAAAAAGAGTTTGGATCATAGACAGCGCCATAATACCGCTCAAGGGCAGTCGAGTTAACTTGCTGTTCTCTCTCGGAAAAAGTAGGGGCTGATTTTGAGCAGAGCCCGTTATTGTGATAACACGCCAAAGTGGTTGCACGAGTGATATTCATGATGCACTCTTGTCCGAACCCGGACGGGCGCAGCTGATACCCCCCCACCTCTTCTAGCATTTCCGACCTTCTCGGGTGCTCTATGTCGGGATTGCATTCACAGACCTTGATATGGCCGGCGGAGAAGCTTGAACTTGTGAATACTCGAGTACTCGAGTATGCTGTGCTACCCCCGATCGACAGGGTTATAGACGTGCTGAGCTGGGCTTTCTGATATGATATATTACCGTGTGGATACACAGCCAGGATGAATTTGCATAATAGGGCTAAATGAGACACGTCAATCATTGACGATATGGAATGGAAATCGAGAAGCTCAGTTCTCTTATCTTTAAAAAGGGATAATCTCTCTATGCTTTTCAATTCCGAGTTTTCTCAAACTTATTCCCCATCACAACGCCCCGGCCAAGTGCTACTACTACTACAAGGATGTCCGGAGCAACCACTTCCGCAGAGAATCCCCACAACCTCTCCTTCAGATCTCTCGTAGCGAGACATCTTGTCAAGAAAGCTATCGAGCGCTGCCAGACCCAGCCTTCATCCGGGGCTCCACCTGCCCTCCCACCAAACGAACTCCCCGATCTGGCTAGATACTCGCAGGGCTCTACCATCAAAGATCTCCCGGTATGTATTATTGGTGCTGGAGTAGCGGGACTGTACACCGCTATGATCCTAGATATACTCGAGGTTCGGTATGAGATCATCGAAGCCTCCAACCGTCATGGAGGCAGAGCCTACACTCACCATTTCAAAACTCCGAAGAACCCTAACTTTCACAACTATTATGATGTTGGTGCTATGAGATTCCCGCGGACCAAGTTTATGGACTCTGTTTTCGAACTGTTTGGGGAGTTAGGTCTTGAAAGGGATGGAAAGATCATCGAGTACATCATGAATGCGCCAGGCAACAGACGGTTGTTCAATGGTCAGTGTTCGAAATCTAGTTGTCAGCGTCTATTGAAGAGTTTCTAATTGTTAGCAGACAAAATGGTTATTAGTGGGGGTCCCGATCCCGGAACCGATCCACATAATGATAGCGTTAGCAATGGAGGGAATGTCAGTTTCTGAGCAAGACTTACACAGGGGTAGGACTGATATTTGCTAGGTCCCAGACAAATACCTCACGTTCACGTATGCCGGGCGCAATGCAGAGGTGTTTGTGGGTGTTGAGGCACTCTTAGCTGACGCTTATGATCCTTTCAAAGAGAGGCTTATCGAGAATTTTGAAAAAGGGTGGGAGTACCTCATGGGATTCGATAACTACTCAACTCGAACATATCTAGGTCAAGTCAAAGGTCACCCATCCAGCGTTATTACATGGATGGAAACTATGGATACTTCAACATTAAGCTATGACCTAGCTTTCACCGAGGTATAGATTGCACATGTGCTGAGCCCGAATCTCCACTAAGTTGACACCCCATAGACAATCATCGATTCGCTCGACTTTGATTATCCTTTCGGCCCCAACGATCCCCCGGATGCCACCGTGAAATGGGCTTGTGTTGATGGCGGAACCTCGATAGTAACAGACCGCATGGCCAAAAAGATTTCCTCGAAACCTCACTACAACCTCCGGGTGACGGCAATCGCAATGGATGATCCAGCCTCCGACAACCCAAATATGAAAATCAGCGTCCGGGGTCACCCGGAGTGGGAACAAAAAAGATACTCCCATGTTATTTGTACTGCTCCACTCCCCTGTATGCGCGTAATGGACTTGGGGCAGGCCGGATTGGACTACGTCCAAAAGCAAGCGCTCCGCTGCCTAGGATATGGCGCTTCTATCAAGGTTGGAATAAAATTCAAGACAAGATGGTGGGAAAAGGCTTCCAACCCCCTCATCCTAGGTGGTGTTAGTTCTACCGACAGACCCAGCCGAGTCGTGGTTTATCCAAGTTATGGATTTGGTGATCCGCAGGATGCCAATGGAGTCTTGATAGCTAGTTATTGCTGGACACAGGATGCGCTGAGATTGGGTTCTCTAATCAAAGGGGAAGAAACAGATGAAGAGAAATTACTCTTGGACATCATTTATAAGGATCTCGCCGAGATTCACGGTAGGGATCCACAGTGGTATAAAGACCAGACGGTAGAATATCATGCGTACGATTGGTACCATGATCAGTATACCATGGGTGGTAAGGACTCCATCGCCTTTCATCCTGATAGAATTCTGACAGCAGTAGCATTTGCCCTCTTCGGCCCGGGACAATTCAGTAATATGTATCCTGAGCTTACAAAGCCAGCGGCGAAGGGAAATCTTCATTTCGTTGGCGAGGCGACCAGCACGCATCACGCTTGGATTGTTGGAGCATTGGAGTCTGCTCATAGGGGTATTTATGAAATACTCATCAAAGAGCAAAGAACCGACCTAATAGAGAAGCACGCTAAAAACTGGAAGCATGGGGAGGTGAAGCAAGGAAGACAAGCTGCGTTGCAATGCGCGCGTGGCATACTTGGGGTTTAGGCGAGGGAGTTTGGGGGGGGGGGGTATCATAGTTTTGAAATGACAAATCAGCATAGTGCAGTGCTTGCAAAATACCATCCACCCTATTGGTACTATTAATAGCCGGTGCTCAGCGTTGATATTCTGATATCAGATGGCTTCACTCACAACTCTCGTATTAGGCCTCAAGTACCACCGTAGCTCTGCTGTGCTTACCTTATTATTAATTCCGTGATATCGCCAGTGCAGTACCTCTAATCCACTGTGGGGTGTACGAGTGCGGTGTTCATGACAACCCATGTGTAAGGGTTTCGGAATCCTAAAGTAGGATCACAAGGCCGTCATGCCCTCTATAATAGAGGGCGTTAAAGAGCCGATGGGGATGACGATGGTAAGGGCACAGAAATGGTGATACCTTTTTTGAGCACTAGTAGTGAACCCTTAAACTTTCACCTCTCAAATAGTAGTCAATCATCAAACATCCTTTCATTTCCTGAGAGCCTCCCGACTCACCGCCACACTGCCTTACAGCAGCCATTGTACGAGTACATAACTCGCGCTTACTGTAGTTGTCAGGCAACACCCAAAGGGCACCCCACCCGCAACCAGAGCATACACAGCAAGCTGAAAGCGAGGGGAAAATATCAAAAACTGTATGATACCGTGGGACATCCAAACCGGGGGGGGACCTTTCACCACTCGCTCACTGCGAGGCCGAAATGAGGGGTGCAGGTATGATATGATGCCTTACCGCGCCCCCATCCACTCGTACTGTACCGGTACTCTAGTACAAGACACGTAGGTTATGGGTACTCTAAAATGGCAGGATTCAACGCAACGCAACGCAACGGAGTACGAGTAGCTTAGCCTACCGGAGATTCGTGAGGCTACCAAGGAAATGGAAAAAGAAAATTGAAAAAAAAAAAACAAAATCAGGAACCGCAAATCTGATACAGGGTTATGGTACAAGTACTCGTACAGTACTAGTACACTTCACCCCGCTTGCGCGAGCGTACCGGGGTCAGGAGTTGAGGCGAGGATGTGTACAGTACAGTACCACATTGAGATTGCCGGGCAGCACACCGCAGCGCACAGTACCGGCACTCGAGTTCTCGATCACAGCTCTGGTAGCGCGTGCGCGGGTCTGAACAAAGATGAGCATCTTTTATTACTTTTTGCGGGACGGATGAGGGGTGGATGGGGTTCATGAAGGATCACTCGAAATAGGTTTCAGCTGGCCGGGACATTAGAGACATCGGAGGGCTCAAGAAATAATTACGACGATTCTGTTTGGTCCGTTCGTCGAGCCCCCCCTGTTCGTCGACCCCTCTCCCACGCTGTCATATTCTATTTACAGTATGACGGTGGCCGGAAGGGGCGTTTTGGGACAAGCGAGCAGACGGACGAGTTGTGAAAAAGAGGTTCTTACATGAATGCAGGGTTAGGGTTTTCAAGGGTGATCGAGGGATGACTTGGCCGATCAAGCGTTTCATGCCCACGAGTATTATGGCCAGCGGTTCCAGTGGGTTGAGGACACTTATTAACATGAAGGGACGAATCCTGTGCGGGCGAGCTCTATCGGTGCCGGTATGGTACTGTACTGTACTCGTACTGTACTGTACTCGTACATTATCAAAGGTGGGGATCAGTGCGGGACTGCTGCCTTAAGACCACCGATCATCCCTTAAGCACTGCAAGCTTAAGGCCGCAGCCTAGCTACTGTAAGAGTGGCAAGCAAGCGAATGAATGCCCTCCTTCTGCCGAAACGACAAGTTTTTCCGCGATTGGTGAATCAATCAATGTGTCGAACAGCAAGCGAATAACACCAGTCAAATCAGGCTACGTATCTTGCGCCTGCCTGTGAGAGGGTAACCTATGATAACCTGCGCTCTCCCGGTTCAAGCCTCAAATTGGTGCTTTTGCGCGCTCACATATTGGGTTTGGGTGGAAGATATGGTACCGTACATACAAACAATTGCACCTGCGCTTCTTAGAGTGCCTGCCAGCACATGTTGCCTTATGGGCTTGTGTGCGCAGTGGGGAGAGAGGGAGAGAATTTGAGCGGGTGGCTTGAGGAACTGTTACGAGTTATAAAAGAATGGTCTGGCACCAACTCATGACTTGGAAACGAAGCATTTTGATTTTAGGTCTTTCCCCCGCGCGGCCCTCTCTATCCACGGACCACCTATATATTTCGCTCTCCCCTCCCATTCCCCCCCACTTTGCGAGATTCAGCCCCCCCCCCCCCTCCGTTTTGTCATTCGATATTTCTTGCCATCAGACGAATTATTGGACACCATGTCAACAGAGGCTCCTTTGAGACTCTACATTTCACCACTCACTCGCCCATACACTATTCCCTACCGTAGGGCACAAACATTCGATGTTAGCGATTCCTTATCCCCCCCCCATCTTTTTAAGCGCCTCCTAGATTGTGTTATCCGAAGCTAACGGGAGAAACCAGGACTTCCGCACGACAGCAAACAGAATTCTCGTCTCGTGCATTGAAACCGGCGAACTTCAAGCCGGCTGCTCCGAGAGCGTTCCGCAGCCAAACCACTGGAATGTGGTAGACGAAACCGGTGCAATCGTTAGCTCTGTTCTCTGGCAAGATCTGGTGGTCCCCGGTGGGACCTACTGTCTTCTCCCTAGGCAGGAAATTGCCGCCGTTTCGAGCCCAATGCGGACCAGTCAGAGTCATAGCTCCGCCACAGAATCCGCTGCAACTACACGGAGCAGGAGCGCCACCGCGATATCGTCGGCCTCAATTTCGCCGGTCTCCTCTTCGTCCGGGTCGGTATCATCCGCTGCGTCCGGAAACGAGATTCGAAACGTATCGTATCGCGATGCGCTTTCGACATCGGTCATCGGCACTGGGAGACCGACCTCGGGATCTAATTACAGCTTTTTCGGGGGCGACGATGAGAGCGGCGTGCGCTTGGGATCTGAGAGTCCTTCTTCCTCTTGTTCTCGTCCCGTAGAAAATCGAGACGACAGCCACACGCATACACCCCAGAACACGCACGTCATGCGCTCCGCCAGATCCTTCATTACCAGCGGAAGTCCCTGGTCGGCCGTCGTTGCAAGCGGTCTTTCTCCCCAGCAATCCAATCACCAAACCCAACAACACAATCTCAACGCCCACCCTGTCACCGCCAACAATAATAGCAACAACAACAACAACAACAACAACAACAACAACAACAACAATAACCCCGGATCAACAGCTGTGAGTGACTGGACATTAGTTCAAGCGCGCAAACCCGTCGCCCAACCAACCATCAAACCCCTCGTCCAAATCAAGGTGTGGAAGAATGAAACTGTTCCCTCGAGCGCCAGGAGCTACACCGTTCCCCCGACAATCAGCGTCGGGGCATTCATCGAGCGGATCGGCGGTCGCGAGGGCTGTCGCGTGCAAGAAATGAAGAGAGTGAGGGAGGGATTCTTGCCCGGGTTGACGTACATGTGGGGAACACAAAAGTCCATCGAGGACGTTGGCTGGGCGGACAGGAAGAGGGGGACTGTAGGGGTATATTTGCATATGCCGCCGAGGTTTGACTAATTTCTGGCATGAAGGGATGGGAGGAAGGGATCGCTTCGTTTTCAATGATATTTTTAGCACCTGATTTTTTGCTCCTTTCCTCTTTTCCTTCTCTCTTTTCATTCAACTACACTGCACGGCCTTGTTCATTTTCCATCCATTGTTCACAATACTCGCAATTGCACACCCGGCTGTAGAATCACCGTCCATCCAAACTAGCTGGGCGGGTAGGAACACAACTTGCGCGAAATTAAATTAAGATACCACCCGAGCAATTTACCCCGTATGCACCGTAAATCCCGTGCCCCACCTTTACGATAGTAGCCTGTCCAATTCAAAACTTTCAAAACAATCAGGTGGCAGAGTGACGGCGCATGATCGCACACATTATAAATCCCCTCTCCCTCTCCCTCTCCCCTCTCCCTCTCTCCTCCTTTCCCTCTCTCTCGCTTTGACCACGCATGGCGTGGCGTGGCGTGGCAACGAGTGGGTAAGGGATAGGTTCAACTCAACTTAACTCGCCCCAGAAGATGTGTGGGCGTAAGCCAAACAACAACCAATAGCTCAAACAGCTCAAGTGGCTGGAATCGGGAACGAAACGATTCTCGGGTGAGATCTGGGAGGTGTGTGTTACTGGCATGGGTGAAATGGAGGAGTAGCTGTTAATGTAATCCCTGCAGTGGTTTCTTGAGTGAGTGCACGGGCGCGCGCTGCTCTATACTCGTACTCGAGTAGAGGTGGGGGGGGGAGTGAAGTGTACGGTACGGGAAGAGTAGTGTAATCGATGGGGTGCATGAAGGATGGGCACGAGTGCTCGAGTTGCACGGAGTTGGTCTGGACTTGCTACTGTGTTATTTATGCGATTGTGGAGTTGATGTCTACAAGGTTTGGGGGGGGGGGGGGTAGTGTTTGGGTGATAAAAATAATCGTAGTCTAGGCGTGGTAGGCTCGCTAGAATAACTTGGCGATTATTGAGTTGATCATTAGGAGGAATGTCTTGGCGTAAATGTTTGTACTCGTGCTTCCGAGGTTAGAACAGGTCACGTGATTAAAGCAGGAAGCAGTACAAGGTATAATCATGAATTCATAGTACAGAGCAGGGGTGGTCATTCTCCGGTGTGAAGGTAATTTTGGAACACTTGAAAAAGTGTGTGTTCCGCCCAGGGTCATGCGCAACAAGGATTGAACAGTGATTTGAGGAGGGGGAATATGTTAGGCGGTAGCCGAGATCGATCATATCGGTCGGACTAGGGCTTGAATCTTATAATCGCAGGTTGTCTAGGAAGACTTGTAAAGTAGTAAAGAATAAAAGAGTAAAGATTTGTTATTTGTAAACTTATTATATTGTTGAGGTCTCTTCTCCATTGCTTGATTCCTCTAACTAACCTGGAGACCTTAAACCTATTTATACTAATCTACCGGTACTTAGTATTTCTATACTAACTTGTACAGTCGTGTCCGGAAAGTCCTCGTACCCTCACATAGCAACGGATAATAGCTATTACACCACCATTCAACCATTTATAATAAATTTAAAAAAAATGTAACTAAAATAATAAAAATAATTTTTAGATTATTCACTAGTCTAAGTAGAATTATATATATTAATAAAATTGAAATATGCAGGGTTGATGTTACTCTATGTTGAAATTTGAAACTATCAATTTCAGAGTAAAATTTCAACAAAAACTACCTATTATATAACTTGGTCTCAAAAGTTTAAATGAATGAATTAAGACTCACAATTATGGGTATTAGTACTTAGGATATTAGAGATCTTTTAGATTAGGTTAGGCACAGTATAAGTATTCAGGTTGCTATTCAAAAA
This sequence comes from Tuber indicum, assembly GCA_006112555.1. Classification (NCBI taxonomy): domain Eukaryota; kingdom Fungi; phylum Ascomycota; class Pezizomycetes; order Pezizales; family Tuberaceae; genus Tuber; species Tuber indicum. The sequence goes on along the minus strand of VBSK01000424.1, from coordinate 16,833 downwards.
TGTATTCATCTATACACATTGAAACATGATAAGAAAAGTATTAAACACAAGAGAAAAACAATTTACAATTTTAAAAATACTTTTATTAGAAGCAATACCTTCTGGAGATTCTATAGCAGTCATTTTAAGGTAATTCAGCATTGTTATATATCCGAATATTGCAGTTGAAAGTTTGCAGTTTTTTGTTAAAAGAGATTGGTAAAAATTGTTAATTTCATACCAGTACAATTAACAACAACAACCATGAAAAAAAAAGAATACATTCCAGGTTTGATATAATATAAGGTAGTAATTATATTAGTAATGCATACATATTTTTAAATAATAATTGCATAGTAGTATTCTACTTTATAGAAGATAGATTAATATTGGTTAAACTTGCCCTACTTCCAACTACTAAGAACTGACAATATGTCCAATAATTATATGACATATAATAGACACTCTCCTATACTCCTATAGGTTGTGTGGTATCTTGGATTCTTGATTGATTGATGTTACGATGCAAAAGTTGTGATATCATAAGTTGTGTTTTTTAATCAAAATGTCTCTGTTAGAGAATTTCAGTTTAATAATTCATTTTCAATAGAACCATCATACATATGTTATATTCCAATTTCAAGCTATCCTGATATCTTATATATTCAATATTTGATTATTGTCATCATTGGTTATAATGATAAAAAATATTATATAAAGTTTATTTTTACTAAACCCATTTTGGTCAATCATTAAACATGATAGTCTGTAAACTGGATTTGATGATAAAGTTTTACAATAATTTATTAAGATAGTCCTTATAGCTTACATTTTACTATATCTTTTAATTGAATCTATCAATTCAATTATTTGTGGACATTTGGTCCATTAATGTTCACTGGGTTGAATCAGTCAGGGGTACGAGGACTTTCCGGACACGACTGCACTGAGGAGCTTTTAACTTTCGTTTCTACTAAGTGTGAACACTGTTTGACCCTGATAGCTCGTACACCACTTTAACCTTAATTGAGACAAGATATTTATCTTGAAAAGATAGTGTCCAATCTTCTAATGATTTCTTTACGATCTCCAGGTTTGAATGGACTAAGTATGTAAATGTAGTCCAAATGTGTTAGGTATAAAGAAAATGCACAGACCTCTTGGTAGGGTAACAGCGCACAGACCCTGATTTATCGAAAGCCTAACACGGGCCTCCCGCCCCGTTCTGGGGCCCGCACGTGCTTAGCGAGATTTCGAAGAGTTGCGTCCCATGACTATAATGTCATCTCAATGAAGCCCACTTCATAACACCATATACGTCACTGCCGTCCGTCTCACCGGAAGCTGTTCGCAGGATATATAAGGAGGCACCTCTGGGTACCTCTGAGACCACGCTCCGTGCCTTCTATTTTCCTGACCATAACTTTCTTGCGCATTCTCAACACTATCGCGTCTGGTGTGACTCCTCACTTTGGCACACTTGCCCTCCTCCTGCTTAGGCTTCAAGTCTCTGCTTCACGCTCCAATGTCCGACGTTGGCTCTGCCCACCCCTCTAGGGCGAGCTCTGCTCAGCCCCTCCACCCCGCGATCTGCGCGATCCTGGCCCTCCTATGGTCCTTACAGCCTGTCCTTGGAGATGCTTTCTCCTCCGTCCCTCCTCTCATCTCGTCAGACCTTCACGACCTCAGTGAAGGCGAGGCTGTCCTCATTGCCCTCCTGGGTGCCACCCTCAATGGACTTGCCACCACCAACGAACGAATCGACCTCCTCGCTACTAGAGTTCAGGAGCTGTCTGACGGTGTTGCCACCGCTTAGGCCCCCTCGCCTTCGTCCCTGGCCCCTATTGAATCAGCCCTGCGTGACCTGTCACAAAGGCTTTCCCAACTACCGCCCCCACGTCAGCATGCCCATGCGCGCCTGGGGCTCCGCCCCCTACCCGTAAAGGGAAAGAAGTCCCCCCCTCAGCCCCACCTCCCAGGCCAGCACGGTACAACTTCCTGCCGCCCCACACCTCCAACAGGCCCCCTCCCGCATGCCCCTCTATCAGGTTGGAGCGATCGTGGATGGGTATGACCTTGACACTCCCCGCTATGACACCGTTACGGGTAAGAACTACGGTAACCCCGAAGCCTACGCGGTCAAATACCCCAACTCGTTGGAGGCCCGGGCCTTCCATGATGGCAAATACCCACCCCTCTCTAAATGGACCCCTGGCAATATGGATCCAACCTACCTACGCCCTCCTTGCCCATTCGCCCAGGCTGCCGCCGCTGGGGGCCGGAAGAAGGCCAAGGGGCCTAGGCCGAAACCACCTTCTGCGGCGCAAGTCGCATCAGGCACCACGGCTCCTCCTGTTAAAGAGGCTCCCATCCTGCCAGCAGCACAACGTCGTTTCTTTGCCCCTCGCTCCTCCCCTGCCCTCCATCCTGAAGCCGAAAGAATTTCCGTGACCTTTCCCGACATCGCTGCCTCGGTTCTCCGAGAAGCCAACTGCCCCCTACCTCTCTCCCAGTCTGCCAGGGTCAACGACAGTGGCTCTGTCATCCTCACTGTCCTTGACCCCTACACTCCCGTCACCTCCTACGCCCCATACTCTCAGGCTCTCGCCAATCGCCTCAACCAGCTCTCTCCGGTAGGTGACAATGCCTACCTGCCCTTCCGTCCCGCTCCCAACGAGACCCAACTCGCCAGCCACTCCCTCCCCCTTGCCTACCTCCCAGAAGAACAAGCCGAGCACCTCTCCCTCCTCCAGGAGTCCGTCCATAACGCCACGGGCGTCACCATTTTCTCAGCCCGCTACCTCAACCGCGACTTAGAATCCAGGACATCCAAGTCCGCTACCTCCGTTGTCGTCACCATTGCCCCCGAGGACGTTAATGCCATGGGAACCTCGATCCACCTCTTCTCTAGAAGACGCCGTGTTGAACACGCCTTCTCATCCAACCGCTTCGCCCCATGCTGCAACTGTTGGAAGTTTGGCCATCAGGCCCCTTGATGTAAGCTGGATCACCCGATATGTCCAATCTGCTCCCTCTCGCACACACGTTCGGCGCACCACTGCCAGAACCCCACCTGCCCTAAAGCGGGTAACACCAAGGCGGTCCTCAACTGCTACCCCTCCTCAACTGCTTCCTGCCCTAACTGTAAGGAACCTCACGCAGCCACTGACAGGGACTGCCCGGAACCGCCTCCCCCAACCCCCAAAGACCCCCCCACCTCTCAGTTGCTAGGTCACGATGATGAGTACGGCATGGATGTCGGCCCGGATGGAACCGGCGCTGATGCTGGCCCCTCCACCCCAAGACAAACTCTTACCCCGCCTTTTGCGACTCCCCGCCGCCCCCGTCCTCGCATTCCGCCCGAGACACCTCGGACAGCCACTCGTTCCTCCTCCAGGGTTAGCATCCCCTCCACCCAGGCGGACTATGACCCAGCCCGCACCGCAGAAAACCCCTCCGGCTTGTCCGGGTAAATGCCTTCTCCCGACTCTCCTCTCCCCAGGCCCTCTGGCTGGGATCCTGGCCTTTTAAACCTCTCCTTCATTCAACATAACAGCTTGGGTAGCTGGGATGTTTTTCTTTCTTTGTTTCAAAGTTTTTCTGCTTTGTCTTCCTTACCTGCAATTGTAGCCATACAGGATCCCCCTGTGTGGCGAGCACGCTTAGCTTCCTTCCCTGGTTATAAATGTTTTTCTCCTCCTTCCTCTTTTGGCAAACCACGTGTGGCTTGCTACGCTCTTTTGTCTTTCCTTGAAGTTGTTTCCCTCTTGGCTGTGTGGGTGAGTAAGTCTGCCAACATTATGGCGGTCGACCTGTTCTCCGACGTAGGCTTTTGCTCCTCCTTACAAACTCGCCTTCGGGTGTACAATGTGTACAATACCCAAGGTGTCTCAACCCATACACGTATTGTTCCTCCCGAGTTATGTTTTCCTGATTTGAGTTTTCCTATTTTTGTTATGGGAGACTTTAACCTCCACCACCCTCTTTCCGACCCATTGCGGGTCATTTCATCCACCCGTCTCAGAACGTCAGTTCCTTATTTTCAATTGGCTTCTTTACATGGTTTTTCCCTCCTTAATACCCCCTGTGTGTTTACTTATTTTCCTTTCGCCTCGGTGGGCAGACCCTCCTTTCTTGATCTCTCCTTTGCCAATAACGCGGCAGCTTAACCTTTTGAAGAATGGACTACCCCGCTCCCGTCCACCGGCTCGGACCACTTTCCGATTTGTATTTCTCTCTCCACCACTTTGTTGCGCCCCCCTGCCCCTACGCCAGCCTGGGCCAAGACCGATTGGACTGCCCTTGGTGATGCCCTTAAGTTATTTGTTCTTTCTCTACCTCCTGCGCTCCCGACCATGTCCTCAGCCACGATCTGGTTCGATAGCCATGTTGACCGCCTGCGCACCACTCTCCTCCTGCACACCCGCCTCAACCGCATGTCGACCCGCTCTAAACCGTGGTGGTCGCCGCTACTCTCCACTCTCAGAATCTCCTTCCACGCAGCTACACGTCGGGCCCGCAAGTCCCCTAGCGTGGCCTCCCGGCTGAGGCCCAGACGTCCGGCAACGCTTACTTTAAGGCCATCAAGCAGGCTAGGCGAAGGTACTGGGACAATTTCTTCTCCTCCGCAACCCCAAAGACTGTGTGGACAGCCAAACGATTCGCGATGGGACGCCCCCCTGACCGGTTTCCGTCCTTCCCGGATGCTGACACTCCACTTGCTGTCAACACCGCCCTCCTTACACACTTTTTCCCCCCTAGAGAATCCTCCTCCCCTCCTACTATACTGCGCCCCTTCAAGGACCTTGATGTTCTCACTAACCAGGAGATGTCCAAGGCCCTGGCATCCAGCTCTAGCTCGTCCGCCACTGGCCCCGACCACATCCTATAATCGGTGTGGAAAAGAGTCCACGGAACAAATCCAAAGATCCTCACCTCCCACATGAGCCCCCTACTCCTATACGGTTTCCACCCCTCATCCCTCAAGCAGGCCAACGGCATTGTACTCGACAAGCCAGGCAAAGCCTCTTATGATACTCCAGCCTCCTTACGCATTATAGTCCTCCTCCAAACCCTGTCCAAGATCCTGGAGCATGTGGTAGCTGTAAGGCTAGCCGCAGTTGCTCGGGCCCTTGACCTCGTCCACCCTAACCAATGTGGTTCGCTATCTGGCATGGGCACTTTTGACGCCCTTGCTAACCTCTCACATGAGGTCAGGCTTTCTCACAGCATGGGCCTCTGTTCCTCCACACTCTTCCTTGACGTCAAGGGGGGCTTTGATAATGTTGACTCGGCTGCCCTGTGTGGCAAGCTTCGGGAAAAGGGCGTTCAACCCTACCTTGTTTCGTGGGTCCGATCCTTCCTGCATGGCCGACATTGCCGCCTCCTATACCAGGGTTCTCCTAAAGTCCTCTCGCCAGTCCACGTTGGCACCCGTCAGGGATCACCTGTCTCCCCTCTTCTTTTCCTGATATATATTTCCTCCCTCTACTTCCGAGTCCCCAACGGCATTATCCTCTCCTACGTCGACGACTTTGCTATAACGGTAGCCTCGCCTTCCTACAGGCGCAACGTCCAGAAACTGCAAGCAGTCGCGTCATTACTCACATCGAAAGGATGACGCATTGGTATTGCCTTCTCCCTCCGCAAGACAGAACTAATGCACTGGAGGACGCCGCAGCAGAGGGGGCCTCCATCTCCCCTCCCCGTCTCAGTTGACTCCATCCCCTACAAGCCGGCCCAAGTTCTTCGGTGGCTGGGTTACTGGCTGGAGCCAGCGACTCCTGCGCTGGACCGGGCCACCTCCTCCCAATTTACCAGGCGCCACGCCCTGGCTGAGGCTGCCCTCTCTACTATAGACCGCCTCTCCCGTCCAGGCAAGGCGCTTGCCCCACACATATGTTACCGACTAGCCTCCTCCCTCGTCCGGCCCATCCTCCTCCACGGTAGCGACCTGCTCTCCCCCAACGCCAAAATCCTCGACAAGATGAGAGCTTTCTGGCACCGGGTGCAGAGGTGGGTTACAAACTGCTTCGCTTCCACCAACACGGCCATTCTCCCCTGTGAGGCCTCCCTCCCACCAATTGACCTCCTGATCAAGCACCAACAGCGGCCAGCGGCAGTCCGCCTCGTCTGCCTGCCACCAGAAATCAACCCGTCTTCCGCCAGCCTGTACCACCCCGTCCCGACCACGTTCCCCTTCCGGGCACCCTACTCACTCCGCCTCCCTGGTTCCGTCCGAGGCTGCCACCCTCGGGCTGGCCCCAACTACACCCCCCTCAGATGGTTCGCCAAACCGCCCTCCCCACCCAACCGACATCACCTTCCTGTCGATGCAGTCGCCCACCGCGTCCATTTCATTATCGGTGGTCGTAGTGACCTCCTCCCTCCGGCAAACCCTCTCCTCTTACCCTCCCTACACGTGGCCCCGCTTGGGGCCCCAGACCTCTACGCTTCGCTCAAGGCCCGGTGCCGTGAGGAGCTCCTCGGCTCCTGGCGCCTCCTCTCGCCCCCCCTCCTCTACTACCTCTTCGGCACCACCCTACGCCCGCACCCCTTTATGGGCCTGGGGCGTTTCCTCTCAGGCCGGCTCCATCAGATGCGCGCCGGCAAAAGCTTCTTGGCTGCCCATCCCTCATGGCATGACACCGACCCCTCTCCCCTCTGCCCTTGGTGCGAGGAGGGGGACGAGACGTTCGAACATGGCCTCCTGTCTTGTTCTGCCAGGTCTGCCGCTCGTGATCACCACTGTTAGGCATAAAGAAAATGCACAGACCTCTCGGTAGGGTAACTGCGCACAGACCCTCATTTTATCGAGAGCCTAACACCCCCCTCCGGCCCCGTTCTGGGGCCCGCACGTCCTTAGCGAGATTTCGAAGAGTTGCGTCCCATGACTAAAATGTCACTTCAATGAAACCCACTTCATAACACCATATACGTCGCTGCCGTCCGTCCGACCGTAAGCTGTTCGCAGGATATATAAGAGGGCACCTCTGGGTACCTCTGAGAAGTGGAACGGAGGAAATCCGTCGGAGGCGCATTAAGTTATCAGGCTTCAAAGTTGGGCATCCTAACTATGGGCCGAAAGTGACGGGACGTTTTCGGTTCGGAAATCCGCAATTGCTCCTACAGTGCCCCAGAGGCCATAGGGGTTAAATATGACACCAATACCTATCTGAAGGCCGCTGTATGTTGGTTGGTCCTGGAGACGGGATCCCTCGAGAGGTGATTCTCTTTGAGGCGAGGCGGACCGAGGGGAAGCTGCTCAGACTCAGAAGACCTAATAGGCGGTAGACTTAAGAGTGTTGGCACACCGTCTACGCGACCTGCATCATGCATAGGTACCCGACACATACGTTGGCCACTATGTGAAATCGGAAGAGACTACTGGAACGATAGTCAAGACGACTGAAGTTTCAGACAGAAGTCTACTCGTCTCTATAAATCGAAGACCGGTCATTCGAGGATAATGTCGCATCCTACGACTAGACGGAAAAGGAATTTATGAGAACGAAGATGGTGTGTGAAAGTTCAGGGTCAAACAGTGTTTGCACTTGTTAAGACTATGAGACGTTAGCGTACAACCTTGGATAGGTACTTAGTTAGAGGAGGATTAGATGTAGTCCGCGAACACTCAGACGCGGGATATAAATATCGAAGTGCCTCCCAAGCTTTTAGACATCAGGAAGCAACGGAGAAGAGACCTTAACAATATAACATTGTTTTACCTACGAATCTTTATAAAATTATTTCCCTTATCGATTAAGCGAGTTCTTAGTAGTCATAAACGAAAAGAACGATTCCGAGCCTTCCTAGACAAATCTCCGTCTATTACGAAAGATTCAGGCCTAAGTCTTCTCGACAATTACTCAGAGTCGGCTTCCGCCTAACACTATATTGTTAGCTCTCCTTGTTACCAAGGCTCACTAAATAAGTCAGTTACTACTCTGCGCTAAGCAAGCGCATGGGTTCGAGTCACGCAGACGACGAGTCCGTTGAAAGCACGGTATACTACCCTGCGATTGATGATACGGTACACTACCCTGCGATTGATGATACGGTCGGATTAGACACCCTTGAGGAACTCTCCCGAACCAATTCAATATTCGAACCACCGACCAAGGTACACTACCCTACTATTAGGTCAGTGTTATCCGGTCTGTCGGAGCCCCGAGAAATACCATTTCTGGAACAAGAAGCTCCCTCGTGGTATACCGACCCAACTCTAGTTCCTACGAAGGAAAAATTTCAAAAGCTTTACGAAACCTGGTACGGGCCAGAATTCGTTTGGAAACCTTTCCTCGACTGGGACACCAGTGAAGAGGGATCCTTTGATAGTAGTTTTACACCTACTATACCTTTGGCGTGGAGGCTCGGGAACCACCCAAACTCTCATTAAGACCGAGTCCCATTATAGGAAAAGATGACAGAACCATCGTCATCGTGGTTCCCTGAAGGTCCGGGAACGCCGGTGCCATGGAGAGAACCTCCCAAAAAATTAAAAGATAAAGATGCGATGGATACCGGGAGCGAAGGAGAAAATGCACCGAGCCAACCTTCATCGCTCCCCCCGGGAATAAGGCGTCCCCCAAGAGATGGATCACGGGCATCAAGTGTCCCCAGCTCGTCCCGCTCATCTACTCCGAGGCCAAGGGATCAGGCAGCCGACTTGGCAAAGTTAGCTGCAAGGGTAGGAGTGGTACTACGCGATGTCCGGAGGGATATAACTTCCTCCATTGACTCTGCAAACATAGCGTTTGCCCAGCTCACGGGAGCTCAACAGGAAAACGCCCTTCGACTATTTGAAGTTCAAAAACAAATTGCCGAAGGAAAGGAAATCCATAATCAGGACATAGGGGTCCTGTTGATGCAATGTCAGGGAGTAGAAACCGAAGTAAAGTCTCTACAAGAAAGAATAGTAAGGGAAATCGCGGAAAATCTGGCACAACAAGCTGCCAGACAAGACCATCACGAAGGGGTTACCTCACAGTTACACCAGACCACGCTTGAACGGGACATTCTTCTACAACAAGCAGTAGAAGAAATCAGAAAGGAAATGAAGGACCGAGACCGGAAGGTAAATAGTGCCTTCAAGGAAAGAGATGCGCTCTTTCAAAACGAGGCAAAGAAGACTCGTGAGGCACTCTCGTCTCAACAGAGTGAACTCAAAAAGATTGGTGAAGCGGTCCAAGAACTTCTCGTTTCCTCGAGAAAGAAAGAGACTCCGAAGGAAAAACCGGAAGCTAGCAAGCGGGTAAGGATGGAGTCGGTGGAAGATGATGATGAGTACTATTCCAGACCGACTAGGCAAGAAAAAGGAAAACAAATTGAGAAACCTCAAAATAGTCGGGAAGGGACCTCAGACGCAACTCCACCACCTGGACAAGGAGGGGGGTACCCAAGTGATGACGACGGTGACGACAGCGACCATGACGCTGAAGGAAAAAGAGGCGGTGGGCCAGAAAGGCGCCGCCGGGGTCTAACCCCAGAACAATCAGACCTGGCGAATGTCCTGGCGGAAGCCTTCGTGGTAAACACAAAACGGCCAGCGGAGGCACCACCGCTTTTTGAAGGAGAAAAGCACCAGGATGTGCACATTTGGCTTCAGCAATGTATCGATTACTTCGACCGAAATCCTCACATCTGGAGAGATGACCGGGAATGGGTCATATACGCCCTCAACCGTACCAAGGGAAAGATAGTAACACCATACACGATATGGTACCGGAGAAAGATGGACGGGCTACAGGGCGAAACCCAAAATCGGAATTTTCGAAGATGGACCCGCTTCTCGTACGAAATAGGAAAGGCCTTTGCGCCTCTACAGGAGGGACGACAAGCCCTGCGGGACATGAAGGAAGTAAAATACAAGGGCAACATTCAAACCTACCTCCGAATCATGCACAACCTGAATAACAAAGCCAATATGACAGGTGAATCATGGAGAGAGACAGTTGAAAGAAACTTGCCCGAAGACATTCTCACCCGTATCTCCTTCCAGAAGTTCGATACCGACGAGGAATGGGAGGATGTTGTAATAGAGGCCGGCCGGGCAGAAGAAGACCTTCAGTACCGAAAAAAGTTACTGAAAGAAGGCAGTTCCCGACACACCTCCTCTAAGGATACAAAGGACAAATCCTCAAGAGATGAAAGGCCGGATAAGCCACGAAGAGACAAGGCTTATATAAAAGGAGGTGGAGGACCCTCACGAAAAAGGAAACGCGAAGATCACAAGTCGGAACGGCCAACTAAGAAATTAGGAGGAAGTGCTCCGATCACACACTCGAATTGGTCGGAAGCACACCAAGGAATCTCGCAAAGTGTCATTGATACGAGAAAAAAGGACAATAACTGCACGAGATGTGGAAAAAAGAACCACACATATAAGACGTGCTATGGGAACATTCAAGTATCGGCAGCGACAGTCAGCCGAAGGCCATTACGAATGGGCCCTAACCGAGCAAGGTCCGCCAAACCACCAAGACCTACTCGAAAACCCGCACAAGCCGGACAGGTCAGAACCACCAGCCGGTTGTGGGAATTAGGTGAAGACGAAGAAATCACATAAGTTTTCACAAAGGTACCGACAACGACGGTGTTCGGGTAGTCTAGTAGACACATGGTCTCTAGGAATCGAAATCAACGGCAAAACAAGAGACCGAAGCGAGGCAAGCAACCATGCTGGATGACCTGAGTGGGAGTACACGCGTCCCTCTTGCTGAGACAAGAGGATTAATAAAGAGCGATGTTGACATTGGCGGCGCCTCTATGCTTCCCAAGGTAATAACGTATGTTTCGCCCCAATGCCCCGAACACATGCTTGTTTGGGTAGTCAGGCACGTGACCTGGAATCTGAAAGGTCTCCGATAAGGACCAAAACCTAGACAGGAAACAGACAGCACCAAGGGTACCGACAGGAGCGACAGTAGGGCTAAGATGAAAGATTTAGGAGGATGAGCGAGGCGTATCTTCGACCACTAGGTACAAGAGCTCTAGACCTCACCTCTATTTATTACTTCTTAGGTGCCGCGCTGGTACTGGACGGGCACCCGATAAAATGAGGACACTGTCTACGGTTAAGCGAGGGTGGATAATAAGCCCGGGAAGGTTATCAAAGGGACAGCCGACCAGCCCTACGCACCCGGCTCTTGTCCCCATGATATCTGGACGATGGCAGAGACCCCCAAGTTTGGTTCCACAGGTAGAAAAAGTGGAAGGTATGGGAACTCCTCGGCAGGAGGTAAAGACCGCTAGTAGTGGGCTGCCCGATATACCAAGAAAAATTCAGTTTGTCTGAGGAGACCTCAATGGTCGAAACCGTGCGGGCATGGTAACAAACATTTTGTTACACAATGCCAAAACGAAAGCCAGAAGAAGATCGCGGACAGCCGCGAAGACGCAAGCTTTACGCGTCTCTACCTAAAAGATATTCCTGCCCTGAGGGAGACGCCTACCTCTTTTTAAACCATAGGCGACAAAAGATTAAAGTCCTGTTGGACTCAGGCTCAAATGTGTTCGTCATCAATCAAAGATTGGTACAGGAACACCGACTACCGTTCACACAACGATCGGACGCGGTCAAAATTTATGGGTTTGATGGGACCGCAGCAGTCTCCGGAGGGAAGTTTTACACCCATCCCTTATGGTTAGAAATAGGAAGAAATAGACATCTGTCTGAGATAACCTGCGAAATAGCAGAACTTGGATCATACGGGATGATCATACCATTCGGCTGGTGGCATGAGGAACATCCTATATCCCACATTGAAGACCCAAAAAGGTGGTCGTTCGACGCAAAATGTTGCGAAAAATGTGTGGAGGAAGACGAAGGAATAGCCGACATGTTCGAATACGATGAGACGGTAGTCTTTGACGAAAACGCTGCCTATATTGGGAGGATTGGCGCTAGTGAAAGTCCCGACGATATAGTCTTGGGATCGCTACCTCAAGAATATTGGCGACACAAGGACCTATTCTTGCCACAAACAGCGGAAAAGTTGGCGCCTCGGAGGACGTTCGATCATGAAATCGAACTAAAGGACGACGCGAAAGCGCCCTGGGGTCCAATCTACCCCTTGTCAGAAAAACAGCTTGCCGCGTTAAGAGAATACCTTAAAATGATGATGGATCAAGGAAAAATCACAAGGAGCAAATCCCCCGCAGGCGCACCAGTGCTGTTCGTCCCGAAACCCGACGGCAAACTTCGGTTAGTTGTAGACTACCGAAACCTCAACCGTATTACGGTTTTGAACAAGCACCCACTGCCGCTGATGTCCGAGCTCAGAGATCGGGTAGCTGGGGCTAAGATTTTCACAAAGCTTGATCTGAAAGACGGCTATCATCTGATAAGAATTAAAGAAGGAGACGAGTGGAAGACGGCTTTTCGAACTCGATACGGCCATTACGAATACAAGGTAATGCCTTTCGGGCTCGTTAATGCTCCGGCAACCTTCCAAGACATGATGAACCAAGTCCTGCATGAATTTTTGGACTACGGAGTGGTCTGCTATTTGGATGACATTTTGATATATTCAAAGGATGAAAAGAGTCACGTTGAGTTAGTCGATCAAGTCTTGCAAAGACTCGCCGACTACCAACTAGCTGTATCCTTGAAAAAGTCAGTCTTTCATGTCCAAGAGGTAGAATTCCTGGGATATATGGTATCTGTCGAGGGGGTGGCTATGAGCACGAGGAAAGTCGATTCCGTATTGAGTTGGAAATCGCCGGCGTCGGTAAAAGAAGTCCAGATATTTATTGGATTTGCCAATTTTTACCGACGATTTATACGAAGTTTCTCCGGAGTGTGTAAACCGATAACGGAGACACTAAAAGGAAATCCAAAGGATTTCCATTGGGGCGCTGAACAAGAATCGGCGTTCAAAGAGTTAAAGCATCGCTTTACGACTGCACCCATTCTACAACATTTCTACCCAGACCGGGAAACGGTGGTAGAAACGGATGCAAGCGACTTTGCCTTAGGATGTGTCTTGTCACAATTTGTTGATAAAAGGCTACATCCAGTTGCTTTCCACTCACGAAAGTTGAACTCGGCTGAACGAAACTACGAGATTCATGACAAGGAGCTACTTGCAATCCTAGAAGCGTTCAAAGAATGGAGGCAATACTTAGTAGGCACGGAAAAACCTGTGACGGTATACACCGATCATCAAAACCTACAATACTTCCTTACTTCTAAGGTTTGGAGCGGACGCCAAATTCGATGGGCTCAGAAGCTGGCAGAATACAATTTTAAGATTGTTTACCGACCAGGAACTAAGGGCGGAAAGCCTGACGCTCTAAGTAGACGGCCGGAGTACCGTCCTGAGGAGGGAGCTACGCATCGCGAGCAGACCGTTTTAAAGCCAGAACACTTCCAAGTAATGCTGCTGGCACTGCAGGAGGAGAAGGAAGAAGGGTTAGGAAAAGAAGTACTAGGTTGGAGCGATGAGAAAGACCTGGCGTTGAAACCAAAGACGAATACCTCGGACAGATACATCCGAGTAAGACGCTTGAACCACAAGGCAAGGTTACCCACTAAAGGTTCAAGAATGGCAGCCGGACATGACCTCTACGCCATAAGCGACGCCATTATCCCTAGACGAGGACAAGCGCTACTCGATACTGGAATAGCAATAAGCCTACCAGCAGGGACATATGGACGAGTAGCGGCCCGTAGTGGGCTGGCAGTACGTTCCGGAATTTCGGTCGGCGCAGGGACAATAGACGCCGACTATACGGGAGAACTCAAAGTCTTGCTATATAATCAAAAAGATGTTGATTGCCAAATCCGAGAAGGAGACAGAATGGCTCAACTCATAGTGGAAAAAATCGACACATCCGATTTAATGGAGGTCGATAAGCTAGACGAGACTGAAAGAGGAGCCCAAGGTTTCGGAAGCACCGACATCGCTACAAGAAGTCTAATAATAAAGGAACAAGAACCCATCATATGTCAGCTAGAAACATCGGCAGCCGAAAATTTGTCCTGGTACGACATTGAAGAAGTACCAGAGAAAATATTAATATCAACGGCCATGCTAAAACAAAAGACAATGAAGAAGTTTAACCCCGAGTTCCTTGGACAACTTCTTGAGGCGACGCTATCGGATAGAGACTGGCTGAAACGACGCGAGGACTTATCAAAGCTCCGAAATGAAGGAAAAGAATTCCCTAAGAACTGGACACTGATCGACGACCTTCTATACTATAAGAATCGTCTATTCGTCCCAGACAACCAAGCATTGTACACCAAGATAGCCGAGGGATGCCATGACGCAAAGATAGCCGGACACTTCGGACAAGAAAAAACCCTAGAAATCATCATGAGAGATTTTTATTGGAAAGGGCTAGCCGAATGGATCAACGACTACGTGCGATCCTGTGATGAATGTCAACACAACAAGTCACCCCGACATGCGAAATACGGACTGTTACAACCGCTGCAGACGCCGTTCACAGCATGGTCGTCGATATCAGTAGACTTCATCACCCAACTACCAGAGTCACAAGGTTGTACACAAATCATGGTAGTTGTTGACCGGTTTACAAAAATGGCACACTTTCTTGGACTACAGACTACGGCTACGGCAAAGGATGTCGCAAATACGTTCTTAAGGGAGGTTTGGAAGCTACACGGCTTACCGACGGAGATCATTTCGGATATGGACTCTAAGTTCGCTGGCGAGTTTTGGGAATCATTGTGCAAGGCGTTGGAATAAAACGACGAATGTCGACGGCATATCATCCACAGACGGATGGACAGACAGAGAGAACCAACCAAGTGCTGGAAGGATATCTCCGAAGTTTTATTAACTATGACCAAGATGACTGGTATCAGTTACTGCCGTTAGCAGAACATGCATATAACAATTCTGCAACCAACGCTCACGGAATGTCCCCCTTTTACGCGAACTATGGGTTCCACCCTCAAACTGAGTGGATGAAAGAACGTGAAGTTCAAAACCCCGGCGCTTCCCTATACGCGAACTGGATTAAGACGATACACGAACAAGCGAAAAGCTCGCTTGAAAAGACACGGGAAGGAATGACAAAATACTACGATCGGAAAGCCAAAAAACAACCTGAGTTTAGAATTGGCGACAAAGTTATGTTAAACGCAAAAAACATACGGACTAGACGGAAGTCGAAAAAGTTAGCACCCAAACTCTATGGGCCGTTCCAAATATTGGAAAAAAGAGGCAACCGAGCGTTTAAACTAAACATTTCCGACCGATGGAATATTCACCCAGTCTTCCACGTATCCTTGCTCGAACCATATCGAGAATCGGTTCATCCAGAACGCAGGCAACCTCCCAGAGAACCAGAAGAGGTTGAAGGGGACTTGCAATGGGAGATAGAGAAAATCGTCCGTAGCGAAATACGGACGTATAGGAAAAGAATCAGCAATCGTTACCGGCAGGTACGAGAGCTATGGTATTTTGTGAAATGGCAGGGTTGTGCGGAAGATGAAAATACTTGGGAACCCGCGACAGGCATGGAAAATGCCGAAGAGGTAGTGGAAGAATTTCATCGCGACAACCCGGAGATGCCAGGACAGGAAGAAGTAAGACGATGAGGAAAAGGTTTTCCTACGGTGGACAAGCAAACGCCGGAAGGTTTTTTACCCTGACCACATCGGGTCTTAAAAGGAAATTTGTTAAATAGATAATTCCAAGAAGGTGTTCGAGACGAAACCTTGTAGGAGGGAGCTCATGTTAGGCATATAGAAAATGCACAGACCTCTCGGTAGGGTAACTGCGCACAGACCCTCATTTATCGCAAGCCTAACACCCCCCTCCGGCCCCGTTGTGGGGCCCGCACGTCCTTAGCGAGATTTCGAAGAGTTGCGTCCCATGACTAAAATGTCACTTCAATGAAGCCCACTTCATAACACCATATACGTCGCTGCCGTCCGTCCGACCGGAAGCTGTTCGCAGGATATATAAGAGGGCACCTCTGGGTACCTCTGAGAAGTGGAACGGAGGAAATCCGTCGGAGGCGCATTAAGTTATCAGGCTTCAAAGTTGGGCATCCTAACTATGGGCCGAAAGTGACGGGACGTTTTCGGTTCGGAAATCCGCAATTGCTCCTACAGTGCCCCAGAGGCCATAGGGGTTAAATATGACACCAATACCTATCTGAAGGCCGCTGTATGTTGGTTGGTCCTGGAGACGGGATCCCTCGAGAGGTGATTCTCTTTGAGGCGAGGCGGACCGAGGGGAAGCTGCTCAGACTCAGAAGACCTAATAGGCGGTAGACTTAAGAGTGTTGGCACACCGTCTACGCGACCTGCATTATGCATAGGTACCCGACACATACGTTGGCCACTATGTGAAATCGGAAGAGACTACTGGAACGATAGTCAAGTCGACTGAAGTTTCAAATATAAGTCTACTCGTCTCTATAAATCGAAGACCGGTCATTCGAGGATAATGTCGCATCCTACGACTAGACGGAAAAGGAATTTATGAGAACGAAGATGGTGTGTGAAAGTTCAGGGTCAAACAGTGTTCGCACTTGTTAAGACTATGAGACGTTAGCGTACAATCTTGGGAAAGGTACTTAGTTATAGGAGGATTAGAAGTAGTCCGCGAACACTCAGACGCGGGATATAAATATCGAAGTGCCTCCCAAGCTTTTAGACATCATCAAGCAACGGAGAAGAGACCTTAACAATATAACATTGTTTTACCTACGAATCTTTATAAAATTATTTCCCTTATCGATTAAGCGAGTTCTTAGTAGTCATAAACGAAAAGAACGATTCCGAGCCTTCCTAGACAAATCTCCGTCTATTACGAAAGATTCAGGCCTAAGTCTTCTCGACAATTACTCAGAGTCGGCTTCCGCCTAACA